>CM056379.1:108046628-108166628 GCA_029718625.1 Synaphobranchus kaupii | reverse complement strand
GGGGGCTAGGGGTAAGGTGGAGAGGGAGCTAGGGGTAAGGTGGAGAGGGAGCTAGGGGTAAGGTGGAGAGGGAGCTAGGGGTAAGGTGGAGAGGGGGCTAGGGGTAAGGTGGAGAGGGAGCTAGGGGTAAGGTGGAGAGGGAGCTAGGGGTAAGGTGGAGAGGGGGCTAGGGGTAAGGTGGAGAGGGAGCTAGGGGTAAGGTGGAGAGGGGGCTAGGGGTAAGGTGGAGAGGGGGCTAGGGGTAAGGTGGAGAGGGGGCTAGGGGTAAGGTGGAGAGGGGGCTAGGGGTAAGGTGGAGAGGGAGCTAGGGGTAAGGTGGAGAGGGAGCTAGGGGTAAGGTGGAGAGGGGGCTAGGGGTAAGGTGGAGAGGGAGCTAGGGGTAAGGTGGAGAGGGGGCTAGGGGTAAGGTGGAGAGGGGGCTAGGGGTAATGTGGAGAGGGAGCTAGGGGTAAGGTGGAGAGGGGGCTAGGGGTAAGGTGGAGAGGGGGCTAGGGGTAAGGTGGAGAGGGAGCTAGGAGTAAGGTGGAGAGGGGGCTAGGGGTAAGGTGGAGAGGGAGCTAGGGGTAAGGTGGAGAGGGGGCTAGGGGTAAGGTGGAGAGGGGGCTAGGGGTAAGGTGGAGAGGGAGCTAGGGGTAAGGTGGAGAGGGGGCTAGGGGTAAGGTGGAGAGGGGGCTAGGGGGTAAGGTGGAGAGGGGGCTAGGGGTAAGGTGGAGAGGGGGCTAGGGGTAAGGTGGAGAGGGAGCTAGGGGTAAGGTGGAGAGGGAGCTAGGGGTAAGGTGGAGAGGGGGCTAGGGGTAAGGTGGAGAGGGAGCTAGGGGTAAGGTGGAGAGGGAGCTAGGGGTAAGGTGGAGAGGGGGCTAGGGGTAAGGTGGAGAGGGGGCTAGGGGTAAGGTGGAGAGGGAGCTAGGGGTAAGGTGGAGAGGGGGCTAGGGGTAAGGTGGAGAGGGGGCTAGGGGTAAGGTGGAGAGGGGGCTAGGGGTAAGGTGGAGAGGGAGCTAGGGGTAAGGTGGAGAGGGGGCTAGGGGTAAGGTGGAGAGGGAGCTAGGGGTAAGGTGGAGAGGGAGCTAGGGGTAAGGTGGAGAGGGAGCTAGGGGTAAGGTGGAGAGGGGGCTAGGGGTAAGGTGGAGAGGGGGCTAGGGGTAAGGTGGAGAGGGGGCTAGGGGTAAGGTGGAGAGGGGGCTAGGGGTAAGGTGGAGAGGGGGCTAGGGGTAAGGTGGAGAGGGAGCTAGGGGTAAGGTGGAGAGGGGGCTAGGGGTAAGGTGGAGAGGGGGCTAGGGGTAAGGTGGAGAGGGGGCTAGGGGTAAGTTGGAGAGGGAGCTAGGGGTAAGGTGGAGAGGGAGCTAGGGGTAAGGTGGAGAGGGGGCTAGGGGTAAGGTGGAGAGGGAGCTAGGGGTAAGGTGGAGAGGGGGCTAGGGGTAAGGTGGAGAGGGGGCTAGGGGTAAGGTGGAGAGGGGGCTAGGGGTAAGGTGGAGAGGGGGCTAGGGGTAAGGTGGAGAGGGAGCTAGGGGTAAGGTGGAGAGGGGGCTAGGGGTAAGGTGGAGAGGGGGCTAGGGGTAAGGTGGAGAGGGGGCTAGGGGTAAGGTGGAGAGGGAGCTAGGGGTAAGGTGGAGAGGGAGCTAGGGGTAAGGTGGAGAGGGGGCTAGGGGTAAGGTGGAGAGGGAGCTAGGGGTAAGGTGGAGAGGGGGCTAGGGGTAAGGTGGAGAGGGGGCTAGGGGTAAGGTGGAGAGGGAGCTAGGGGTAAGGTGGAGAGGGGGCTAGGGGTAAGGTGGAGAGGGGGCTAGGGGTAAGGTGGAGAGGGGGCTAGGGGTAAGGTGGAGAGGGAGCTAGGGGTAAGGTGGAGAGGGAGCTAGGGGTAAGGTGGAGAGGGGGCTAGGGGTAAGGTGGAGAGGGGGCTAGGGGTAAGGTGGAGAGGGAGCTAGGGGTAAGGTGGAGAGGGAGCTAGGGGTAAGGTGGAGAGGGAGCTAGGGGTAAGGTGGAGAGGGAGCTTGGGTATCCGTGTCTGTGGTTGAACTTGCGTGAAGCAAGAGGTTAAGGGTGACGCATACTGTTGAAGTGATGTGACGCTGCGGTTGCTATGGGGACAACAAATTCAGCCGCTGAAATGTGCGAATGAGAATACGCTGTCACCTGTGACTGACTTTTCATATTGTCCACCCGTCTGAATTGAAAGAGCTATTGTTTCAAGCCAATCTGTCATAGTAGTGAAGGCCTGTTAGAATTCAAATCTGTATGCGTTCATATGTGTGCCTGTGTGCCTGTGTGCACGTGTGTGTGTGTGTGCGAATATGTGTGTATGCAGGTGTGCATGTGTATGCATCTGTACGTACATGCATGAGGATCTGTGTGTCTGTGTGTGTATGCATGTTTATGCGTGAGTGTTCATATATGTGCATGTGTGCACGTGTGCGTGCGAATATGTGTGTATGCAGGTGTGCATGTGTGTGCATATGTGTGTATGCATGTGTGGATATGTGTGTGTATACATGCATGAGGATCTGTGTGTGTGTGTGTGTGTGTGTGTCTGTGTTTGTGTGTATGCATGTTTGTGTGTGTGTGTGTGTGTGTCTGTGTGTGTGTGTGTGTGTGTGTATGTCTGTGTGTGTGTGTGTGTGTGTGTGTGTGTATGTGTGTGTGTGTGTGTGTGTGTGTGTGTGTGTGTGTGTGTGTGTGTGTGTGTGTGTGAGTACCCGTTTCCGCAGATGGCTTGCCAATATTTTGAGGCTCCCTTAATCACCTGCATGTTTTTCTCCCTGGAGCTCTAAGTAGCTATTTATCAGTGTACCTGCTCCTGCTCTGTTAGCACTGTGGAGTGAAGAGTAGCTGTTTATCAGTCTACCTGCTCCTGCTCTGTTAGCACTGTGGAGTGAAGAGTAGCTGTTTATCAGTCTACCTGCTCCTGCTCTGTTAGCACTGTGGAGTGAAGAGTAGCTGTTTATCAGTCTACCTGCTCCTGCTCTGTTAGCACTGTGGAGTGAAGAGTAGCTGTTTATCAGTCTACCTGCTCCTGCTCTGTTAGCACTGTGGAGTGAAGAGTAGCTTGCAGAAGTGCCGTTCGCTCCATAAAGTCTGATTGGCTCATTGAAAGTGTTTTTCCATTACTGTTGTGAGCTCCGGGAGAGAGTGGAGCTTGGCGATAGAGACTTTAAACACGGCGGTGAGTGTGATTCGTTAATCATCATTTCGATAGAGAGAGATTTGGCACCGCGGCTCGTGCACGCACCAATGTCTACGGTAAGCTCGGTAGCTGGCGGACTGGCGAGACCACAAGCAACATGCGAAGGAGCCTGGATTATACTGGTCCATTTCATGACTGTGCACCATTTAAAAAAATGATAAACTAAAGTTTAAACGGTAACACTTCATTTGAAGGGTCCTTCATAAGAGCTATATAACTTCTTCATATGCACTACATAGCATATTCATAAGCACTACATAAACATTCATAAGTGCTTATGTCAATGACCGCAAACAGGCATATGGTGTGTTATGTCAACATTGGTGCAGCAAGTGACATTACCATGACTTACCAAGTGCAATGACATGAGATCATTATGCCAAGTATGTAATTTCACTTAGTATGTCATGGTAATGTCACTTGCTGCATCAATGTTGACATAACACACCATATGCCTGTTTGCGGTCATTGACATAAGCACTTATAAATGTTTATGTAGTGCTTATGAATATGCCATGTAGTGCATATGAATAAGTTATATAGCTCTTATGAAGGACCCTTCAAATGAAGTGTTACTGTATAAACTAATGTATATATGAATATATTCAAAGAAAATGAATGGAATTCAGAATGAAATGAGTTAAGTATGCTGAGTTAGAGGGAAAGAAAGAGGTACCAATGAATATATGAAAGGAGACGGAGAAATACAGCTAAAGGAACACAGACACCAGAATACAACACCAGCTGCCATAGTTGTACCTACTTTGCAGGGCTGCAGGTGTGCAACGCCTTCAAATGAGGCTTCCAGGTAGCAATGGAAACCGAGTTCTCATCAGCCGCGTAACTACGCCAAACACACTGCATGCAGAATATACGGGAAAACCAGGAGAAGAAATCAAAAGAAAGGAACAAAAAGAAAAGAGGACAAGGCCAGAGGAAGAAGGGACGAAAGAAAAAAAAAGAAAAAAAAAAGCAGATTAGTAAAAAAAAGAAAAAAGAAAAAAACAAACAAACAAAAAAAAAAAAACAGTACAAGTCAGAGGTTTTTATCTTCAGCTGGCTGGTTGCCGGGATACATGCCTGAGGGGAGGAAGAACACGTTCGTAGTGCCTCCAGGTAGCGCTCAGGTAGGGCCTGCTACCGTCAGTGGAGTAAAGGCGCCACGCGGCCTGGTGCGGGAGGAGACACACAGAGGGGTACAGGGAACCAGGACATGGTGAGGTCACCAGCACGACACGCACACACACACACACACACACACACACACACACACACACAGAAACACACACACACACACACACACACACACACACACACACACACACACACACACACACACACACACACACACACACACACACACACACACACACACACACACACACACACAGAAACACGCACACGCACACGCAGCCTGGTGCGGCAGGAGAGACACACAGAGGGGTACAGGGAACCGGGACATGGTGAGGTCACCAGCACGACACGCACACACACAGAAACACGCACACGCACACGCAGCCTGGTGCGGCAGGAGAGACACACAGAGGGGTACAGGGAACCAGGACATGGTGAGGTCACCAGCACGACACGCACACACACAGAAACACGCACACGCACACGCAGCCTGGTGCGGCAGGAGAGACACACAGAGGGGTACAGGGAACCAGGACATGGTGAGGTCACCAGCACGACACACACACACACACAGAAACACGCACACGCACACGCAGCCTGGTGCGGCAGGAGAGACACACAGAGGGGTACAGGGAACCGGGACATGGTGAGGTCACCAGCACGACACGCACACACACACACACACACACACAGAAACACACACACACACATGTACACACGCACACACGGCCTTGGGGTCTCCCTGAGGGGAGAGACACAGAGGGGTACAAACGTAGACACACGCATACACATACATACACACACACACAGATGCTCGTCTCACTCTTTGATGACAGGAGAAAGGTCCACCCTCTTTTCTTTGAAATAAACAACGTTAAAACATGTAGAAGAGAGAATAGGACACTGGGAAACGGAGGGGGGTGGGACGGGGGGGGGTGGGTGCAGACAGTCCATCACGGGCCCGACAGCCACCTCTCTAAGATGGGAGAAATGAAGACAAACGGGGGGAAAAGCCAAAGCGGTGAGACCCCATTAAACCCCAGGCAGCCGCGGCTCCTGAATCCTCCTATGGCTGACGCAGGAGAGCAGGGAGGAGCTTTTAAATCTCATTACAAACTGAAGGAAGGAAATGAGCTGCGTGGTAGCCGCTGCTCGCTGATGGATAACCGCCGATCCTCCGCAGTGCCCAGGGAGCCGGGAGACTCCTGCGTCTCCTTTTCTCCCGGCTCCCTGAAAGACAGACGCAGGCCGAGCGCTCTCCCCGCTCTCCCGCTCTCCCCGCTCGCTCGTTCTGTGCTGGCCTGGTCTTTTATGATGAAGCGTTGCCCTGTGGGATATTCTCACTCCAAATTCCACAATATCTGTTCTGTTTCCTTTGGTTGCGGCAAAACAACATCTTCCAACTGTCATAAAATTTGAACCCCTACCCCCGACTCCCACCCCCAATTTTTTTTGGGATAAAATAAATAGAAAAGAATAGAAAAGAAACAGTGTTTAGGTGTTTTAGGGAGCAGAAATCAGGCCCCAGTTGTTTCCCAATCTTTCAGAGCGTCCGACTCACATTATGGGGTGAATACTGTACATTTTCTGTGACCTAACTCTCCTTAAAATGTAGCTTATCACATGTCCAAATATTTTTTCCGAATTTTTTTACTATTGTAAGAACAATGGTATTCACAATGCGATGTATAAGGGTTGGGATGCATGTATCTAATGCAATGTTCAATTTGACTGATGTGAATGGTTATGGAAAGGGTATAAAATCTAGTTATTTTTTCATATCCTGAAATGAGGATATATATAACCCCCCCCCCCCCCCCCCCACCTTCCCTTAGACCACACCCACATCACGGAGAGAGAGCTCTCTAATGAGCATCAACCTGACATATCGCCATGGAAATAAAGCAAGGTTGCCAAGGATTTAACCGCAAGGGTGCATTTGAATGTGAGTCTGAGCTTGCATGTGTGTCTGCGTCTGTGTGTGTCTGTGTGTGTGTGTGTGTGGTTGCGTGCGTGTGTATTTGTGTGTGTGTGTGTGTGTGTGCGGGTTTGTGTGTGTGTGTGTGTGTGTGCATGTGTATTTGTGTGTATGCAGGTTTGTGTGTGTCTCTGTGTGTGTGTGTGTGTGTGTGTGTGTGTTGTGTGGGTGCGTGTTCCTGTGTATGTGTGTGTATGCGGGTTTGTGTGTGTGCGTGTGTGTGCATTTATGTGTGCGTGTATGTGGGTTTGCGTGTGTGTGTGTGTGTATGTGGGTTTGTGTGTGCGTGTGTGTGTATGTGTGTGTGTGTGTATGCGGGTTTGTGTGTGTGTGGGTGTGTGTGTGTGTATGCGGTTTGTGTGTGTGTGCATTTATGTGTGTGTGTACATGGGTTTGCGTGTGCGTGTGCATTTATGTGTGTGTGTATGTGGGTTTGCGTGTGGTGTGTGTGTGTGTGTGTGTGCATTTATGTGTGCGTGTGTGTGTGTGTGTGAGAAAGAAAACATCCTGAGTGAATAACGTACATTACACGCAAGTGGCGACGATTTGAGTTGCAGGCCCAGATTATGTCAAAGCTCTGACCGAAAAGCTAACAGCATAATGAGACGCGGTGGTTATGGCGCATTCTACCCTCAGGCGGGGAAATCAGCCGTCATACTCATCAAACCAATAACTAAAGTAGACAAAGAGACTGTGAGGGTAAGCGAAGACTACAGTATAGATAAAACGCACTGAAATTCGATACCCAGAGATGGTCAGAGATGGATGGGCTCTCTCTCCTGAGACTTCCTACATGCCAGGAGGAATGTTCCCTTGCTTGCTTTGTGGGGGTTTAGGCTGGGGTATACTGTGAAGCATACTGTGACAAAAGTCTATGTAAATGTAAATACAATTTGATTAATTGATTGATTGGTTGGTTGATTGGTTGATTGATCGGTTGACTGATTGATTGAGCTCAGCTCTGAACAAGAGCTCGAAATGAGAGCACAAAGAGAAAGAAAAGAGGATGTTTAAACCTGGAAAAACCAAAACCTGCTAGAGATTTGAAAAAAAAACAAAAAAACAAAAAACAAAAAAGTCACCAGTAGCCACACTGCATCGGACAGCTGTGTGGTCTCTCTCCTGTGACCTTAGTCGCGAGTGACAGTTGAGAATCATTTACCTGGATAAGACTGGCTGCTGGGTTTCTCCTCTTCTCAAAGTGCTTTTGCCTGTGCTGCTCCTGAACCTTCAGAGCAAAGCCGGATCCCAGAATTCCCTGCGGTTAGAGCAGAACACACACGTTACCACAGCACCGCTGGGAGAATCGCATGCCGCTCAAATGTGGCCTCGCGACCGGGAAAGCAGTGCATTTGACTTTTTCATCGCCCACAGAACACTTCCGAGGTTTATTCAAAAAGTTTCTGGTGTTTACACAGGGAATGAGTGATTATCGTAACAAAAGCGAAAGTTCATCCAGTGGATCTGTTTCCAACACACTGCAAAAAAAAAAAAAAGAAGCTAATGCTAAGAGTTTTTTAAAGGAGCAAAGATTATATGGCTGGAATACTGTGCTGGCCCTCTTGAATGCCTGCTCAGCATTTCGGAGAATTGAAGAAGTGCAATTCTTAAAATAAACTGAAATAAAACAAAATGGTTTAGCGATGCTCGGACAGCGCAAATTGAGTGGAAATGGCAATTACCCCCCGGGCTAAGAGCACATCAGGAGCCCGGACGCCAGGCTTTATGACACCGCTGTAGCAGAATCCACAGCGGCCCGTGACGGGCGGAGGCACTATTGTAACGGGCTGTGGAAGTCACCTCTGGCTCCATCGCTCCCTTTTCCCATTCGGGCCGCCGGACAGATTTAATTTTACACGCTGACAAAGATGTCATCCACCGAGGACCATAAATAACAAACAAATAGGTCTGCTGATGACCACAGCAAATATACGTCTGTTACCCTGAATGATTTACTAAAATCTATATTTATACTGTATCTATATCATACTGCTGTAATATACAAGACATCATTGTAGTTATTATCATGGGAAAATGTGTATGAAGCATATTCTCATTGTTTGTTGGCTTTAAATGCAGCCTTATTCAGAACAATGTAGATTACACGGCTTATATGTTCATGACACATTTATAGAGCTGTTATACAAATTTTATTTTTACTGATGCAGTACATATTTAGTGCTTCTTGGGACTTGAACATGCAACCGCTAGGTTACAATCCTTGTCGCCTGACTGTTCGATGACAGCTTAGATCAGCCACTGTACGGTTAACGTGATTTAAAAAAATTTAATTAAATAAAAAAATAAAAAGGAAAATTGCATCTCGTGCCAACTGGGCAAGAGAGGGGCACTCACCGCTGGGAGGGCGAAGAATGAGATGCCCAGGAGGGCGAACCCGGCGGAAAGCAGACGGCCCGTCCAGGTCTGGGGAGTCTTGTCTCCGTAGCCGATGGTGGTGAGGGTGATCTGAGGACACATGGGGGGGGGGGGGGGAAGCCGGTTTCAAAGCCGAAAAAAAACAGGCGCAGTACCAGGGCTCATTCCGCCGTTAACAACGCCGCTCCAAAAAAAGCCAGCTTTTCTCTTGACAGTTTGGAGATATAAATCAATGGAGAGAGGAGGAGGAAGAGAAGAAGACAGATGAAGAGAAAGAGAGAGAGAGAGAGAGGAGACCACACACAGTCTTTTCAAACTCTGGATAATTGGGACTTTATTAAGTGGAAAACTGGACGCTGCTCTCCGTTAGTTTCCTGAACTGGCTCACCCTACCTCCTCAGGGTAAGGGAGCTACGCTAACGACTGCACTGGCTCACCCTGCCCTCCTCAGGGTAAGGGAGCTACGCTAACGACTGAACTGGCTCACCCTGCCACCTCAGGGTAAGGGAGCTACGCTAACGACTGAACCTGGCTCACCCTGCCTCCTCAGGGTAAGGGAGCTATGCTAACGACCGCACTGGCTCACCCTGCCTCCTCAGGATAAGAGAGCTATGCTAACGACTCCACTGGCTCACCCTGCCTCCTCAGGATAAGAGAGCTACGCTAATGACTGCACTGGCTCACCCTGCCTCCTCAGGATAAGAGAGCTATGCTAACGACTGCACTGGCTCACCCTGCCTCCTCAGGGTAAGAGAGCTACGCTAACGACTCCACTGGCTCACCCTGCCTCCTCAGGGTAAGAGAGCTATGCTAACGACTCCACTGGCTCACCCTGCCTCCTCAGGATAAGAGAGCTACGCTAACGAACGCACTGGCTCACCCTACCTCCTCAGGGTAAGAGAGCTATGCTAACGAACGCACTGGCTCACCCTATCTCCTCAGGGTAAGAGAGCTATGCTAACGACTGCACTGGCTGACCCTGCCTCCTCAGGATAAGAGAGCTATGCTAACGACTCCACTGGCTCACCCTGCCTCCTCAGGATAAGAGAGCTATGCTAACGACTGCACTGGCTCACCCTGCCTCCTCAGGGTAAGGGAGCTATGCTAACGACTCCACTGGCTCACCCTGCCTCCTCAGGGTAAGAGAGCTATGCTAACGACTGCACTGGCTCACCCTACCTCCTCAGGGTAAGAGAGCTATGCTAACGACTGCACTGGCTCACCCTGCCTCCTCAGGGTAAGAGAGCTATGCTAACGACTCCACTGGCTCACCCTGCCTCCTCAGGGTAAGAGAGCTATGCTAACGACTGCACTGGCTCACCCTGCCTCCTCAGGGTAAGAGAGCTATGCTAACGACTGCACTGGCTCACCCTGCCTCCTCAGGGTAAGAGAGCTATGCTAACGACTGCACTGGCTCACCCTGCCTCCTCAGGGTAAGAGAGCTATGCTAACGACCCCACTGGCTCACCCTGCCTCCTCAGGGTAAGAGAGCTATGCTAACGACCGCACTGGCTCACCCTGCCTCCTCAGGGTAAGAGAGCTATGCTAACGACTGCACTGGCTCACCCTGCCTCCTCAGGGTAAGAGAGCTATGCTAACGACTCCACTGGCTCACCCTGCCTCCTCAGGGTAAGAGAGCTATGCTAACGACTGCACTGGCTCACCCTGCCTCCTCAGGGTAAGAGAGCTACGCTAACGACTCCACTGGCTCACCCCTACCTCCTCAGGATAAGAGAGCTATGCTAACGACTGCACTGGCTCACCCTGCCTCCTCAGGGTAAGAGAGCTATGCTAACGACTGCACTGGCTCAACCCTGCCTCCTCAGGGTAAGAGAGCTATGCTAACGAACGCACTGGCTCACCCTGCCTCCTCAGGATAAGAGAGCTATGCTAACGACTGCACTGGCTCACCCTGCCTCCTCAGGATAAGAGAGCTACGCTAACGACTCCACTGGCTCACCCTGCCTCCTCAGGATAAGAGAGCTATGCTAACGACTGCACTGGCTCACCCTGCCTCCTCAGGGTAAGAGAGCTATGCTAACGACTGCACTGGCTCACCCTGCCTCCTCAGGGTAAGGGAAGCTACGCTAACGAACGCAGTCAGGGATCATTAAACAGGGGACAAGGCAGTCCTCATGGCACCTCACTCACAGAGTGAAAAAAAAGAGAGAAGCTCCATCAATCCTTGATAACAAACCAGTAAGAGAACTCCGTTGGTGATTGGTGGATACTTCCTGGTCATGCTCACGGGGACGTTGGGCGGACCAGCATCCACCAATCATTGTCGGTGTTGTTCTGTTGGTTGTTACTACTGACTCCATGACTGGTAGAGGTGCTTTCTGGTTTTTTCTATGAGTAGGGTGCTATGACAGCCATCTGATCCTTATTTCATCACCCATAACCCCCCAATGACCCTGGTCCCCACAGGAGTATGCTTCTGTGATTTACCAAAGAGCCCTGTGGAATGTTCGTGTTCAGCACAAGGATACTGCTTTTAATTAAGGCTGCAAAAACAGTCCTTGAAGAGGACCAACGATCTACAGAGCTCCTTAATCAAAGGCAACCTCAACGTAACCGGCATCGCATAGATCTCACAGTCCTTTCCCCCCCTGCGCACATTAAATTTCACACAGCTCAATCAGACGGCGTAAATAATCGCAGCGAAATACCGCCTTGCTGCGGCATTATGGGAAAGTGGCTCGATTTGTTTTCCTTTCCGTGAGTTTTGAGTGAGATGATCGGACGGTTGAAGCGAAGCTTTACGGCCCTCCTCTTCCCCTCCAAAAAATGAATAAAAATAAAATTCAAATAAATAATGCCCTGGGCTGTCTTCATTCTCTCCTCTCGTAAAAATGAATACCCCCCTCCCCCCCCCCCCCCCCCCACTCCTCTGGACAGCGGCTTAAACGGCCGGAGCCAAAGCAAATTTTACAACTCCAATATCACTGCTCAATCTGTCGGACTGATATTACAAGGCGGCTTGAATCGCTAGTCACTGGAACAGCCTCTTTGAGAACCCTTTGACTTGTTTAAAGCTATTTCGTTAGAAAGGGCTCCTCCATGGTTACAGTTATCCCCATGGTAACCATAACCACAATCCTTTGTGACCCAGCTTTGCCCTCAGTTGATCCCTAGTCATTTCCTGTCAAATGTCTAATAACCTGGGCCCATGTCGGTGTAGACAGGAAATGAGCTCTCCTGATCAACTGATTTATTCATTTCGCTCAGTGGACCCAGGGCTAATGACTCATTTCTCTTGACTTCAGAAGGGCAATTTCAATGTTCAATATTTGTATTTAGTTATTTTATGTATTTAGTTTGTATTTAGGCCTTACAATACGTGTAATGTGTGATGAAAAGGACTGTGTAATTATCTTTGTGTTATTCTGTTTGTGTTATTCTGTTATTATGAACAATAAACTATTATAAACTACAATAAACTACATTTTTCTATTTTAAAAAGGGTTATATTTCCCCTGATTCACAATGAAATCCCCAAATCTATTATGCTGAAAATGATCAATATCTTTTAATTCATTCAGTAACAATAGCAGGTGTTTTGAAATTTGTAATTCAGTTACAACTTATTCAGAATTCAACTCGTAAAGGGAGTGGACTGCTAATGCTTTGTATCAAATGTTACAGGGATAAAGCTGGCTTCATTTTAACGGTATGCTGTAATATTTAAAGTCTACACTTTACTAAATTATGACGGTCATAAATACACACACAAAAATCAATAAGAAAATTATCAAAGTCAATAAGTAAATAAGCCTTAGGCAAATGCTCATCTTGACATTTTGAAAGTTCTCCAGTGTCATTTGTTAATGAAATTAACTGGCAATTGCATGACTTGAAAACATTTAAAAGAGCTCCATAAATTTATAACAAATTAACCTCAGTTTATTGTTTCCACTGACATTAATGAAAAATGCCGTCTGGGCAGTCTGTGAAAAAACATCATAAATTCTTAAGTGCATTTCTAAACTCAATCATAAAGCCAGTTGTGGTGAGATTTTATCTGGGGCTCAGTCTCTCAATCAGTCTGGAAGTCATAATTTCCAGAAAATATAAAGAAGAAGGAAGGAAAGATCACAATACCCTAACCAGTGTGTACACGTTGTGCCTGATAGACAAGGATTCCAGGCAGCTCCGAAAACTTTCACAGTTCTTGTCAACAAACTTTTTTTTACTTCTGCGGTTCCAAATTCGATAATTATTTTAGTTTTCACCGCACTGTAATTCAGCATTCTTGTAAACTAAGGTTTGGGGCCGGAGGGGGTATTTTATAATCTCTGCAGACAGTTCTAGGAATGTTCCTGGAGAAAAACAGAGAACTCTGGGAAAGACAAATCGCAAGTCACTCAAGAGCAGTGGGGGGAGGCGTGGCTTTCCCACACAGGAAGATTCACCATGTGGGGCCGTATTTCATCAAAGTGTGAGTGAGGGTCAACGCCGTTTTCCACATCAACCCGCACGAGGTCAACACACTATCCATAAAAACAGTATGTCAACCTTCTACCTACGTATCCACACAGTATGTACTATGCACCTGCATTACAACAAACCTTTAGTTTCACAGTGACAAGAACAAGGCCCTGCCAAAACATTACCCCGTGAGCAACAGAATAAGGGTTGAAAGACAAACAGTGTGATTTAAGTCAGCAACAGGTCCGAGGGGGGAGGGGAACGAGAGAGGTGAGAATCTTTTCAAACTTTTCCCGGACCGTTGTGTGGCATGACAGAGAGCGCGGGGCGCTTTGTTTTTGTGTTTCCCGGGGGACAGAAAGTAGGACGGACTGTTCCCCTCCTCCGTACACGACGTATGGAAAAATTAATTAACACCGCAGGGAGCATCCATATAAATATTTGGAGACGTTAAAAGTATGTCCAAAAAAAGCCCTCTCTGTTGACGGCAGACCCGTCTCACGTCATTATCAGTCTTCCAGCGGGGAGAGCTATCTCTCTCCGCCCGCCGTCGGCAGAAGTGCATTCTGGGAAGTGACTCACCGTGCCCCACCACAGCGCGTCGGCGTACGTGGCGAACTGCGTGTTGAACTCTTTCTCCACAAGGTAGACCAGGAAGGAGGAGAAGATCAGGACCAGAAACCCGATGTACCAGGCGGTGACCAGCTCCTGCAACAGAACGAAGGACAGGACACGGCAACGGACCGCCGTGAGTTATGACCGCCAACGCGACCGCCGCAACAACAAGGCTCCCGTTTACGGAGTCAGGGGGAAATGGAACACACAGAAGCTGGAAGCCAAGAGGCGTAATTCGCAAATGGGGCTCCAGCGCAGGTCGCGTTACCCTAGCCCGTAATCCCCGCGCGCCACAGCGTAGCCACTAATGGGGTTTAATTCAGCCAAGAGGGGGCGTGCGGTCTGGCTGTGTCACGTAGCTCCCTTTCCTGTGACTCATACGGGCCGAAAAACTGGGGACGTGTTTGTTTGCTGTTGCCGGACTTCAGGGACACCCACAGCGCATTGCCCACATTGTCCCCGAACAAAAAGATACGAAAAGTACCTAAAAAGGTACAAACGCTCTTCAATGAGGAGGTCCCTAAAGGTACATAAATTTACACCACTAGCCAGCAATACATAATTAATTTGCACCTCTATACTTGAAAAGGTACTTATTAGAATGCAAATAGAACATTGTTGGACTTACAGGGTACATTTGGGAAATTTGTTCCTTAAAGAAGAAAAATATTGCTCCACTGAGAGTAGCCTACAACATCGACCGATCGATCGTGGGGCTACTGAGTTGTGAAATGCCGCGAAACGCTTCAGGAACCTGGCACCCCCACCTGGCACCCCCACCCGCTCAGGTAGAAACAGCCAGAAACTGCTCTCCGGGATTAGTACACAAACCTGGGGGGATTTGAACATGTTTTCCCGAATCTCTAACAATTAAAACAGAGATTATAGCGCCTGGCTCCAGGGGTGTGGGGGTGGGGGGGGGGACCCTGTGGCGCCTCGCAAAATTCATTATCCCCAAAACACAAAAATGATGAGTTTATAACCCATTTTATAACCCATTAAAGAGCTCTGTGTTGTAATAGTTTAGCTATTTCTTCAAACCAATTTTTAAGTAATACAATTTTTAACTATAACTATATATTTTGTACCCCCAATTTCAAATTCCCAATAATATTTCCGGGACGACGGTCAGAGACGCACAATGTCCTCCGTCAATTTGGGAGAAGGCACCCAAGCACACGTGTCATGTGCTACTGGTGCAGGCATCTGATTGGCCAGTTGTGTTACACATTGCAATGGGCAACTGATCACTGCCCTACAGGGCCCCCGATCACTGCCCTACAGGGACCCCAGCCACGGGCTGCACAGGCATGGCCAGGGTTCGATTCTGGACCACGGGGTGCAAGTTGTAAGAGTTTTGGAAAACAGAAGAGTGCTCTTCGTAAAGGAAAGCTATAAGACTGAACACTTTCTGGAGTCTCTGCACTTTTTACATACTAATATATATATGTGCCATAAATACAGCATAAATATAAAAACATGTTTGAAACAGTTCATTCAACAGTACGGTCAATTTCAAGTTATAATATATTACACTTTATATGCATTCATTTACTGTACGTTGCGATATTTTGTATGCATTTATATACTGTACGTTACCTTGGATAAAAGTGTCTGCTAAGAAGCATGTATTTTGTCAAATTTTTTATAATTTTATTGACTGTTTTAATCCTTTTTACATTGATGCATACGTTTACCAAATATCGTCAGTATCCCATTTGTCAGCGTGTGGTGCCTTCTTGACCACTCATTCAGGGTGAGATACCCACCTGACTACATGTTCACAGTAAAACCGTATGTTCATTGTTTTGTGAATGCGCGGGCAAGGCGAGACATCTCTTTGACCGTACGGTCAACGGCAGATGCTCTTTTGACCGTACGGTCAATGACGGATGCTCTTTTGACCGTACGGTCAACGGCGGATGCTCTTTTGACCGTACGGTCAACGACGGATGCTCTTTTGACCGTACGGTCAACGACGGATGCTCTTTTGACCGTACGGTCAACGGCAGATGCTCTTTTGACCGTACGGTCAAGTTGTTGCGACCGCGCTTGTCCTACCTTGCTGTGCGCGTAGACCACAGATCCCAGCAGCTTCCAGGTCCCGCCCCTCCGGTCCATACGCACCATGCGCAGGATCTGCAGGAAACGCAGGCTGCGTAGCGCAGACGTCGCGAAGATGTTGCCCTGGCTCCCCGCTGACACCACGGCAACCGAGGCGATGAGCACTATGATGTCTGTGATTGGACAGGGAAGGGGGGTAGGGGAGGGTGGGTACACTCTGGTTGGGTGACGCTCATCAAACTCAGTTTAGGTAACATTTAAAAACCGCAAACTCCAGACCAGTGGTATTCACTTTGCCCAGGTTTTTGGTGATCAATTAAAGCAGGTGATTACATGGACAACTGGCTCTCAGTCCAGAACAAAGCAATGCTGGACAAAATCACCAGAGCCGGAGGGAAGACAGGCGAAGCACGGCAGAAGAGCATCTCCCAGCTCTACGAAAAGTCTACCCTCAACTTGGCCATGAGGACACTAGAAGATGCCTCCCACCCACTGTTCCCTGAATACACCCCCCTTCCCTCGGGACGCCGGTTCCCTGTGCCACTACCGAAATCAAAAAGAGCCACCACCTCATTCACGCCAAGGAGTATAGAGCTTCTCAACAATAATAAAGGATAATAACTAGCACTTTATCACTAGCACTGTGCACTTTACATACTATTCAGTTTTATTTATTTTAGTGCTTACATGTTCATTGTATGATATTGTGATGATGATGGCGTTAATGTGATGATTGTGTATGGTTGTTCTTTAACGTGTCATTGTTTTTATGTAATGCTCTTGTGTGCAAGACAGATTCCCTTCGGGACAATAAAGTTTTCATTCATTCATTCTAATCAAATCACAGAATTCACCAGTACAGGGTGGATTCTGCTAATGAGCCGAGGAGGAGGGAAATGTACCTCATCGATATCTGCCTACGATGGGACCGTTTGGTTTGGCAGATTTGTAGTTTGGAAAGAGAGCAGCACACTGTGCAGTTATAATTTCATGCTGCGACCGAACAGAGCAGGAGCAATTAACCGACTGGCACGCGGTGCTGGGCGATAGCCCGTCGTTCCTGGTAACAGCGGGGAAATTGCATAGAGGCCCCCTGTGAAACACTGTTAATCCGGCTGTCATGACAGCCTCGGATCCCTGTAAGCTTCAGATCAAAACTTCGGCTGCTGATCAGACTAGAGTGGTGAGTTTTCATTAAAAAAATGCTCCATGTTGTGAAGTCTTGATGTTGATGAAGACGTCAACTGAAAATGTTCAATGAGTGAAGACAACATCCACATCAAAAAGACTTTAAAAAAATTAAAATGACTCTTTCCATAATGATTAACTAGCAGTTGGTTGAGTAGATTCGTCTTGGTTTTAATTGAAGATATGGCATCCCTGAGACCACAGCAGCCATCAGAAGACGTTCTAAAAGTCGGTATTTCACATTGAGCACAATTTCTTATGAAAAATGCTCTAAAGCAGTCTCGTTGGCAGATGCTTTGTCAATCTGAACCGGCCTTTGCTCTCTCCCTCACTCTCTCCCTCTCTCTCTCTCTCTCTCTCTCTCTCTCTCTCTCTTAATTAACATAATTCTTAATCATCATCATCATCATCATCGCTTTCAGTGGATGTCGGAGGCCGAGGGGCCGTCATTTTCTCTGCCCTCTCCATCTTTTCCTTTTTCTTTCTTCATGTCTGTCCATTTCACTCCCCCCACCTCTCTCTCTTCTCTCTCTCTCTCTCTCTCTCTCTCCAACTCTCTTGCCTCCAATAGACACGCAAAAATGCAGCGCTTAACCAGAGGCGCAATTTCCCTCCCAAACGGGAGATGTTGGAGGGAAACCAAAGCCACCAAAACCTGTTTTCCCATTTCTGCTGGAGACCAGTTAAGAAAATATCCGTGGTGTGATGGTGGAATAATTAGATAGATACCCGTTTCAAATCTCTCTCCACTTCCTTCCAGAGAAACACAAAGACACACATAGAGGACAGAGGAAGTTCAAGAAGAAACCACTTCCTCTGCAAAAATAATATTGAACCCTCAAAAATACACAAACAACTTAAAGTGCCTGGCTTATTCCAACATGGAAATAATATTATCTCTTTCTTATGGATAAAACTTTTGTCTTCTTCTCGTGTTGCATAATCTCAATTCAAAACTAAATCAATATTTGACTTTTTTTGGTAGCATATTAAGTTCTTTTTGTGCGTGTGAGAACAATGTCCTGCCTGGAATGGTTCTCTGGGAGGCTCGGAGGCCAAGCCGCAACACAGCGTGAGACACGGAGAATCGCTCCAGCTTATGAACTCGGGAACACGCCAGGCCGAACACGCAAGGCTGCCGAACACGCAGGGCTATTGAACGCGCAGCGCTACAAAAACGAACGCGTACGGCTAGTGATGGAAGCAGCTGCCCCATTTAAAATGCACCGAGTGTTTTGCTGAAGGCGATTTCTCCACAGCACCAACGGGACCAGCTGTGGATGCTCAGGCAGGCCGGGCGTTTCTACTGGCGATGTGAGAGGCCATTCTCTGGGACCGTTAGGAACGCTGACACAAAACCCCTACCTGGGAGCCTTTCTCAATCCATACAAATGCCCCCCTCCTCCTCCCCCTCCCCCTCCCCCTCCCCCTGACCTCTCTGCACAGACTCTCACGCCCCTCACAGATGCTCATCTGATACAGAATATGCTGTAAAACCCATTCAAAAACAGCAGCCTGAAGCTATGGGCAACAGTAAAATGAAGCAGACTACTGCTAGCAATGTGAGGCAGTGAATATTAGCGCTAGCACTTGTAGATATGAAACAGTGAGCATGAGAAGTTAACGTTTATATGAGTATGAGTATTATCGCACCAGGGCTGTGTCCAAATCAGAGCCCTATCTACTGCGCCCTGTCTCCTGCGTACAGTGCACTGTGTCCGAAACAGAGCCCTATCTACTGCGCCTTGTCTCCTGTGTACAGTGCACTGGCAGAAGTGTGCTGTTTAATGTACACCGTGTAGAACGCGACGTGCAGTCCGCAAAAAATATCCGCCATATTATTTTCCAACCGTACTGTGGAAGTGTCGTAAGCAGGTCGTAAGGCGTCCCAGGCCCCACCCTTATCACGTATTGTTTTTGTTGTATTCGAAGCTGCACCTCGTTTTTTTGTTTTTTTTTAAACGAAGCTTCACGTCATATTTATGCGACCAACATGTTTGTGTACTTCTTGAAAAGTATGCTCCCGAATGTACTCAGCGAAACCCTGGAAGTAAGTGTATCATACGGGGATTTTGCAGAAAATTTCGCCAACTTAACGACTTTTTCGCCCTGTCTACTCAACAAGCCTACCTCATAGTATGGAAAGGTGCCGATGTCTCTAGGTGCAAGAGGACGGCAGAGGAGAGGACGTAAGACAGCGGTGCCCAATCATGTGCCAGGGAGGGTTTTCATTGCAACCAATCACTTCATTTCACTAATTAGTTCCCTCCTCTCTGGTTGGAGCTGTGTTAATGAGTGAAATCAGCAGGTGTAGCGATTGGTTGCAATGAAAACCGGCGTACTCTCCATGGCACACGATTGGGCACCACCGACCTAAGAGCATGACCGCAGTACCCACAGGAGAAGACAGGGGTCACTATCGCAGCGTCGTGAAAGGAGGGGGGTGCCCGAAGGGGTTGAACTTCCTGAATTCAATCAAAGTACAGTATTTTGATTATCTAACAAGCTCCTCTGACACACACACACACACACACACATTTTGGGGGCACATGTTTTGAGCAAGCTCACATGTACACACACTACACAAGTAGCCTTTTATGTCTGTTCGTCACCTGGAATTGGGCCTCTGGTTAGGCTTGCACACGAGCGCTCTCTCCTGCCTCTCTACTACAGCACTTTTATTCATGTGCCAAACCGAGCTGAGCCCAGCCATTATTTATTCATAAAGCTAACGGCAGCAAATATAGGATTCCTGACCTGCGCAAAAAATAAATAAATAAAAACTATACTAATACTGGGCCCGAGGGCCATCCAAACCCCACTGTATGCATCTGATAATCAGTTTGAATTATAATCCTGGGGCTACAGTGCATTTTTCAGCTCGCTGCAGATGGAGGCCGCACAACTGGGAGCGCAAGATCGATAGTTGTTAATTAAGGAAGTCGGTTGTTTTTATTTAGTTAAGGGCCTTGAGGGGTCAAAGGGGCGTTCGGGTATTCGTTCCCTAACGATCTTTAAATTAATGGAGCCGTGCAAATCACCTGCTTAACTACACCAAATTAAATTGTTCCCAGTCCCGTGTAATTTAGGGGTTTATAGGGACCTCAATGTATGGGATGTTGTCTTTAACAAGCTGGTTTTACGGTCCGTTGCACTGGAGACGGTCACTGGATCCTGGCCTTCCCGGCTCTTTTACCCACACCTGTCCTGCACTGAACAGCTCAGTTTCGCCGGCTATCATACACATTTCCAGGCGGCCTCACTCAAAAAATTCCACAGGAAATTGGTTGAACGCACGGGCGGATTTCTGCGGCGAGTTTCCGAACACGCGCTCGCGCGCCCACGCACACGCTCGGCGCACGGGGGGAACGGAGACAATTAGCATGTTCAAATAAGCGTGTTCCATCGAGCTCGGTCTCCAGTCATCGTCCGTCTTGCGCCGGATCCATCGATCGGCCCCGCGAGCCGCGTTAACGGCGTTAGCCGCTGCGCTTCGTCACAATTACACCGGGCCCTCACCGCACCGCTGGCAGTCTCGTGAGCACAGAGTCTCCGAAACAAAGCGGCAAAACATTGTTAAAGTTAAACACTGAGCATTTCTCTTTTTTAATGAGACGCGCCCCCTCAAAAAACACTCCCTCTAAAAAAACAGTCAGCGAACGTGGTGGGTGGATTCACACAAGGACACCGGAGGCACCTGAAAATTCAGGGGATAAATTTATGAGGTTATGAGAATTGTAGTAGGTATAGTATGAGCTTCAGACCACGCCCGCTATCCGTCGTGGTCTGAAGACACACCTCGACTGACCCACAAATCCAGTACCACCTTCATATAACGCTTGTATCTTGTGTCTTGTATCCTGTACCTTGATTCTCTAACACTCATGTAACAGTAGTCTTGATCGTGATGTTGTAGTTTATCATGTCTTACTGACTTAGCCTAAAGACTTAGCCATAGCTTCCTGTGTGAACTAGACTCGATGTTCATGTCTATGGACAGCTGCCACTTTATGAATGAACTACTTTATCTGACCAGTTGTTTCAATGACGTTTGGCAAGCACTTATTGTACGACGCTTTTTAGATAAAAGAGTCTGCCAAATGAATGTAATGTAAAAGGTAAGAGTAAAGACGCAGCTGGCACGTTGTCTGAAAGGTGAGTGTGGGTTGGCTGGCGGACGAGAGGTCGTTTTGTCGAGCGCCTTCCTGTTACAGAACACACATCATGGAAAATGTGAGTGGAGGTGTGCTTGGGCTGGGGATGGGCTAAGCTGCTTAGAGCAGAGGCCTGGCTGGATTAGGAAGCAATGGCTGCATAAACCATTCCCAATAAGGACATAGAGGGGAAAAGTAACCTCTGAAAAACACACAACTACACTGGGTCTGTATGCATGCGTGTACGCCTACTGTATGTATAAGATATGCCCTGATCTCTCTGTCTCTCCCTCTCTGTTTCCCTCTGCCTCTCTCTCTCTCTCTCTCTCTCTGTCTCCCCCACTCCCCCTCTCCCTTTCAGTCTCCCTCTCTCTCCCTCTCTCTCCGTCTCCTCCTCTCCCTCTCTTTCGGTCTCCCTCTCTCTCCGTCTCCTCCTCTCCCTCTCTTTCGGTCTCCCTCTCTCTCCCTCTCTCTCCGTCTCCTCCTCTCCCTCTCTTTCGGTCTCCCTCTCTCTCCCTCTCTCAGTCTCCCTCTCTCTCTCCCTCTCTCTGTCTCCCCCACTCCCCCTCTCCCTCTCTCTGTCTCCCCCACTCCCCCTCTCTGTCTCCCTCTGTCTCGGTCTCCCACTCTTTGTCTCCCTCTCTCTCCCTCTCTCTGTCTCCCCCTCTCCCTCTCAGTCTCCCTCTCTCTCCCTCTCTCTGTCTCCCCCTCTCCCTCTCCCTCTCTCTCCCTCTCCCTCCCTCTCTCTGTCTCCCCCTCTCCCTCTCTCTCCCTCTCCCTCTCTCTCCGTCTCCTCCTCTCCCTCTCTTTCGGTCTCCCTCTCTGTCTCCCTCTCTCTCTGTCTCTATCTCCTCTCCCTCTTTATCCCTCTCCCCCTCTCTCCCTCCCCCTCTCATTCGCTAAACATGTTTGTTCTGCAGGCTTCTATGTGCGTGTGCGTGTGTGTGTGTGTGTGTGTGTGTCCGTGCGGCTGAACACAGCTGAAATGAATATTGAATAACATCAACCTTGCAGTCACCTCCACTGCTCTGTGTGTAATATTTCAGCGTTTAGACTGCATCTGATGAAGGATGACATTACATTACCCAGACCCACTCGGGGTCGACAGCCGAGGCACCACTCCGCGTGTCTCTCCCGTTTTCTTTATTTTTTCCTTTCATTCAAAATTGCATATGAAAGGGGCAACTAAATACGTCTAAATAACGGAAAGAATTTATGACAATTAAGAGGGCCGACTTTACTCAAAATCAGCTTCACATTCGCCGTAACCAAAGCTTTGTCTGCAGCCGAGCTTCGAGCCAAGCGCGGCTTCGAGCAAATCACAAATCCGTTTCCCCCCGGAGTCTGCCCCCGTCTTTTCCAAGGTTTTCCTTTCCTCTACTCACGCAAAACAAACAACGTCTGTGTAGAATTGCCTTCGAGGCCTTCAGTTTTCATTTAATTCACACAAAAAACAAGGGAAAGGGGACTAAATCCATATATTTCCACAAAATAAATAAGTGAAAGTATGGTTGCTACACTCCGGCCGCTCTGGAGACTGTGTGTTAAATTAGTACTGGGCTGAAAAAGCCCCCTAGCGGGGATGATTGACAGCCTGAGGCCTGGCTGTTATTTGGAGAGTGAGGTAAAGGGGTGTTAGAGGACTGGTGACTGTGAGAAAGGGACAGAGGCTCTTCTGTCTCGCAACCAGCAGATTCAGACACAGGCGTGTGTGCGTGCGTGCGTGCGTGATTCAATAACCACAAGAGGGCTTACATAATTCTGTATTAACACCCAGGCAGCATTCATTCCACTGCCATTCAGGTGAAATTCTGGGAATGAAACTTGGACTTAGGACCCACAGAAGTAAAAAAGTCTACCTCCGCCTCGGCAGGTCTTACCTATGATGCAGAACGGCTTCCTGGCGAATCGCAGACGACCCTGCCATCCCCTGTAGCGGCAGCAGCAGCCCGACGACCAGATACGAATGATGTACTCCAGCCCAAACACCACGATCATCACAAACTCCTGCAGGGAACAGCAGCACAGGCACAAGGCTCTCAGCAAAGCACAGCGCCGTTTCATCTTTCCGTCTATTCAGCGTGCTTTCATACGGCCTCCATTATATCGCACTATATGAGGTTACCCACACTGTGTTAAATTTACCACCATTTTGCACTGGGTTCAATTTACCACCATTCTGCACTGGGTTACATTTTAGCACAACTTGTTTTGTTTTTGTTATTTCCCTAAAAAAGGGGAACAGAAACATAACATCGTTGTGAACAAAGGATGTGGTTTTAAATTATTTTTTTCTTTAAACCAATATTTTTCCTTCAATTTTTCACCGCAATTTTGAATGTCAAATGCGGTTGGTGAAGCAGCCTCATTGCCGCAACGACTTGTTTTTTTCCACTCTGACGTCCACCGGCTGAGCAGTGCAATCGTTGCAGTAGAGGAGGACTGGACACTCGGCCGGCACAGACAGACCCGCAGCTGCCCAGTCTAGAGGGTAACTTTTGTGCGATGAGAAAAGATTATCCTCCCAACCATATCCCACCTCCCCTGTGTGATGCTATTCCACTGCACTGGTACAGGTGTGTGTACCTACTCTGAAACCCAGTGTATAAGCAGGTTAAGTCACAGCTGATGCTTCATTAGTACTTTGGATTGTATTCTGATCCAATCTATATCGAACATTTTACTTAAAATGAGAACACAACAGTAATGTCTAGCTATCTAACAAGTTTAATTAAAGGCAGTTGTGAGTACACAAATGTTCTCTCCCAGCAGCACCTCAAAAATGTGTCCGAGTGCAACAGTACGCACTAATATACAGTGTATTTTAATAAGATGGGGCAAACATTGTGCAAATAAATGAAGCCGCTGTTAACGTGTGATTTATTTTGCATTAAAAAGGAAACCATGTTAATCGCTTGCATTTATCCCATTACCTTCTGATGGTGATCTAATGACTACTTTAATTTACTATTCATAGATTAGTTACAACACCTCTATAAAGCGAAACGCTCCTGGAAATTACCGCCGCTGGCGCATGCATCGCGCAGCTTAATTCATTTGGCGGATCTCCCGCGACTCCTTTGCTGCACGAGCATTTAGAGCGGGAGTAATTCAACTCTGACTGCGCGGCGCAATTTGTTACTTCCAGTATCACGTCAGCGATACTGTAAATGTAGATAAATGAATCAATTGACTAATTAATAAACAACAGCGGTTAATTTTTGGTTAGGACACTCTTGGAAATGAGATTTTGAATCCCAAGAGGTATCTCCTGAATAAATAAAGGTTAAAGAAATAAAGAAATGAAGGGAAGGAGAACCATTCTCTCTTTGGCTGAAGGCACATCTATGTTTACAACCCGCTGTCAAGCCTCAGGGATCACTTATCTTGCGCAAACTATGAATCGCACGAAATACCAAATTACAACATAACAGTTGTGTAATAAGCATGATAAAGGACTTTTGCTCGACACAATACTCTTATTCCATTCACCTGCTTTTGCCATGAAGCCAGTCAACACGGGGACATCCGTGCAAGTGTGCACAACTCAGTTTCAGCTGGGCTTTTTATGTTGTTTATTCACAACATTTTCACCAAGGACTCTTGTACAGACAGCAGTCGTAGCTCACGACTTCACCAAAAAGGTCAAATGAAACAAACGATCAGGGCTAATAAAATAATGAATAGCACGAGTTGGCGAGGAATCCCAAAACACATGGGACCTCGAGTCGTTACGCATAAGCTTTAGAAAGCTTTAGAAAGGCTACGAGATACCAGGGGCTAATGGCTGCTCCCCCCGTAATGTAAAGACTTACCCATACATGCGCTACGGTCCACAAATTATTTCAGTTTCACATGCGATCGTGCTCGTGTGTGCTTTCAAACGGGCACAACCAATGGCGTGTTTTGGCAGTACATTACTGGACCTAATGAATGTAATTAACAGGGTCTAATCACTAACTTAATCACTGACATGGCAAGTCAACTCAATTCCCTCCCAGGCTGGTCTGTAGGGCGAACCGTTCAGGGGTCGCTGCTTCCGCTAACGTCGCGGCTCCTCTCATCGTCTGTCATGCACACTGCATCATGGGGGGAAAAAATGTTTTATCCTGAAGTGCTCAGACCGTGCTTGTCCTTGAGCTTTCACTAATTCGGCACCGATGCGTTGCCACCCTCAAAGCAAGTGAATGAGCATGAGAGCTTGCAGGGTGTAAATTAATTGGATAGATACCAGCCAGAAACTTTGGGAACAAGAAAACAAAGAAACAACGCAATTGGTCTTTTTTCTTTTTTTTTTTTCCGTAACCCCACCCCCTTCACTGCAGTCCTGGTACTCCCCCGTCACCAAATAATTTAGTTTCATGTAATTCCAGCGCCTCAGTGAAGGACATTGAACCGCGTGCCGTTACGAGAGGTGGCTTCCCACCTCGGCACGTCTTGACATTGCACTGCAACATGGAAATCGATACGGCCAAAATAAAGTTATCAACGGGATATCAAGCCCGGCTCTTAAACAACACGGCACGAACACTCCGTCTCCATGATCTGTCCAATAAACGCTCGGGGTTAAATGGATTTGAGTATCACTTGAGCCCGTAATCGAATCGAGCGCATTGGAAGCAGCTCATTTACAGTACACTCAATTGGAGAATGCCGGGAACCGAAGACCCGTGAGTGAAATTGACTCTGTCAGTCGGAAGCGAGTGACCCCAGCCCAGCGTTGCAACATGACCGAGACTCAAATTAAATTGTCAATTAAATGTTTCTCATTGACCAGATGCCCCATTGTTTGGTGACAAGCTAATTTGTTTCAGCTTTTTAATGACTTGCAAAATAGATGATTGTGCCTAAAACACCCAGATGTGAAGGGCTGACTGAATTGGTAAATGGGCGTGTTTTGTTGGGTGTGTGTATCGCACATACTCCCACTCAGCAACGTATGAAAACGACGTCAGGCTCACGTGTGTGACATTGTTTACCAGGTTCATTATCCGTAGAGTGAATGCATTCAGTCTACCCATGATGACTATTTGCTCTAATTACCAACCAGGATGGAACAATATCGATAAGGATCTTTGTCTGGATATACAGTTCAAACTAAGGGCCTGAATTACCAAGACCTATTAACGCACGCAAAAAGCAATAACGCAACCAATGATTGGTGCAAAACAAATAGCATGACCAATCCTTGTTCATGTAATTGGTTTTGCGTGTGCTAAAAGTTTTTGCACATGAAAAAAGTCTTAAGAAAATCAGGCCCTAAATGTGTAAGACTGAACAGTGCTCATTCCTGTGCTCAGTCACTGAAGAAAGTACGGCTACAACAGTGCAGGTAACCTCCACATCTACAGTGACTGACAGAAATACAATTTTTGATCAGGCACGTTGATAGAGCACTATGCATCCACAGTGACAGACAGAAATACAATTTTTGATCAGGCATGTTGATAGAGCACCGTGTGTCTCACCAGGATAAGCAGGCAGTGGGAAGAGAGGTCCTGATGAGCTGGGATGGTGGAGAACACGGACAGAACCAGGCAACCGAACACCAGAATGAACCTGAAAGGCAAACAATAAAACAATTAGCCCAGATTCACTCTTTAGCAAAGAGACAATTAGCCCAGATTCACTCTTTGGCAATGAGACAATTAGCCCAGATTCACTCTTTAGCAAAGAGACAATTAGCCCAGATTCACTCTTTGGCAATGAGACAATTAGCCCAGATTCACTCTTTGGCAATGAGACAATTAGCCCAGATTCACTCTTTGGCAATGAGACAATTAGCCCAGATTCACTCTTTGGCAATGAGACAATTAGCCCAGATTCACTCTTTGGCAATGAGACAATTAGCCCAGATTCACTCTTTAGCAAAGAGACAATTAGCCCAGATTCACTCTTTGGCAATGAGACAATTAGCCCAGATTCACTCTTTGGCAATGAGACAATTAGCCCAGATTTACTCTTTGGCAATGAGACAATTAGCCCAGATTCACTCTTTGGCAATGAGACAATTAGCCCAGATTCACTCTTTAACAAAGAGACAATTAGCCCAGATTCACTCTTTGGCAATGAGACAATTAGCCCAGATTCACTCTTTGGCAATGAGACAATTAGCCCAGATTTACTCTTTGGCAATGAGACAATTAGCCCAGATTTACTCTTTGGCAATGAGACAATTAGCCCAGATTCACTCTTTGGCAATGAGACAATTAGCCCAGATTCACTCTTTGGCAATGAGACAATTAGCCCAGATTCACTCTTTGGCAATGAGACAATTAGCCCAGATTCACTCTTTGGCAATGAGACAATTAGCCCAGATTCACTCTTTGGCAATTAGACAATTAGCCCAGATTTACTCTTTGGCAATGAGACAATTAGCCCAGATTTACTCTTTGGCAATGAGACAATTAGCCCAGATTCACTCTTTGGCAATGAGACAATTAGCCCAGATTCACTCTTTGGCTGCTGCTGCTATCAATAATCACACCAATGAAATTGTTCATGCCATTACGTAGACGCTACTTTAGAGCCGACTGTGGCCTGTTGCTCCATAGGGTGACGTGCAATTGCCGATTGCATCGCCTAGGTGACGGGAGGGTTCAGTCAGCTGGAGGTACGCGTTTCATCGCTATCTCGCGTGACGCCACTGATCGATCGGGAGGCCATAGACTGCATGTTACAGACGCATATAAAAGAGTGGTAATCGTCCGACTCTCTAAGCGAGCTCGGCTGTAGTCTGCGGTGAGAAGCAGACGTGTGGCACCGCCGAGGTCAACACTCACTCTCCTAAAACGACTGTGGTCTGTGCATGAACATGGCTGTGGTTGCAGATAAATTAGGGTGGGAATTGGACATGCTCAGCTCCACGTTGGTCATTAAATGTATATATTTTTTTAAAGTAGACACTGTTACTACTGTGAATTGAACACAATCCATCAAACCTTATGCTCAGAAAGTAACAAGCATCACTGTATATCGAGACCAGATAACGTCAACCTCACAGGGTATGCTGTTTTTCATTGCTACTCCTCATTTAAAGGTTGATTATACAGTTACCTCACCTGGTAAAAAAAAAGCAAAAACGAACATATCCTACAGTGCTCCAGGCCCAGGGTTGAGGATGGACCCCTTTCCTCGACTGCCATCTTAATTAGGCTCGCTGGTGCACTACCCTGAAGCATGAGCACCGTCTAATCTCTTACTACCTGTATTTGTCCCCTAAAGACATACATGTTTTACTAAATAAAATCTCTAGATGGAGAAGTAGGAATGTGGTGTTTGGTTGCATAAATTCACTTAAACCTTGTATCTATTATAAGTTCTCCTTTAGAAACAGCACAACATGACACAGTATGCCCCCTTTACTATTGGTCTTCATCTATTACATAGTAATAAACACTACAATGCTTTTTACTAACATTGTTTTAAGTTGTGTATTATGGGGACTTTTTATTTTTTATACTTGCAAGTAATTTTTTCAGCAACATTTTTGCAGTATATTTTACTTTACTTGATTAAAATAGATTCTGAAAAGTACTTGCAATTGTTATTAATGTTGTGAATATTTTAAACTGACCTACTAAATACTACTAGCTACGGGCTTCCATTGCAAGAGCCAGGGTTTCTACTGATTATTCACATAAATCCTTAAGCAACAACTGAAAAAATCCCTCAATATGGTAAATACAATTACATTCCACACATACAGCTGATCGTACCTACAGCTTAAGGCTTTTACAATAACACCCATAAAGAAAAAATAAAGAAAAATGGAAAACACACGCACATACAATCACACAATGCATTTATAACTTGTGAGCAATTATTTTATAAATAATGAATGAATATTCTACAGTTGTGACAGTTGATGGGCACTGATACTGTAACACTAGCTACGTATGTGCATTTTAAGGGTGGTTGAAATCGCAGCATAAGCACGGAAATTAGACCAGAAACTAAATCTAAGCACTAAAGTATCATATTAGCTCTACCACCAGATTTGTTATCAAGCAAAGCAGCTACACTGCTTGGAGAACACAACTAGCACAGCGTATCCGAGCGCTGCTGTTCTCGGAGCATCTGAGCTGATCGTAAACGTCGCTCGTCAGCCGCGTTAAATCTGACGTGCGTTTTCTCCGGGGGCTCTAAGCCGTGAGCTTTCGCACTAATAAAACACGCAGCACGCAGAGCTCGATAATAACGACTTCGCCGTCGGTAACAGAAAGATCATCGCGTCAAACGGCGATGAGCGTGGCAGGTTGCAGGAGAGCGTTCAATAGCGTCGCGAGAGATGCTACAGACTCGATGTTTCAGTTGATTTGTTGTAGACGCACGGGGCAGATGGTGTGTGGAGACTCAGACAAACAGAAGGTTTGGAACTGGCTGGAGGTGCCGAGGGTGGCAAGAGGATTCATTTGCGTCTCCAGCGCTATTTTTAGCCAGAAAATAATGTCGCGATGCGCTTTCGTTGCTTTTATATCTCAAGGCCCTTTCTGTCTCGGTTTTGACGTGTATGCATGTGTATTACGTGCGCGCGTGCACATGCATACTATTAGTGTGTGTATGTATTTTACATGTGTGTTTGTGTGTGTGATGAGTGTGCGTTTTTACGTGTTTGTGTGCGTGTGTGCTAGCTTGTACATTTCTGTGTGTGCATTTGTGTGTTTGCTGGTGTGTGTGCACATGTGCTAGTGTGCGTATGACCATGTGTGTGTGTGTATATACTATGTGTATATATGTGAGTGTGGTGTGTACATGTGAGTATCTGTGTGTGTGAGTGTGTGTGCTAGTGCAGTTTTGTGCTTTTGAGTGTGTGAGCTAGTGCGTGTCAGTGTTTCCGTGTGTGTGTGAGCTAGTGTGTGTTAGTGTCTCTGTGTGAGTGTGTGTGAGCTAGTGTGTGTTAGTGTCTCTGTGTGAGTGTGTGTGCACATGACTGTACAGTAGCAGTAACAGCTGGTCGCTCAGACACAGTAATTGGAGTCGTATCTCCTGCATTATGGGGTCCCACTTTATCTCTCCCTGCCTCTCCTGCTCTGGGCGAAAAAGCAAAAAACATCCAAGGCCCCACTCCACACTCCACTCCACTCCACTCCACACTCCACACTCCCCACTCTCCCCACTCCCCACTCCACTCCATACTCCATACTCCACACTCCACACTCCCCACCACACTCCACACTCCACACTCCACACTCCACACTCCACACTCCACACTCCACACTCCACACTCCACACTCCACACTCCACACTCCACACTCTACTCCACTCTACTCTACTCTACTCTACTCTACTCTACACTCTACACTCTACACTCTACACTCCACTCCACTCCACTCCACTCCACTCCACTCCACTCCACTCCACTCCACTCCACTCCACTCCACTCCACTCTACTCTACTCTACTCTACTCTACTCTACTCTACTCTACTCTACTCTACTCTACTCTACTCTACTCCACTCCACTCCACTCCACTCCACTCCACTCTACTCTACTCTACTCCACTCCACTCCACTCCACTCCACTCCACTCCACTCTACTCTACTCTACTCCACTCTACTCCACTCTACTCCACACTCCACTCCACACTCTACTCCACTCTACTCCACTCCACTCCACACTCCATACTCCACTCCACACTCGACTCCACTCTACTCCACAGTCACTCACTTCAGACAAGGCCTCAGGTAAAGAGGTTTCTGAGACATTTTCACGCTGGTCAATGTTACACACACACACGCCCAGAACATCTCCGAAAAGCACCAATGTGAGGACCCTCTTGTGAAAACACTTCAGCTCAGACAAGGCAGAGCAGAAATTATATTTAAGAGGAAGCGGTCGTAGGCTTTGTGCCCGTCGTGCTGCGCGCTCATGGGATATTTCTCCACGAACATTAAATAAACAACCAAATGTAATCATTTCACTTTGTCTGACAACTCTGGGTCAATATTGTGAGTGTGCGCGGACCAGAGACGGGTCACAGCCTCGGTTTTCACGCCTCCTGCCGCCTCGTTCTCTTGGGGCTTCTCCCAAAAAACGAGTACATGACAGAAGGCCCTGTACTGTAGCGCACAGAAGGCAAACTACTTCACCGTGGCAGCTCTGCAAAACTTTCAAGTGTTTGATTAATACAATATAGCGCACGAGGAAAGTGTCCGTCGAGCCGCTAACAAAATTAGCGCCGTACAACAATATCCCGTCGTGATTAATGGTAAACGTTTTAAAAACAGGGCAAATGGTTTCCATTTCATTTTATATATATATATATATAAATGTATATACATATTTAGGGCTTTTTCTGCTTTGTTGGACAGCACAGTGTAGAGAGACAGGAAGAATGGGGAGCGAGAGAGAGAGGGAGAGACAGCACAGTGTAGAGAGAGACAGGAAGAATGGGGAGCGAGAGAGAGAGGGAGCGACAGCACAGTGTAGAGACAGGAAGAATGGGGAGCGAGAGAGAGAGGGAGAGACAGCACAGTGTAGAGAGACAGGAAGAATGGGGGAGCGAGAGAGAGAGGGAGAGACAGCACAGCGCAGAGAGAGACAGGAAGAATGGGGAGCGAGAGAGAGAGGGAGAGACAGCACAGTGTAGAGAGACAGGAAGAATGGGGAGCGAGAGAGAGAGGGAGAGACAGCACAGGGTAGAGAGACAGGAAGAATGGGGAGCGAGAGAGAGAGGGAGAGACAGCACAGTGTAGAGAGACAGGAAGAATGGGGAGCGAGGGAGAGAGGGAGAGACAGCACAGTGTAGAGAGACAGGAAGAATGGGGAGCGAGGGAGAGGGAAAGTCATGGACAGGGAGATCGGCAGTCGCTACGCGGACGTGCTGCCTGGCACGCCGGCGACAGGAGCTTGGCATGCCTGCTGGGTGGAGGGTGATGTCATGGCATTAACGTGAGCGGCGCGGTACTACTCATTGGGGCGCTTTAACCAGGCCCCGCCCCACGCAGATTCAGAACCGCCCTCAGCCTGTTACCGCGAACGCCCCAAAACATAAACAAACGGGTTAAGCCATGGTGGACGGGCGCGGGACCTCACGCTCTCTCCCGCCAACACGCACGGGCCACTGGCTTCCATGCGGCGCTTCATTTTCGGGCTGCAGAAACTCCAGGGAGCGGTAGCGACTGAAGCATCAGCCCCCTCCTCAACCCCCTGCTCTTCTGAGCAACTGCGTGCCCTGACGGATGTGGAATATACTGTTATGCATACAATATGTGCCAAATATAATGCCAACGTATTTCAAAACAATAAATTTATATATTGCGTTATCTCGAAGGGACAATAATTTGTATATTGTGAAGTGTTGCAGTACATTGATAGTAAATTTATTACAATATATTTACAAATATATTCAATTCCATAGGGTAACTACATGTATAGGAAGACTGGGGTTGGGGAGGGGGAGGGGGTGTGTTCCTGACTGACTGAGAAAAGCAAGCACCTGTTTTGGGCTCCCCTCTCCAGAAACCGTGGCAACCTGGAGCAGGGGTGGCACAGGACTGGCGAGGCGGTAAAAATGTGTCAGTGTTAATGAGAGAATCTGTGGGGGACACCTCACTGCACTGGCCCCCGTTGTGCGCAGCGGAACTAGCTGACAGTGCTCATTCGGAGGAATTAAGGAGCGTTCAAATGCTAGAGGGCGCTGTCGCGGCCTTCCAGAACACCAGAAAAAGAGAAGAGAACGAGATGGAGAGAGTGAGACAGAGTGAGAGAGAGACAGAATGAGTCTTTGACTTTTGACATCCTTTAATAGACCATATCACCTAAAACAACTCACAAGCAACACAACAAGCAAAATGCCGCTTACCAGTTGCAATACAAGTAAAATGCCCCCCCCCCCACCCCCTCCCCACACACACTCATTGCCAACACACACCTGCACCACAACTACATCCAACCACCCAGAGAGAGAGGGAGAGAGGGAGAGAGGGAGAGAGAGAGAGAGAGATAGCCTGAATGCATGCACGAAATTCATTACTTTGTCTCAACTTTTGTTCGCTAAAATTTAATCAGAAATGACTCGATTTGTGTACCTGCCGGACGAAGGAAAAACAGCACCCCTCTGGGAAATAAAAAAAACAGGGTGTGTGGAATGAGCCGAGTATGCTCACGCATCAGACACCGCTATTATCTCCTCACAGTCCAGGCTATTCACTGGTGAGCTCTCCATCGAGATGAGGAAGCTTTGTCGTTCACTACTCTGAGCTCTGCAAGGTGACCGTGCCCCACTGACATTTGGGGGGTGGGGTGCTTACTGATTTCCTGTTTTGATTAATATGACATTGTGAATAGTGGATAGCGTTTGTTAAAGTGCTTTGACATTTCATTGTATTATGACAATATTGCTCATTTGAATCTGAACTGATAAGTGATAAGTATTATGTTGCCCTGGTGACACAAGTGTGTGCAATGCGTGGGGGGAAGGGGTCTGCTATTATGAAAAAAATGAGTTTTTTTTCACTGACCCTGTACAATTTGGGGAAGATACAGGGGATTTATTGAAATTTCCAAAACACATGCATAGAATGTGACCAAGAGCAGAATGAAAGTAAACTGTCACATTTCAGACAGACAGTACGCATAGTAGCAATAACCTGCAAATACAACTTCTCACCTCTGACAGTGCAGACTTGCGCAAAGTGCATCAGGAAATATCATCCGAGGTTAACGTCTGTGTGTTCTCTGGGCTCAGTTCATAACGCCATCCGACACATGCCCTTATTATGCATATACAGCACATACTATAAAACGTACATATCCACAATGCATTACGCTGCATTACAAGCGTTACGGTTTCACTGTGGTTTTGCATGCTAATTTCCAGCGCTGTGGAGCGGGAGGAGTCGGGGCTAATTTGGTAACTTCAGTGTGAAATGTGCAGCCATGCGGCGTCTGATGCTTCAAAGAAAACTAAACCATTTGCAGTAACGCCTCCATCTTTCCTGACCACAGTGGGTTCTGCTACAAGAAAGTATCCGGTTTGCAAGAGCAGAGAGAACAAAGCTATTGTTATAAGTTACACTAGATGAAGACTGTTCACACTATTTTTAGAAACTAAAAAAAGGTTGTATATTTTCTTACATTTTATGCCGCCGCCCCACAAATGACCCCACACTACACCTGTGTGTACAAAGTTGGTACAGGACTTTTGGAAAAAATAAATAAATAAAAAGTACAAAGTGCGTCTCCATAATCGAACCTGATTGGCCGTTTCCTGCGTCTCGATCCACAGGAGCCAGACCCCAACATGACCCCCCCCCCTCCACCACACCACACAAACACACACTCACCCCTTGACATGCAGACATTTTCCATTATATTAATATGATATATAAAGCGGGCAAAACACCGTCCAGAATGCAATATTGCATGAATTATAACAGTTGGGTTTTGAATTATTGAATGCTTTAAACAAACGGTGGGAGGACATCTGCTTTTGATACACTGTGAGCTTCTAATAGCCCTGTTCTGGCTGAGCACCGGATCCTGTTACAGGTGCTGCTAAAGAGTTTCACGTGTGGAGCGTCTCTGCGCTCGTAGGAACCTGTCTTCTTCGGGCCGGGAGCCGTCTGGGTGACATTTAAGGCCGGATTGCGGTTACTGTTGAGTCCCCAATATGTAGCAGGGGTCACATGTTGCTCAGAGTCATGGAGGAGGGGGTGCTGGCCTGGCCCCTGGCTTGTAGGCGTTGCACAGCGCTAAGCTAAAATAAGCTCTGATTGGTGCTAAACTAAAATAAGCTCTGATTGGCGCTAAGCTAAGTTAAACTCTGATTGGCCCTAAGCTAAGCTCTGATTGGCGCAATGCTAAGCTCCAATTGGCACTAAGCAAAGCACTGATTGGCGCAAAGCTAAGCTCCAATTGGCGCTAAGCTAAACTCGGATTGGCGCAATTTTAAGCTAAACTCCAATTGGCGCTAAGATAAAATAAGCTCTGATTGGCGCAAGGCTAAGCTAAGCTCTGGTACTGCTTATAAAACTGATGGCAGCCACCCATCATCACCAGTTCCCACCTGTTCTTTGATACTGAAATAGGCTTTTACGCAACGGGCTGACCTCACCCAGCAGAAATCCTCGTCCCTCGGAGCGTTTTAACGGCAGGGATGAGAAAAGATGTGCCATGTCTCCGTGGTTCAGAATTCAGCCGCTCTGAAGCACACCCAATTATGAGACACATAATCGATAAACAACCGTGTTCAATAAAAGAAAAAGCATAGCGCTGTGCTAGACAGCCCGCCAAAGTAATAAGAGCTTTTTCATAATCGCTTAGCATGTGTGGATTGTGAGATTTCAAGTGCGGAACTTCCTCCACCCCACTCCAAACAAAATGAGGGGCCCTGAAACACGGAAATCAATAAATTCACGGAAATCTTTCATCCCTCCGCCTGGAAGAGGGGGAGGGGGAGCGCTTCTTCATTGTCGGAATTCCTTGACGTTAGGGCCTCTTCCTCTGAGTTATGTCACTGGATTCAATAGCAAACCAAAACCAAAGCATGTGTCCCATTAACAACAATGAGAAGAGGGCGGTTATTGCCCTGGGCCCGGACGCTGTGGAGGGACTGTAAATACTCTGCTTCTGACAGGACAGATGGGCCCGAGAGTTGCTTCCTTTCCCTAATCAATGAGCCTGATCAATACCGGTGAGAGGCACGGCCCCGGAGGGGCATGTTCGGCAAAAAGACACCTGTCGCCAGGGCTGAACGTGTCGCTGCCCCTGGGAACCCAGCCTCCTGTCCTTGGCGGATATCGTTCATGATTGTTACACAGAGCGGAAAAACAGCATTTGGACACAATGCTGTGCTAATGCGGGAACACCCCAAATCCATTCTGATTGACTGACACTTTACATACACAGTGCAGGGTATGAAATGAACACCAGCCACCAGCCAAATGCCGGTAAAAGTTTGATTGTGGCTGGTAAGATTTTCTACTATAGCAGCCACTTTGGCGGGTAAGCAACCACATTGTGTTACATTTTAAAATGTGACTGGAAAAAAGTTGAAAATGGCTGGTGAATTATTATAATTTTTTTTAGAATCCAGATCCACAATCCACTCTCGCCAGTGGGTGAAAAAGATAATTTCATGCCCTGATACAGTATGTTTCTTTATAAGGTCCGAAATGGCAAAAGGTGACATGCACACATATACACACACACACACACACACACACGCACACACACACACACACACACACACACACACACACACACACACACACACACACACACACACACACACACACACACAAACTTGAACACATACATTCATACAAGCAGCACACACATTCACTCTTTCAGTGGCCACTAATAAGCAGCAATGGAGGTTCATTGCACATCAAGCTCAGGGAGAGTATTTTAACACCTCCTTCCAACTAATCTGGTGCCAACCGAAACCACTGCACAAAACGTGCAGTCATGTATTACGAGCCTTATGGTCCAGCTGCAAATGCACCGACCAGGGCCTGTCACCTGACCCGTGATGAAAATGAATGGGTTTCCACTGCTGCCATGGCAACCCTGGCTACAGGCTGGTACATCATGCAGACGCCTGTTGATCCGTGAGATCAGTGTGGGTGGAGGGGGGGGGGGTGTTCAGGGGGTCACCGTGGTTACTCATATATCAGGCCCACTTTAGAGGAAGACCGTTTTTGTCACACTGACCTTGCCTGGGGTCCGTCTGACCCCCTCAGGACGGATGACAGGGAGTTTGTTTGCGCCGCGCTGAGAAAATGGACTCTGTGCTGTCCTCACACATTTACACGCTTGCTTAATTTCTCCATTACATAAAACGGCAGCTTGCTGGCCCAACAATGAAAATAGTTTAACCGTTTTTCTTCTTCTTTTAGAACTGCGCTGTGATGCTGTGTTTACTGGTAAATATATGACCTCTGCACCATTGGGGGGGGGGGGGGAACGCAACCACGGCAAACGCACGCAGATAAAAATACGTCACGACTCCAATAACGATCGTAAAAATGCCTCACCGGGCAACTTTACGTCTGACAAAACATCAACATTGTGCTGATGCAGATTGTGCTCTAAAAGCGAAACGACTATCGACAATTAAAATGTCATAAAACAGGTTCTCCGGCAAAAGGGGATTTATTTCCTCGTCAGAACGGTTGACGTGGGAAATCAATATGGTCGAGCGCGTGAGTCACGTGAAAGGACCCGTTTGAGAATGCGGCACTGTGGTATTTTTAGTGACATCAAGAACATTTAGTGAAATGCCCCGATTCGTCTAAAAATATTCTGCCTCTCAGGCTGAACACTGGATACGTGTGTAGGAAGCAATCCTATCGCCTCGTGTGTGCGGATTATCCCCCGAACGCAGCACATCATCCCCCCAACGCAGCACAAAGTGCGACGAGCCCTTAGTTATGAGCGCTCCTTTTGGACGGGGAAGCGCCACGTTCCCCCCGCATCCTCTGCGAAAGCTTTCCGAACCGGGTGGGTCCGAGAGAGGGGGGGGGGGGGCAGGTACCAAGGCCGGTTAGAACTCGTTAGAACTCACCGTTGCCATTAACCCCGCCGAATTACCAGGCCTCGTCCTCCTCATCATCCTCTCGAAAAAAACCCTCAGAGCGCCCACGTGCCAATTTCCTGCTGCAGTGGGCGGCATGTCCGCGGGTCTGCAGTGAGTCAGCGCCTATGATTCTCTCCCCGAGACGCCCTTAACCTTTAAAGGAACCTACAGTGAGTGCAGCCCGTGTCCGTTTGTGCATAAAAACAGCAGACAGCCGGCGTTAATCCGCACATAATTGAACTGGAGGGGAGGGGTTGTTTTGAACTGAAGCGCAAACAGCACACAATCAATGCGGTAGTGGAGGCTACCTAATGTGGGCGTGTGAGCGCAATGTCCACACGCGTTTCACACCTGAGTCTGTTATTGGACAGCACAGGTCTTTACATAAATTTTACTCTCTATTCCGTAGACTAGTTGCGCTGTTGAGACATGGTGTACGGAAATCTGTGCACAATACTGTGCAGATGATGTAGCCATTGAGAATAAATTAGCTATTTTTTTTGGCATTTGTTGCAATATATTAACGGAACAATAGTTATCTGGGCACTGAAGGAATGTTGCTATGTGTCCATGCTGTTTTCAGTGTTCGTATAAATGAAAGATAAGCTGTGTGCCCAGATGCCTGGAGATAATTATGTTCATGTGCAAAATACCCATAATAGTCACCAGATATAATACTTATATTCCATCCTTGGCAGATGTCACTCATCACTTACTCTCACCTAAGGCCTGGATCTTTTGCCACAGCAGCCTGAATGTTGCCAGCCAAACACCTGTAATAAGGTTAGTATTAAATACAGCATAAACCTTGTGGTTTACCCACAGGCTACCGATATTGGTGGTGGTAGAGGCGAGTTTCCCCCTCATCATTGTAAAGCGCTTTGAGTATCTAGAAAGGCGCTATATAAATGCCATGCATTATTATTATTATTATTATATTAATGCTAATGATTTCTGCTGGTTATGGAGGTTTCTGGGGGTGTGGACACTGTGACAGGCAGGCTCATAAGCCAGTTGGATCGTACATACGGAGGCGGGTCTTTCGGCATACTGCACAGATCATCACTCTCATCGGAAGCTGTGTCACATGCTTAATACAGAAGACCGTATCAAACAAATCTGATTGGTGAGCCGAGAATGTCACCACAAGGCATAAGCCTTTCGTATCATAACACTCCATAGTATAGTTAACTGTGTAACCAATGTTAATGGCATTATTCCAGAATTTCCTTTTACCAATAACTGTGACGTTGACAATTTTGGAAGCTTGGATGGAAAGAAATAAAGTCATTTCCATCAGCCACTTGGACAGACGAAAAAACGCATGGCAGACAGATTTATTAGGTCCTAACAATGACCGATTTTCTGTGCAGCGTAACCACGAGTTTAATGTGTGTAGAATTCCAGGTTTGTCCTGAGCAGCTCGCTGACTCTCCAGTGCTTCCAGTTCCTCTACAGCTTCCCTCCCTCTTTGCAGAGTTTGTCCCTTCTATGCCGGCCTGCTCTCGCAAAGGGTTCAAAACAGAACTTTTAACAGCAGCTTTGCACTGTATGTACAGTGAAATAAGTGCTGACCGTTATAGTACACTACCTTTTTTTTTTGTAGACAAAAATGAAAATTGGACAAAGTATATTTGAGTGTGATCTCCCAAGTAAACGGATGCACAATTTGTGTCAAAATGTTCAAAAAAAAAAAAAAACTAATTTTTGCACATTGTTTTGTTGTCTGTTCATGTTTACAAGAGGGGTGACAGAAGTTTAAATGTCAATAAACAACCATCAGTTATACAAAAGTCACACAAAGTTTAGAGAATGGGCCATATGTAGGTTGACATCTTGCGGATCGTGTTGCTTTGTGTTGCCCCCTTAGAACCACAGTTCTACGACAGATCATTTAAAAAACCCCTACGCTCCCCATTTGCACAGGAAAAAAAATAAAAAAAATAAATCCTGTTAGCAGAATTTCTGACAGCTCGGTTCTAATGCTCTGATTGGTGGGCACAGTTTGAAAAGTATCAGTTAAAAACCTGAATACACCCCCTCCTTTGTCAGCAGAAATACAGCCATCTTAGCAGGTCTGCAGGGCACGGCAGAGCACAAACAGAGCCCTGTCCCACGCGCATCTCCTACAGTTTTTTTGGCCAAGCATAACTGACAAACGAGATTTGGTGAACCTGACTTAGGGGCTGAAGGGGAGCTGGAGAATGAAGGCGGCGGGTTGTTTGCCAAGTCTCTATTAAGTAATCCCCTTGTGTAAGCAGCGTATCTTTCCGGCTGATACCGCAGATAAAACACAAGGCCTCATTTCTAAGCAACTACTTAACAAACAGAGCCCGGCCAAGACCCATTCACTCACTGCTGGCGCAGGAAGAGAGAGAGAGAGAGAGAGAGGCCTGACGGATTCTGCACTCCAGGCCAACGCAAACGCAAACCCACACAGGTGCGCGCATGCACGGAGACGTACGATACGCAGAGGAAGAAGCCGCTAGATACAGGAACAAAGACACAATATGTATATATTTGATCTCACGTTGTGCTTAAACGAGTATCATCTGGTGAATGTCAAACACTCTCCTGTTAGCTGCATATTGAGACAAGGGCTCTCTACCTCTACATGTCTTTGTGAAAATGCACAGCAGCACTTCTGCACTAAAGACGATGGGACGCAACCCCATACACCCTGCTTCTCAGTACGGAGATCACACCAGGCGGGTATTTCACAAAGCAGTTAGCTGGATAACAGCACTGAGTAAAACCCGGAAACCCTCCCAAATCTGGAACTTGGACTGAAGTAAAAAGAGCTGTTCCAGGTTTTACTTGGTGAAGTTACCCAGCTAACTCAGTAATCCTGCTTTGTGAAATGCCCCCCTGGGGTAATCAGTAGATCTGCTTTATGTCATGAGGCTGAGAAAGCATGAGAGTATGGCAAAAGCCTTTGATTTTTAATATAAAGGTTTTTTTGTTTAGCTTGTAATGCAGAAGAAATCCAATAGTACAAGCCAAAAGCGAAGCTATTTTTGATTAGGTTACAATTCATTAGACAGAGAGAGAGAGAGAGCGTGAGAGAGACCAATGGTTTGGTGTAATCCATCAAATTATTTAGTAAACTGAAGGGATTTGACAATAACATTTTAGCTCTTGCGCCAAATCTGAGTTGCAAAGAGGACTGGTGGGGTCCTTACGAATTATGACATCATCACACAGAGCAATCTTACCATTCACTGCTCCTGTGTTTGGAAAATATATATATATTTTTTGTATTACCATGTTAGCATGATTCTGAGTAGACAAGTAGAACACATTTTTCCCTTAGACATTGCTAGCCTGTTAGAAAAATAATGTGTGGATAGCAACTATTTCCATCCTAGTTATACTATGACTTCCTTTCAAACAAAGGTGCCTTCAAAATATGCCAACTTCTCGTGCCACGATGCAGAAATGTAAAAAATGGAAGCTCATAGCACATGTCCAGATTCCAGGTCAACTCAAACTTTGCTATAATACTCAAGAAAATAAAAAAATGAACAACTCTATGAATCGCCATGGAATTTCATGTAATTACTATAATTAAACAATTAATTCAGATGCATCAGTTGCTGCAAAGGGATGATTGCTAACTGTGACTTTGTTTAGGAGGCCATTCCACTGGTCTTGCCCCTTGTCTGGTTGTAGAAAACTAGGACCCTAAATATGAGATAAGACCTCTGAACAATCACACAAGGATGTCGCATGGGGAAAAAAATAATAAAAAATTCAACAGCAAAAATCCATAGCGTGCACATTGCAAGGCGGAATTCCGGAAGAGCAGTAGCCAGTTCAATTCCCCTGGAACGGAGTTACTTCCTTTTGCTACTTTTGCGCGAGACTTCCTACTTCAGCGGCTCCGGCCAAACTCCCGCCGGACGAACGGGTTACGGAACGCATTAGCGCCGCGAGACGACTTTGAAGAGGAAATCTGCTGAGAAAATGAATACTTCCAAGCCCCCTCCAGTAATAATCGTCCTGGCCCAACATACACTCACCTTTGTGTCCCACAGTCGGTACACATTTCTTTATTAGCTGCAGTGTGGCCAGACATTAATAGCTGTTCCCTCCTTGTCAGCTTTTCAACTTAGGAAGAGGTCATTTTACAGGCTCTAGTTAATGTCCTTTTGAATGTATTTTATGCGTTTCATGTTCAGTGCATGGTAATCAAGCATACCTGCCTTTTCTGCCTCCATGTAGGTCCACAACGGAAATAAGTTTTATGACTTATACATTTTTCCGTGTCATCTGTTATTAAAAAAATAAAAAATAGTGCGCCCGCATATAACCATATATCTTCGGGGACGTGTGCGGGGAATGGTGATACCATACATTTCCAGGGATCTGTGCGATTCGCCTGTATTTTAATAATCAGACGGCGTGCCTTCCACGGCGTGGCCCTCCCGTTCCCCTTCCTAATGGCCGTGTTCCCATCACTCATCCAGGGGAGAGTGCAGCGCGCCTGGGCCTCTCCAGCGGTGACTGGGGTCGCCAGAGTTCGGCTCCTCCCGGTCGTGAGAAAGCGCAGGAAGCACGCTGCGCGGGCAGGTGGGTAACCGATGGCGCTCGGGCGTGTCTGAGAGCGGGATACCAGCGGGCGTTTCCGCGGCGACAGCGCGCGGCTCACGCGCTCGCTCTCTCCCGGGCCAGGGCGTAATAGGGCCCGTTTAATGGCAGTTTGCGGAAAGTGAGGGCCAGTCCTGTAAAGAGCCCCACGGGCCGGAGTACAAACAGCCAGAGAGAGAGAGAGAGGGGAGAGAGAGAGAGAGAGGGAGAGAGCGGGAGACAAGAGAGAGCTGGAGATGGAGAGAGAGAGAGAGAGAGAGAGAGAGAGAGAGAGAGAGAGAGAGAGAGAGAGAGAGAGAGAGAGAGAGAGTATGAGTGCGTCTCTCTCCACGACTCTCGCAGGGCAGCAGGACAAATCATAAAAAACGGCCTTTATTGAAACGGAGGGCTGTAATGATTCTAAACTGCAAGTCTAGGGACCTGAGCCAAATTTCCATGATGCTGCAGGCAGGCTTTGAAGGTGAAGGCCAGGAGACTCTGGGATTGAGGGGCGGGGGGGGGGGGGCAACACGCATGAGCTCTTTTCCACGAGATGAACGCAAATCCCTCTTTAACGGGATCCAGACAGGGGAGGAAAGCTGGGCGATTCGAACGGCTGACAAGGTTAATAAACAACGCTGGCGTGCGCACGGCCTCGCTCGCTCGTCCTTAAGACCCTGCCTTTAACTGCGACTGGGTTAAACCGCACGGTACCCATGAGCCTTTGCAATTCACAGGAGGGGAGGGGAGAGGGGCAAACTATAGCAACGTCTTTTGAGTTCATCTATCTTCCGAGCTGTGGGTAGAGAAGAGATATGCAAGAGAAAGTAAAAAGCATGAGAAAGAAGGGGAGAGAAAGAGAGAGAATGATGAGAAGAGAGTGAGTGAGTGTGTGAGTGAGTGTGTGTGTGTGTATGAGAGAGATAAAGAGAGAAAGACATGGATCTTACTTAAAAAGTAAATGTGGCCCTCTGCACTGACATCTTTAAAGAGGCTGGAATATGCCAGAAGATGAGAGATACCTGCTACAGGCCAAATTCCCCCCCTTCCCCTGCGCCTCTGCACCAGAGGTACGCGATCTGTGTGCCTGTCCCCCCTAACCCCGCCCCCCCCCTCCCCAATGCTACCGTCCTGCACAGGATCACCTGCCCCGTGTTATCTGTCAGTGTCAAAGGTGTGTGGGGGGGGGACTGCAGAGACACCGAAAAGAAAAACAGGGATCTCTAATTCCCTCCTTCCTTTCTCTGCTCGGCGGAAGACAGCGAAGGTGGCGAGCGTGCGAAATCTGAGCCCCCCTCTGCGCTCCCGGCCCACCACGGCGGTACCCGACCCCATTTTCGTGCCGTCCCACTGCGCTCCTGCGGCTGGGGGGGGGGGGGGGGCGGGGGAGTCGGAGTTTGGTTTCGCCTACGCGTTTCCACGCCACTCTCCCTCCCGTGAGCATCCGGGGGCGTGAGGGAAAGAGAGACAGCATCCCGGGGACCCTTCTCCGTTTCTCCTCTCTCCTCAGTCTCGTAGCGGCTAACGACGCCGCCTCCCTGCGGAGGAGTTCAAAACGCAGCGCGTCTCACCGTTCCTCTGAAGGCTACCGCAGCCGGGTCCCGTAGTCTAATAAAGCCTCTGCCGGGAGACGCGAAAAGCCGCTTTACTAGTCAACAGCGGTAAATAAAACACAGGCTACTGTGCTAGGCATGATACCAGGGGTCTGCTTGCATGCAGACAGCTCTTATAAAAGCACAGAAAGGCTTTGAGGCGGTTTCCAGAGAAGGGTCTGTTGACATGAATTAACGCGGGGCCCAGGGATAGAGAGGGGGGGGGAGTTTTTTTAAATCACAGAACAGAGCCGTTTCGCTCAACAAACAAATGGTTATAACCGCATCCTAGTGATGTGGCCGGTTGCGTCAGCCAATCAAACCGATACGGCGCTGTGACGCGCTGTGGAACTTGGGTACGGAGGTGTTCTAGGCCTGCGCCCTGCAGAGCCTGTGGGTTTACGCTGTAAAACCAGCAAACAATTCAGACCCAAGAAACAAGGGGGGTATTTCACAAAGCAGGGTTACTGAGTTAGCTGGATAACTGCACCGAGTAAAATCCAGAGCAGCTCTTTTTACTTCCAGATTTGAGAGGGCTCCGGGCTTTACTCAGTGCAGTTATCCAGCTAACTCAGTCATCCTTTTTTATGAAATACCACCCCCGGTAAGGCGAGCTAACCGTGTTATTAACCTATTTAATTCATCGGATAACTGCAGAGTTATGATGCAAACCAACAGGCCCCAGGGCTCTCTTGGAGTTGAGGACCACCGTTGTAGACAGGGGCTGTGCAGTTGCAATCTTCCGTTGATCTCGTAGGCGGGATCATCTCCAGCTGCTTTACCTGTGCCAAACACCTGGTTTCACCCTCTTTCAGCATGTGTGTCACATGGCTTTGACTGACGCGTGTGTTTGAGAATGTACACACATGCATACTTAATGCACTTCCTACGGTACAGAACACAACAGAATCCCTGATGAATACATCTCTCGGAATGAGCGAAATCTTCCAACAAAATAAACAAACCCTGAGAACAAACCCCTTATAAAAATATAATCACCCTGGAGAGGCTGTGCCGCAGTCCGAAACATAACAGGGCAAATGAATAAGGGATCGATTCGGCGCGGCTGACCTGTAGCGAACCTCCTGCTGCGCCCGGCTCTCTAACTGTACTCTGAAGGCACCCCGTAAGGCCGTGCAAGCCTATAACAGCTCCCCACAAGTTTAATACTTTCAGGAGTATGTTTTTTGGAATGTTTCGGAAGTCAGTGTTCTAGAACGCCATTGCTTTTCAATTGTTAGATCAGCATTAGAATGTTCCGTTAAGAACATTCTAATCACATAATTTGTGATCTTACGCCTTAAAGGGTTTCAGCAGCGTAACCCTATAACAGCTCCTCATCAGCTTAATATGGCTGTGTCTCCTAGCCCGGCTTCAGATAGCAAAAATTAACACAAATTGCAAAAGACAATGTCATCACCAATATTGCAGAAGGCCAGTTTTCTTTGTTCACTGCAGAGAGAGAGACGCCCTGCTCCTGGAAATGAATCGCGCCGTCAAAACGATGATGATTAACGCCACGTCGTGTTACTCCGGCTTTTCCGAGCAGCGCCACAAATATCGGCCATGTCGAAATGATGGGCTCGCGGAAGACACAATGCACGGCGGATGAACGGTAAAGGATCGGAGGAGGAAGGCAGGATTATATTGTTTAAAGTTAACAGCTAGGGGCAGTGCGAAAACCGTTAGCCTCCCTGACTGGCTTGATTGGCACGTGACTGAACGATTGAGCGGTTCCCCCAAAAGTAACAGTGGACACTAACGAGGGAGATCCACCTACGCGGACTGAAACCAAATCCTGACCGGTCCTCGTTTCCTCGTTTTCTTTAAATCCCTGCCAAGATCAAAGCAATTTCAGACGCGGTTTCGATTGACACTTTCTTTAAACTTTCAGAGGGACTGACCATCAACTTTCAGTGTGATAAAATGTCTCAACCATGGAGAACCACGTCAGGTTGGATTTGGTTTGGAGCTTTAGTTCGTTCTGCGGGGTGACCGTTATCGCTAGCCATCGCAGGTGTCCCCGGGGGCTGTATTCGGTTCACTCTCGTCTGCAGTCAGTCAACCGGCGTCTTTCCAAGTGTGTTATTCTATTCCCCCTTATGAGAGGCGTGAGTGCCTTTTTGGCAAGGCGCGGGCCTTCTGTGGGACGCGCAGCCAAAAGGGGGCTAAAGCCGTCACCGCTGCCGTAAGAATGTCACACGGCTTCGGCGTTCCCGGGCAGGAGATGAAGAGCAGAGACCGGCGCACGTTCCCCTCTCTCTCCCCCCCCAACCCCCACCCCAACCCCCACCTCCGCCGCATCGCTCCCACCTCCCGAATTTTCCACAGGACAGGCGCTCTGAAGAGCCGGGCTTATCGGCCGGCAGTATAAACACGCAGACGTTACAGGATGCAGTAACGTGCCCCCCATCCCTCGCGTCACCCCATCACTCAGAAAAAGGAGTGGAAAGAACACGCGCCACACTTTGCTTTGCGCTCCTTCCCAGAAGCTAACGCGGAAAACGTGTTCCGTTACTGCCGAGCGTGAACGTCAGATGTGTTTCGGGGGGAGGGGGGGAGGGGGGGGGTTATGTTTTTAAGGGGGTTGACACAGAACAGCTGGACAGTTGGGCGACTCCGGTCGAGCGTTAAGAGCCTCCCTCCGCTTGGGTTGTTTCTTAGGAGACGGCTGTTGAGACGTACAGCAAAACACTGCAGAGGGAGAATACGGATGCCAGGATGTACAAAAGATCCATCTGAGAGAGGTGTGAGCCACAAGCAATAACCTCTTCCAGAGAGAGGACCTTTGGATGACGAGCTTTGGTCTTTTGTGGCTGTTTCGCAGGAACAGGAAAGTGTGTTTCAGTCCGACAGAATAGATCTCGCCTAATGGCTGTTTTCTACCATACACACTTCAGCCAATTTCCTCTCATTGGGAACACGCACAAAGAGTACATTTCAAAGCTTCGCTGCTGAAGTAAAGCAATCCGCTGTCTCTGGCACGGACACACAGAATGTGCCGGAAACATCTGAAAGAGATCCAGGATCGTTATCCTCATCAGAAACAACATCTTCGCGCTGCTTTCCCAAAGCTTTAATTTTGTTTTTCCCAGAAGCAATAGCGAGAACAGGCTTTATTTGCACTCGCACGCTTTTCTTGGATGGGGTTTGTGCACTTTGCACTTACCCGTCCATTCCGCTGTTGCTTCGCGAGAGCGCCCGTTTCCCTACGTGCCCAAGGCGGTTACGCACGCGCACGCTCCCACCAAACGGAGCGGTGGTTCGGGCGTTTCTCACGCCGAGCACCACACTGAGCCCTCCTAAGGACGTACGACAGTTAGCGCTAAAGTTTAACGGGTCAGGCCGTGAGACAATCGCCCACGATTGCCAACCTCCCCATTTTCCAAACCCATCTGGGGTGGCCACACCCATTTGAGAATTGAGCCCTCCCCCACACACACTAGTGCCCCAGACCGGTTAAAATAAGTTTGGGTCTTTCCCAAGCTCAAAAGACGTGGGGGTTCAATTTCATTTGAATTTGTTTACCCAGTCGAGTCCAGTTGAGGCCTCGGGCTCTTTTACAATAGAGCCCGGATTATAAAACAAATACAAAGAACAAGGAGACATACAAAGTAAGAAAATATAAAGAATAGTTAACAGAAGAGAAACAGACAAAGTTACAAACAATCGTTCAGTTAAAAACATTCCCCCGTGAACAGATCTGCTAATTCGGTGTTGAAATGATCCACTGGGATTAGAAATTCCAGCTTCATCTTACTTTGGAAGTTATTCCAAGAATGTGGTGCTGAGCAACTGAAAGCTGTTCTCCCCAGGTCTGATGAGTGATGTCAGGAACAAGCCTGCTTTGACAGGGAGTCTGATAGCCAGCAATCCAGCCAAATAAATTTGGGCTAGGCAGGGACGTTCTGAAGAAGGATGTGCAGCTTACAAATTTATATAAAATACAGCGGCGGGTTTGAAACTTGTCACCGGCAAGAAATCCAATTTCATCGCATTTCCTTTTTTTCCACTCAATTAAGTCAAGTAAATTAATTTGATGGACTTAATTGAGTGAAAATTTCTATGATGATTTTTCAATTAATGAGTTGAACTTCTCAATTAATTTCCTGAAGTGACTGAATCGAAATGGGATTCAGTACAACACAGGCCCTTCAGCCAGTGAGATCAGCCAATGGGTGCTGTGGCCTAAGCACCAATGGCGTAATCAAAATCAGCAAACTACCCTATCACTGCAGGGCTAGAGGGTCGTTCAGTACAACCGTTTCAGTTTATAAGGCATTTTTCTTGTCTTTGACTGCAGCCCATTTGCCCATGAAAGATATCCGGATTAAAATGGAGCTGAATATTAGCAACGTAGCGCTCTGTCAACTGGAGGAATGCAGCTAACTGCACCGGTGAGCCACTGTGCAATAGCACGGTAAGCACACGATACCAGGCCTGGACAAAAGGGCTCAACCATGACACTGCAGCAATATTTAGTTTAACAACGTTGCCATACCAAACACAATTTGACCAGGTAAATTTATCCAAAGGTAAATCCGTAATTCACATCATTAACACTACCAAGCAACAAATTAGAAAGCAATTTATGTGTTTAAGCGTGCTAAACATAAATTGTGCAGCACCTAATTATGAGCAGTGGTTAATGTTATGGACTCCCCCCCAGCTCCCCACCATTTTTTTTTCAGGCATAGAGATATGTGCGTTGGCACAGATTAAGAACCTGAACCTGATTTTGCTCTTTTTTTTCCTCTTGAGGAGAAAAAAAACAGAGTAATTATCCTGTGCGGTGCTGTGTTGTGCTGTATTGCATAACAGCATGTGCACTCTGCCCCAAAAACCTGCTATGACCCAAATGATAATTAGAAAAGAAGCATATGGCCCCAACGCGTCAGGGTTATAATGATATTTCCCATTTACAGAAGCAGCAGCGGTCAGACCACGGGGGCATGGAGGAGTCCAGCCAGCTTCCTTAACTCAAACCCCGCCTCCCTCTGCTTCCAGCAGTGTACCTATTTCAGCCAATCAGAGAGCCCGGAACACCCACCGCGGGTGAGCCAATGGAACTTGCAGCAGGTGGTACTAGGCCTTGGCAATGACAAACCTGCTCCCACTGACACCTTTAGCAGAAAAAGCGATCGGCGAAACAGCCTTAGATGTACAGTGAAATTTAAAAGGCAGGAAAGCGCAGCATTTGTGCTGTAAAATCGAACTCCGCCTGTCGAAGCCGACGCACGCCACCATATCGTATCTACGTGATGTTAAAAGAAATTAAACGTTCTTGGCGACGTCTTCTTACTTGAAAACCTGAGGAAGTGTTCTGGCAAGGCTCTCTGATGCTGGCGTGAGTACGCGGCAGTCGCGCATCTGTTCAGTAAATTCCGTTTCGACGGCACGGCTTTTACATGCGTGTTTAAGCAATCAGCATCCAAGTGGCTCTTTGCACTCACTTACACAAACCGCTTTTCCATTGTAAAAGGGAAGACGTGTTTACCAGTCGTCTGGCCAAAAAACATATTCAACATACACTGCTTTAATGGAGCGTTTTATTATCTACTTTTTTTCTAACATGAATTTATAATACACTTCATTAGGACAAAAGTGTTTGATTTACCAACACCCAGATTCAATCTCTCACTGCAATGCTATTTCTCTTTAACTTTGAGTGATGAATATAACTGTCAGTAAAAAATTAACGATAGCTTGAACTAATTGCTCAAAGAACTCATTGCTCAAAGTTAAGTTTGATGGTTTGACTGAGCTGGGCCTCAATTCTCAAATGATTCATCGGTCTCATTGCACATAACTTGCAGTGAAAATTCCCAAAACGATCAGTCTGCATTAATTATGAATCACAATCAACCATTAAATTATAATCATTAAATGTAACACTTATGAGTTTCCACACATCTCATACGCGTCTGTGTAAGGCACCAGTAAGCAACAACACAAGTGTTGCACAAGTAGTAAGCAACACAGATGATCCAGTGAAATGTTTTCTGCATTTTGACCGAAAGCAGCACAGAACAGCTAAAACTTTCCAAAAGTATGTTCCAAATGTATATGCACAAAAACACACTTGCACACATGAATGCATTGTGTAGCTAGTTTTCTGATAAAAGATCGCTTAGCTTAGATGGTTTAGTGTGGAAAGAAAAAGACAAATCTTTCCCCTGAGGGGAAATTCTTAACTTCATCACTACCGGTATCTTCAAGTTGAAAAGTTAAATGACAATTAAATGATAAGATGGTAATTATTATTATTGTTTTTAACTGAGCTCTTGGCACACTGTTTTTCACCAGTCTGTCAATCTTCAGCCCCTCCTCGTCATCCTCCTGCCAGGTGGAGAGGGCGAGCAGTTGGGTATTGTGATCGTAAATCTTCCCTTTGTACACAGGCTCAAACACAGACCTGGGGTGGGGGGGTGGGGGGGCATTAGGGCCCTGTCTCTACGTCGAAAAACCAGATAATGAGACACGCAGAGAATAACACCACCACCAGAGGACCCAATGCATATTCATCAATGCTCCAGCGAGGCTGTTGGCAGGCATATTAGCACAGAGCGTTTTATTGTCTCCGCATGTTTAACAATCAAGATGAGTCATTTACACAAGCAGGGAGAGGTGACGAGAGCACTGTTTGGAGGAGGGGTGAGGGGGTGTGTGGGGGGGGGGGGGGGGGGTGAATGTGATGTTTCTATAAAACCAGGCAATACGTCGCTGTTGGAATCTTTAGAAACCCGACCCGAATTGTGAAAAGCTGACGTAAAAAACCCACCTGCGTGTGATGAGTCCGTTACGCTTTCCACCAGGATGAGCCACAGGCCCCCTCTGGGACTGCCTACAAAATGACCTCACTTCCTGTCTGCCAGGAAACGGCCGTGCCACTGTCCCGGCCCTCGAAAAATCAGTGCGGAAGAGCACGCGCCCCATTTGCCTCCCCGTAAACATTCCCGCAGTTCCGAGAGCAACATTCCCGCAGTTCTGAGAGCCGGGTCCATCAGCGAGAGAGTTAAAAAACAAAAAAACACAGCATACATAAGCAAACAAGTAAACAATTCACTCTGAGCAACGGGCTGCAGAACGTCCCGCTCAAAGCAGCCCCGTCCGAAGGACGTCTTTGTCGCGGATTGACTGTTGTCATTTGGAGGGGCATCGATCGGCCCCCTTCGATGGGGTCTGTGCAGACCTCCTATGACCCCTTCCCACGCCCGTCGGGGGGGGGGGGGGGGGGGGGGGGTCATTACCTGGGCTAGACATTAAGTGTCCCGATCCAGACTCGGCGCTCCATTTAAACTCCGCCATCAATCACCCGCTGTTTATTTCAGTGCCCAAACCGCGCCTGATCGATATCCCCCTTCTGCGGCCGGCGAAGTCCTCCGTTCTACGCAAACGGTATTACTGATGGTGGGGGGGGCGGGGGAGGGGGGGGGGGGGGGTGATAACACCCCTCCCAGACAATGGGGCACCTATTAAACGTCCCACATTATTATTCTGCGTGAGGAGCTGCTTTTCGGTGAGAATCAGTGAGCTGAGGCATTAACCCCAACGCACACGCGAGAGGCTAATGCACTCACATAAGGAAGCGGAGAAGATCTTTTCTATTGGCAGTCTCCTCCTTGTTGGTTCTGTATTTACCTCCTCCTACTGGAATTTTACTATGTAAATTCTGGCACATGCTGGTCAGTCTGTTTGTCTACATCAATTTGTAGCACCAATAAATTACATTTTCAAAAGACAATAAAGGGAGGTTTACGATAAGCCTTGTCTTGAAAATGATATTTTGGTTTTTACCTTGAATAGCTGTGCTTGAAAGGGTGGGTGTTGATGAATCAGAGTGTGAGTCAAATGAATGGCTCTTAGCAAGCATTGAGAGACTTAAGGAGATTGATTCATGTTTTATTTGTCTTATGTTCCCTTTGAGTGTTACATTATTTGCATGTTTATATCTTAGATTCAATATGTTTATTATTTATCACCAATGTAAATTGGGAGTTATACTTACCGTTTATTTATTTATTTCTTTACATTGTGTGAAAAATGTACGCCTTCCATAGCGTAATAAAGCAAAGCAGAATAAAATGGAAAAAAAAAGTGAAGGACTTTCTCCATAAGGCGTAAGGTTGCAGGGTCAAACCAAGCTTCGGCCAAGTTGGCTCATTGCAGGCCCAGTTAGCCGGAGCGTAGCACGAGTTAGCCTGTCAACGTCAATGGAGCACTTGCGCCCGAGGGCCTGTGGGAGTCTGAGGCGTGGGCTGACTCACTGAGAAGAGCCCACATCGTGACCACAAGGCTCCTACTAGAGACCTACGCCATCGAACCTGCCCTGCCCACACGCCACACGCTACCACCTCTCCTGGGTGAGTCGTAGCAGGGTTCCGGAGCTGGGCTCGTAACTCCAAGGTTGTAGTTTCAGTTCCCAGGTAGAGCGCTGCTATTGCACCCTTAAAGGCATACTGAACTTTGTTAGAACATAATATTGTATAGCTACCTGTCCCCGATATGAGTCGTAATATTCACGCTCATCTTCATGACTTGCTCCAGTGGTCAGCAACTGGCCAACGGAGAATGACGTTTATTTCTCTCTCCATTCACTCCCATTGCATGGCTTGGTTCTGGATGTTGTGATTTTATATATCGGCATAATCCTCTTTGTTTGCATTCGTTCATGTGCTAAAAATGTGCTTTTGAGACCTTGGTTTTCACCATGCAATGGGAGTGAATGGAGAGAGAAAAAAAAACGTCATTCTCCGTTGGCCAGTTTCTGACCACTGGAGCAAGTCATGAAGATGAGCGTGAATATTATGACTCATCGGGCCAAGGTAGCAATATTACGTTCTAATAAAGTTCAGTATGCCTTTAAGTAAGGCACTTAAACTGAATTACGACAGTAAATACCCAGCCGTATGAATGGATATTAGTTACAAGAATACAAGACGTCTGGATAAGAGCATCTGCTACCTAAAATGTAACTGTAATGTAAAGTGTGGTGAAGCCCAGTGGGGATAAATGTCACCTTTAGCCGTGAGCTGCTACCCCTGTGCAGCACAAATCATGCTCTGCCCCCCCCGCCCCCGCCCCCGCCCCCGCCCGCCCGCCCGCCCGCCCGCCCCCACCCACTCGCCCCCACCCACTCCCCCAAATCTTAGGCAACGCACCAAGCCACACGCACAGTTCTTCCCGCTTACATTCAGAGTCAAAACTCAGGACAGTACGGAAAACAAATAAAACATCATCACCCAAAGCGCCATAAATGCTTGAGTCTAATTAAACAAGCCGATCTGTAGTTAATAAATCATGTTTTAATATGTAGGAGTCATAAAAATGAAAAGGGCGCCTCATGGCCTTCTGGGTGTGTGTGTGTCTGTGTGTCTGTGTGTGTGTGTGTGTGTGTGTGTGTGTGTGTGCGCACTGCGGCAATTACCAGCCTAATTTGTGTTTTTTTTTTTCTTCATTTTTCTCCTTTTATCATTTCATCAATGCAAGCTAATGAGCAAATTCATTCCGAGTTTTACTAATTCAACAACAGCCTACCAGGATTCAGGAGGCTAAATTGGACATTACCATTGAATTACCATCAGCTGAATGTTATTTTTCGTTTCCAATGGAAACCGAGCCCGAAATGATACATAGGCGGGCGAATGAAAGGAAGGTGGAAAAGAGTGATAAACTGATATAATGAAAGGATGCTGACTCAAAGCCCGCTCAGTCTATAAATGAAAGAGTGGGGTGGGGTGGGGTGGGAGGAGGACCTAACAGGCCTTTAACTGCACACGGGGTGATGTTGCGCTATATCTCTACGAGGTTTATCGGCAGGATAGTCAAGACAAAATGTCCGGATAGTGCTGAGTGGTCCTCTTCCGTGCTGATCATGGCTCAGGCAATCCCCCATTCATCCCCAAAAATAGCAGGAGACCCATTAATCAGGACCCCGGGTGTCCAACGCGGGGACGGATCGAATCCATCTCCATCAGCTGTCTTCCGTCTATATTTGGATAGGATAATGAGGGATGAGTCTTAAAGCCTGACCGCTGCATAATAGGGACTCTCGGAGCTGGTCAGACATAGATTAATGAAAGAAAGAAGCTCTGCAGGAATCGTCGCTGGTTTGAGGGCTTTGTGGCCTCCCCTTGTGCGCTCTCTCTCTCTCTCTCTCCCTCTCTTTCTCTCTCTCTCTCTCTCGCTCTCTCTCTCAATTCGCTTTATTGGCGTGCAATACATATGGTACAGTAAATATTGCTAAAGCATTATATAGTAAGAAGAATAATAATAAAATAAAAACATCTAGTATAAGGAGAATTATTAAATTTTTATACAATTGAATGATTAAAACTATATAATTATTAATTGTAGTTTTGTTTCTTGGGTTGAACATTTTCATCTGTACAGTAGTGAGATTATTGCAGGGTGTTTAGTCACTGTCCCTCAGGTTGTGACAGGCTGAAACGTATTATGCTGCGAGGAGGATTTGCAGCTTTTCCAGATCTCTCACTCTCTCTCTCTCTCTCTCTCTCTCTCTCTCTCTCTCTCTCACTCTCTCATTCATTCATTCACTCATTCTCTCTCTCTCATTCTCTCACTCTCTCTCTCTCACTCTCTCATTCACTCACTCTCTCATTCATTCATTCACTCATTCACTCATTCTCTCTCTCTCTCATTCTCTCACTCTCTCACTCTCTCACTCATTCACTCACTCTCTCACTCTCACTCTCTCTCATTCACTCACTCTCACTCTCTCTCATTCACTCACTCTCTCATTCACTCATTATCTCACTCTCTCACTCTCTCACTCACTCTCTCACTCTCTCACACTTGGACACACACACAAACAGACTTGGACTTACTCACACACACACACACACACACACGCGCACACACACACAAACAAAATATTTCTATTGGGTGAGGTGCACACACAGACTCATACTTGGACTCTCTCTCACACACCCACGTACACACGCGCACACACACAAACAAAATATTTCTATTGGGTGAGGTGCAAGTATGCTTGGCACGTTCTGGAACGTGGATCAGGGTCACAGCAAGATGCTCTCTAAAGATAAGTGAACATCAAAAGGCGAACTCACGTGGCGAGATGTGCGCAGCCCTCTCCAGCTCTTTAAAGTCCACCTGTCTGTTCAGACGGGGATTACATAAAGTCAAGCAAGAATACACTTTCACCAACGTTTCTTTTCATGTCCTCGTAGAAGACTGAATTGGACGCAAAAACACGGTCATGGGTGATAATTGGTTTTCACACAATGTCCACAGGTGGGGTTGGTGGAAAAGTTACAGACAAAGTTTGAGTAAATTCTGGTGCTGAAGGTTCAAGTCGCCTGTCTGGACCCAGGCCTTGGCTCTGATCTCGATCCATATGGATCTCTCGCTGTTGCCCTCGGTTACAGCTCTACGTGAAGTGAGCCTACCGCATGACTTCCCGCCGTGTCCGTTTACCTGGGAACCTTGAGCTTTGCGCCCAGGTGCTCACTAATTTCACCTGCAATTGTAACATATTCCAGGAACAATATGACCGTTGTAAGTTTAATATGAGTTTAATATTATCTAGTTTAATTCTGGACTTGAAGATGAACACAAGCGAGGGTGTTTAACCCTTTTTGCCTTGTTTGTCCAACCGACACCTTCTCTGGGATCTGTTTTCTCATTAACTGTTCATATCTGCCATATAAGGAGATGCATTCCGTCGCCCGCTACAGGCCCCGCCCACTCCCCTTCCCCCTTGTTCTCCACTTCCATCACTCATAAATAATACACGCAAAGTATTTGTAGTGTTTATAGACAACACATATCAGCAAATATTAGCATTCGAAGCACAAACATTTAAACGTACATAAAAATTCATATTTAATCCCTTCGCTGGGGGTAACTGTCGCTGGGGTGCATGCGACTAAATAAAAAATATTTTAAAAAAAATAAATATATATATACTGAGTGGGATTCCGAGGCTTTTATTCCAAAAACAGAGAGCCAATTTGTTCTAACAATCTCCGAATCCGCGATGCTAAACAGACAGTGTCCCTCGGGGGGAGGGGCGGAGGGCTGTTTGGAGAGGCGCCAAAGATGCTTTAGAGATGGCAGAAGACGAGAAAATTACGCCCGTGAAAGAATCCAAAGGTCACGAAGCCATGTCTCTGCACGGCTGATATGTTCTACAGGGATAGGAAGGATGGCAAGAATGTTTTGGGGGGAGGGCGATGGACAGGACAGGTCAGGTCAGGAATCCATGTTTGTTGATTTCCTGATTCTTATCCCCTCCCAATTTCAAATCGTAAAACACATTTTTCCATAAGTGTCAAACCCCTGCTGCACATTATAAATGGATGCTAATGGGCGCCAAATAGATTTGCTCGTTCCGTGTGTCTGTGCGTAACAGGGTCTCTACGCAAGTCAGCGATTTATCTGTTCAGATGTTCCGGCGTTGCTGGATGGACTATGGGTCACTGGCCTTTACCAATCACGGTGACACAGCTGTCATATAGGCAAATATACTGAAAGGTCCTGAAATATTCTTTTCAAATGCACTGATACCAGGGATCACAAGACACGCCCAACTCATTTCCATCTTTATTCAGTGAACAATACAAGCCCAGTATGATTTAATGGATGCACTAGCCAGCCTTTAAATTCAAGAAGAGGACGGGAATAAAAAAAAAAGAAAAATAATCAAATAGGCAGAAAAAGAACTATGAAGTTCCACACCAAATAAATTACCGGCAGATGTCTTTGACCAACTTCATACAGATGAAACGTCTTTGGATGCAGACCCTCACTTTTAAACGAATCCTTTGATTTTCTAGGAGGCCGCCCATTAAAATGCGTGAGGGGAGAACTTTCGATCTACACCCACACGCTCGCAGAGAACAGGGAGCGGAGAAACACTGGCCAAGATCAAAAAAAAGATATTTCGCTCGCGCCCAATTCCTTTGATGCCAAACACTCGATTAAAATAACGCACACAGGCTTGTCCAAAGGATAACAAACGTTATTCTGCTTGATTGAGCCCCGATTCCCGTCAGTACTAGTGGGGGTACTTTAATTACCCGGGGCTTGCGGTCTTGCCTTCGGATATTTCTTGTGTTTACAACTGGAGGTAGAGTCACAACAGGCCCGATTACCGTGGCTGAAATTTTGAGCCGGAATGTCTGGTCGGTGCAGTACATGCAGCCCTCATCCAGGAAGCACCGCACAATGGGAAACAAACAACTGACTCAGAACCAACAGCGTGGAAGGACAGCCACTTGACCTATCGGTCTGATCAGTCAATGCCCACAGAGAAGCCTGCAGACACTGTAGGCTATGCTGAAAGACCGACCCTTAAAACCGATGCGCAGCTTGGAACAATGCCTTGCGTTTCCAGGTCAAGCACAGAACAATTCAAACATTCCCTTTTTGGCTGACACAATGCCTTCTGTGTTAAAAAAACGAACCGTGCAAGAACCCAGGTAAAAGAATTATTCCTGCAGCATTGTACTCCCCCAGGGTAATTAACGCTAAGGTAATAATCTGTGATAGATCACCTCCCAGGCCTTGATTAATTACCTGCAGGCGGTGATGAAGGGTTCCACCGAATATCCATATTGCTAATGCGGTAGAGGGCCGGGTCGGGCGCGGAGGGAGGAACGCAAGAGCAGGTGCGATTCTCACAGGCGCGAGGTTTAATCGCCGAGCACGGCCCCCGCGGGACGCCGGTGTGGGGAAAGCCACTCGGCTCGGGTGTGGGGGGTGTGGGGTGTGGGGTGTGGGGGGGGTGTGGGGTGTGGGGTGGGGGGGGGTGTGGGGTGTGGGGGGGGGGGGGACGAAACCACAAGTGCATTCGCATAACTTACAGCTCATTAACCCTTGTGTGGTGTTCGGGTCTGTGGGAACCGTATTCAATGTTTACTAAAAGAAAAATGATACAATTCATAATTTTTTCAACCTGAGACATTGGCCTTGCCTCATTTTCTGTGATAAACATGTAAAAGAACACAAAAATCACATTTTATCACAAAAAACAAATATCACTTTTATTGATAAATGTGATCTAGCAGAGGTAAATGGTCAATATTAACCATATATGCTGTCTATATTGCTTGTAATTGAGATAAAGTCAATATCTGTGAAGTATTTTTACGCAAATTGTTATGGCTTTATTGTTTTAAAAACCAAATAATGTTGTGGGTCCACCAGACCCGGGAACACTGGGTGAGTAACAAAAACACGAACACCACACAAGAGTTAATGGGAGCACAACCCCCAAAGTGGGGGCAGCAATTTTCAAATTTCTCGGACGTAAACATCTGCTTGTTTTCATAATGTTGAGATGGGGGGTGGTGAGACATGCCTGCGTGCATCTCCTTAATTGTATTTTGTGTTACGAACAAAGAGATTGTTTTTGCCTTAAGACGCTCCAGAGCGGTGACATGACGTACCCTAATGGAGACGATGATGTTTAGCATCGGCGCTACTGCTTCTACTGCTATTATTACTGCAACTAGTAGCACAATTAACGCTAAGGACTATGTCTACTACGCTACGCTGCACCCGTTTCTGGTGGTAATCCCACGGTGCTCACGGTGATGCCATTTAAAGCCTTCTTCAATGTTCCCTCAAAGCACTGATACAGGGTACCATAACTGGGAACGAGTGCAAATTGGCATAATTTAAAAATATAAAATAGAAGCATCAGCAACAAAAAGCAATAATGTACCAGCGTTGTATTTAAATACATGTACGGTTTTACTGTTCGTCTGTAATTTCGGAAATTGCTTTTGTTATTCGCCGTATTGGAGTAATAAAAACACAACAAAAAAAAAACCGCAATCTGACTAAATTACTAACATTACAGTGAACGGATCCTCCTTCATCATTTCATTGCCGTGGGGTAATGAACTCAAAATGGGAGCTCGCCATTATAATCTGAATAACATTTGCTCCGGTTTTTTTCCCCCCATTTTTTTTTAATGGAAGGAGATTAAATGAATGTACATTTTACACTGGAGCTCAACTCTTGCCTTTGCAGCCATACAGAATAGCTAAACAGCAACAGTGCATGAGAGGTACACATTGCATAAGAGTATGGGGTATGTAGTCTGTAGCAGAGTTTCAGTGTGTGTACACCCGGATAGGAGTCCTGTTTTTAAATCACGTTAAAAGACACGGTCAAATACATTCAAATGTGGTCAAATGGGTAATAAACTGGAGGGAAAGAGCATGGTTGTCAATGTCCTGTTTGCACCTGGGTGGGTGGATTAAACTGAGCTGGGACCTGACAATCCTGCCGCGCAACCTTTGTCGCATTTATTTCGCTCTCTCGCTTCTTCCTGTCTCGCTACACTGTGCTCGAGGCCCTCCTGAGCACTGCTGGTGGCCTCTCAAAAAACGCAAATCGAGAGTTTTCTGGAAAGTAATTGCTTATTGTTATAGCTGCTCTCTCCAAGGTAGTGGCTCTGTTTGCGGTTTGAACCACAGGACCCATGGTATTACAGCATTACATAAGGGCCTCTCGGATAACGATCCGTGCAATGCTTCGCGGTTTCACCGCGGGGGTCGTTAGCAGGATGTGCAAGTAAGCACCACCCAGAAAACCTTCACCCTGGACCCACAACAGGGGCACTTGGGCGCTCTGTGCGGTCCACCTGCAATTGAGCCAAATGCGCATGGAGTCTCTAGTCTGAGTCTCTAGTCTGCACGGACATGAAGGTGGATGATTCACCCCGAGGATCTACCAGGCTTTTATGGTTAGATTGCAAAGCCAAGGTTACAAATGCCTTCTGGCAAGCGTCAACCGAAGGCTGCGGAACAACTCAGCGGAGAGGGCATTATGGGAAGCGCTGCTGTTTCTGGGAGGGAGGGGGTTGAAGGACCAAGGCAGGAGACCCTTCCCAGTGAACATTTTTGAGGTGAAAAGTCGGTGAAACGCCGTACAGGCGGTCAAGTGAACACGTTGCTAGCCAACAAGAACACAGCAAGGCTATGTCCGGGTAAAACCTGAGCTATATAAGGGCTAGCCAAGTCTGTTTATGTCAAAATGTCTCTCAACCTAGATTTCCACCCCTCTAGACATCTAGCTTTTAGCTCACTGGGTCAAGTCAGAGCCTGGGCACTTATACATTGAGGAATTAGCCTGGCGAGCAGAATTCCGAGCATCGGAATGCTCCCCATTTACTGCCAGGTGAAAGTGCATCCATGAGACACACTTCTCTCAACGCGTGGGGCCGCGCGACTCGCAGGCCTCTTCCGCTTCCTTAACGCGCGGCTCGATCGGTCCCCGGGCGACACCGGAGAGGAGGACCCGCCATCGTTGCGCGTTCGCAGCTCCACCGCTGCTCAAAATGGCCGCTGCTGCCCCTGCCGTTTTGGCTACAATAACAGGTACTGGACCCCTCAGTGCGATTTTCATTGTCCAGTCATGTGCTGGGTTGGTTAACAAAAGCAACAAGCGGAGAATAATGTACTCAGAGGATGACTGATGAAAGAGTCTCTCCAGCTTGTGCGCTGCAGTGTTGATCTTAGCGCTCCTCTCCCCTTTCGACTGATACACTGGGGTCTGTGCTTGCTTTGGGCCCCTGGGAAAATCCTTTGCGAAAACTCACAAAGGGCTCAGACGCTCTGAGACCTCCTATCAGCCGCGAAAAAAGCCACCAATACCCCATTTGTTTCAAGAGATACAGTCGTTAGCAAAGAGGATTCAGCTGACCGTGATCTGCAGTAACCCTTCCCTGACTGCAGATGAGCAGGGGTATTTCACAAAGCAGGATTGAGTAAAAACCTGAGTAAAACCTGGAACAGCTCTTTTTACAGTCCGTGTTCCAGATTTTGGAGGGTTCCGGGTTTTACTCAGTGCAGTTATCCAGCTATCTAGGTAATCCTCCTTCATAGTATACCCCCTGGGGGATATTTCACAAAGCAGGATTACCGAGTAAAACCTGGAACCCTCCCAAATCTGGAACATGGACTGAAGTAAAAAGAGCTGTTCTGGATTTTACTCAGTGCAGTTAACCAGCTAACTACGTAATCCTGCTTTGTGAAATACCCCACAGGACGTCCCCACAGGACAAGTCCTCAATTTTTCTGTGTGGCTGTGCATTCTCCTTTTCACTGTTGTCCTTTTGCTGCAGTTTGGGAATAACTTTCCTGAATAAACCAAATATTTCAGTTTTTAACTACCACTGGTAAACATATGTTGTTGCTCTGTGTCACTTTAGATGTGAAAATTTGAATTTTTTTTTTCCTGATGAAGAGTATGACCATACAGCTATTTCATGTTCAAATACAACTGTTCCACAGATTTAATATAAGTCAACAAATTATAGAATATATAATTCAAAAGCTGTATGAATAAAAATTCAGTGTATTTTCCCCCCAACTTGCTTACTGTACTATGCATAGACCCAATGTACTTTTGGTTTAATAGAAATGTTTTTTTTCTTCTTCTACAAAATCACTGATATATTAGAACATTATTTTTTGCCGTGTAGAAATGGTGCATTTTTTTTGTCTGTGACTGTGGCTAAGTGAAGGTTATAAACAATAGTTTGAGCTATCAGCACCCTACTGTGCTATTGCCCTGCGGTTCAACTGAGAGGCTGATGTTTTTGCAAGCAGTGACACTTTTTAACAATCCTGCATCGGAATTTTGTGGTTTTCTTGAATTAATAATTTCTGAGAAATACGAATACTATAATTGGGACATCAACAACTCACCACTAGGGGGCCACCGTGGATAGGGTTAATTCAGAATTGGTAGGCTACCTATACCACAATGCCTATTGCAGCATCTGTATGCTTCACTTATAATGTTGTTCTGCTGGCGGATACATTCAATTCAATTTATTTTGTATAGCGCTTTTTACAGAGAACAGTCACGCAGACGCTGTACAGAGAAACGAATAAAGCCTATTTTCTTTTGTAAATGATTATTGTTTCTTTGTGCATTTCATTTGTCTGGAAACTTCTCTGAATGTAGTACTTTTGTCATATCAGGTTATATCTCTGAAACTTGGAAATCACCCAAAAATGCTTTTTGGGGGAGGTGGGGCATAATAACCAAGGGACACTAATGCCAGATGATGTCAATACAAATATGAATGAGTTGTTCCACATCAATCAAACGATGCCAGAAAGATGTTGTGGCAGAATTCTGTGGTAGGCATAATTTTTGTTGCACAGGCCGATAAACTAAGACACAAAAGGGACATATTTTCAGTGAACTGAGCCTTAAAAACATGTTGTACTTTATACTGTCACAAGTTTAGACCTACATTAAAGAAAATCAACATATTTACAAAATTCAGTTACTTAAATTGTAATAGCAATATCAATGCAAATTCCATGTGACTGTTCATTATTATTATTATCATCATAATATATGATTATTCATAAATAGTATAAAAAAGGCATTGTCCTGGGCCATACATGGGCCAGTTATCTGACATGAATTATTAAATGATTGGCCCATTAATCAAGCACACATTAAGGAGGAACATATTTAAGTTATTGTCATACTCTCCGGCTTCATCATTGTTTAAGAGGAGCACGCTCATAAATAACTTACTCAAGCCAGTCAGCCGTTTCTGTTATGGTAACAATTGAAACTTGTGTCTGTAAATTTAAGATTAGCTTGAAATCATAACTGCATTCTAAGAGCTGGAGAATGTCCAGTAGAAAAAAGTAAATCAAAATGCTTAAAGCCATAAAGCCATTCTTTTAATGACATCAGCACATTTGGGAAGGCTTAAGTCGAGATTGAGTGTGTAGAGATATTTTCCATCCACTATTCCCTGAGATGCACGCACGATTCACATTCCACATCTTCTCCTAATTAACTAATTACCTACTTATCTTAATTAGTCAAAATATTTCTGAACAATATTCATTCTGTTGCTGAATATCAGACATGGAGGGAAAGCAGTCTTTCTCTGACTTTGAGTCAGTATAAACTAGGAACTTCACTGATTGGCTCACTTTGAGTCAGTATAAACTAGGAACTGCTCTGATTGTCTCACTTTGAGTCAGTATAAACTAGGAACTGCTCTGATTGGTTCCGAGGGGGTATGCTTCTAGTCAACAGCTTCTTAAAACACACATTTTTAAAGCGCTTTGCGCTGAAAAAATTAAAGCACTAAACTGTCAACTACTACTTACCAATTCGTCTGTCGTGTTACGATGAATGCTTGATGAATGTAAACATTTTGTAAATGGGTTGGTTTCAAGCATCAATTTGTATGAAGAAATGTTTTTCAAAACATCAAATCTTAAATTTGGCGGATTTTTTTTTCTTTTCATTTTATCCATATAATACAAAAAGACTGAGGAAACACATGCACTGTATTCTAGTTCTGGGACAGATGTTCAGGTAGAAGAATCTCTTCGCAATCACATGACCTTCTGACACATCCTACCCTCGTACAGCATGTTCTCTCTCTTAATGTCCCATAATTCCTTGACTATTTTTAAAGCTCCATGACCTGCAGAAATTTTAGCACTTAAGGAGAGAAAAAAAATCACTTACCTATTCAGAAGATCCAGAGCGAGGGAGACAGGAGCAACAGCAAGGCATGGAGAAAAGAAGAGAAAAAAGGAGAGATAAATATATCGATCACAACAGGGCTGCGCTGTTGTGGACTCCACTGAATTACAATTCAGGCAATTAACTGAAACCGAACAAATTAATTGCATAATTATTATAATCTTTTTCCGTTGATGAATGTAATTTCAATTAATTTCCCGAACATACTGAATTTAAGAGGAACTTGCCCCAAACCCAAGTTCACAAGCATTCTTTTTTTTTTCACCGTTTGGAAGAGTGTGGTTTCATTGTTAACAGGGGATCTTAGTTTGACAGCCGAGGTACAGTTGGTGGTCTCCATCACAGGTTATTTTTTGATTGGCGTTCGGGATGAAAAACAGGGCTGCACTGGCGTACCCCGACAGAGGATAACCGGGAGATCTGGCCAATATACCCGACATCTGTACTGTACATCAGGCTTAGACATGGACGATCAAACGATCTTTCAAACAGCATCAGAGTCCAACTCAGAAACAGACACCCGAGAGACAGAATCAGTCAAACCCAGCCTTCAAACACCGCTGTATAGCATACCTACAAAACCTTGAGGGTAATGGCATACGCCATAAAGGTAGAAATCAATTTGTATCCGTGTTCTAACTAAAAAGTTCACAGTCACATTTACAAGAGGCTGTACATGATAGCCAAGGGGAGTGAAGACAAGGCCAGAGCTTCTCTATGTGATCAATGACAGGCACTTGTCAAGCACTGACTAAACAAATAGCTTGATTAAGTGAGAATGTTTACACAGCAGGCCTTCGTACATGCCAGGGGATAACTCCGAGACAAAGCCACGGTGACCTGCTTGGGAGTTATGAATACTGAACAAAAATAATAACAATCACGTGCGCATCCAAACTATGCAGGAAGAACACGGAGGTCCTGGTGACCCAACAGGTCTTTATGCTGCTGGGAAATGTTGTCTAAGTGTGTGTGCAGATAACATTGTTTCATAAAAAATAAATCTAGTGTGTGGACTTTGGTGGCTGGAGCATTCAATCAACACTCATCCCATAACTTTGATTTACAAGAAACTCTTCATTTTTATGAGGAATTCAAAAATCCTGAATATTAATCCACAAAAAAAAAAGTCAATTTCTTCGTACACCATCAATGCTGACTATATTCTGACCTTCATGGCATTCCGTGATTACAAATACTGTGGCGTTAGCACTAAAACTCATAGACTCTGTGGACAGTTTCAGCTAATTCACTCAGTATAGGTTACCTGAAACCTGATACTAACATGATACCAGCCTAAACAGGTGTGTTTTTTGTTTTATTTCTTTTTCTTTTTATGATACCTCATGTGTGACATACACCCGCCCCCACCACCACCAGTTCCCTCCCGCATTCCGACCATCCCCCCCACCCTCCACAACTTAAATTCGTAGCTCACCCTGCGCAGAACCAGGTCGGCGTGGCAACAGTCTCTGGAGACTTATCGGCTCCAAACCACAACGGCATGATTTTAGCAGCTGATTGGAGGACTGCGGGGGAGTGCGGCTGAATCACGCTGTGGAGGTCACAGTCGAGGTGACGGCGTGTTCAGACGGCGGTTAGCGGTAGCTTTACTGGAGGAAGACTTGAGGACACAGGTGACAGATGTCACATGTCATCACTCTTACCTGCTGTATTTGTACCATGTATTTGACTCCCCAACACATTAGAATTTAGAAACATTTGTTCCCGCTTCTATATTTTTACTATCATCTTATTTCTATTTTTTTTGCTATAGAAATACGCAATAGCTTTAATGAAAAAAAGTAATTTTTTCTGTAAAGTTCTCTAAACTAAAATGCTTTTACCCATGAATGATATTGGAATTTCTGCCTTCACTCTTAAAATACGGATCATTTTGACATTTTTATATCCTAAATAAATGCCTTTAGAATTTAGTAATAAATGTGAGTCATTGTCCAATTAAAAAAACGATTAAGGCCATCTTGAGACGGTTTGTGGTTTGTTATCTCAAGTTCTCAATAATAATAAGTACTTCATCAGAATTTTGAGATTCCGCGAAAAAACCTGAACCAGTCCGGCCCTCAAATAACACACTCAATCCTACACTCCTTCTGTTTCCGCAAACTTTCCGACCACACAAGGAGATAATTAATGTCGACACACCTCAGCGACTTGACTACGTCTCACGTTTCTCCAACCGCCCAACCGCACGGCAGAAATGCCAATGTAAATTGAACACTACCGGTTACATGCACACCACCATTTTTGCTGTGCACATGCTAACTTTTTTGCAAAACGGTGCCCTGTACTCTGTCCCAAAACTAAGAAACACATAAAGTTCCGTCGGGGTGGGGTCAGGCTGGCGTTCGACCGAGGGGAGCAAGTTCGGAGCCGGCCTACACAAAAGAGGAGCATTACGCTGGCTGAACACTCCCCACACGGCGTACATGCCGTACACACCTCCCTGCTTTTCAAGGCGGGCAACAATGCACGGCAATGCCTCGCTAATCTCGGAGAGAGTCAGTAGCATCAATGCGACGCGGGAGATGAATACACAACGCTGTTGACAGTAGCCTGGCTCGTCCGAAAGGTCAGCGGTATCAATAGGAACCACCTCTCTCGCTCTCTCTCCCATATTTGCGCAGGTTGAGGTCGCTAATACGGCGGTAATAGCGGTTGCGGCTGCCGGATTGCTACGTCCATTGTAGTCCCTGCTCTTTTCCCTTTTCATGGCCCTTTAAAGACTGCCTTTTCCTCAGCTAATGAGTCTGTCGCTCGCCGCTAATATCCCTGGGTCTGCGCCATTTCTCTCTCTCCCTCTCTCTCTTTCTTTAGCTCTTCTTCTCGGTCTTTATCTCCGTTTCGCTCCTTTGTTTTGAGTCTCTCTACTCTCCTTTTTTTTTCTCTCTCGACGTTTCTCTCCTGGATTCTTTCCCTAGTTGTGTCTGTGTCTCAGTCTCTTCATGCAGCCCAGCAGCCCTGAATGTGCACAGTCATCACAGAGCCCAATTTGATCAGACCTGACGGCGCTACACTCCAGCTAATTACCCCCGCTGATCAATTGCTCAGTGGATTCTGCCCCGAAACAGTGTGCTTGGGGGGTGGCAGGATGAGGATGGACCACGCGGCAGAGGGGGATATATACATGTACAGCAGAATACAGGGATACAGGGGCGAAGGGGGCAATGCCCTGCACTGTGAGTTAGCCCCCCCCTGCCACACCACTCTCCACTTGGGGCTTCTACACTCACTTTAAAAAAAAAAAAAATTTTAAATGTGAAAAAACACAACACAAGCCTCTTTTTTATCTGTGTTGTGGCGGGCTAAAAAAAATAAATAATAAAAAGATCGGAACTAAAAAATAAAAAAGCACTCTATGAAAGATTACAACATGTCCCGAAAAGTTCACGCTACAATACAGGAAGAACAACGAACTCTGCACAGTGAAAATCACACTCTGGGACACAGACTCTGGGAAGACATGCTTTTTTTTTTTTTTTAGGGAAGGTAAAAGCCATGGCCTAAATCCATCTGACCATGATGGATGACTGGGTGACCGGACGCCACATCTTCACCCACCACATGCAGGAAACGTGAAGCTTGAGAAACCGGCCCCACTAACACTAGGAGCATCTGGAAGCCTTTGCGCCCCAATCTCATTATCAAATTACGGGGCCTGGATACGCTGCTGTGCACGTCTCATTCCTGTGGTTTTACTGCCACCTTGCCTGAGCTCCTGCCCCCGTTGCCCCTCTGGCTCCTGCCCTTGTTGCCCCTCTGGGAGTCTGCTTCAATGCCCCTGCTTTAATATCCGGCTACCAGGTCAAAGAGATGCCCTGTGAAGCACCCAGAGGGAGCCAGAGACCAAGGGGGCTCCCACAGGTCAAAGGGCACCTGGGGTTCAGGGCAGGAACACAGAGGGTTGAACCTGTGTGTTTAGTGCAGGCTGTTGCTTCTATCGGGGGTCAGAGGTCAGAGGTCAGAGGTCAGAATTTCCACATGTAGTTGGGAAAGCCTACTAACCTTTTTATGAAAAGGTTTTGGTGATCACGTTTCCCCTCATAACACCAAACGTAACGTTTGCAAAAGTGCAACTCGCCACGTGAATTTATTTATCCCATGTTCGCCGCTGACAGTAAATGTGCTCGTCGCACAGAACCGCATGCTGTGTGAGGGCGTGTCTGACAAAGCCAGGCATCGTCATGGGGTATTTATTGGGAACGCTCTCGGAGTAACTTTGTAAACAACGCGGGCCTTGGCAATGCTCGCAGCTCCGTCAAAGGAGCACCGCGCTGACGGTGTGTTTTACCACCGCCAGGAGTACGCACACACGTTTGCGATGTCATTATATCTGAGCTGACTCGCGGATCTTGCCGGCGGCCGGACGCTAAGCCGCTGAGACCCGCGACAGAGGAGCGGCTCGCGGGTGCCGGGCGGGTTAGCCCCGGCGCTCACACCGGGAACCGGAGCGCCTGGGATTCCCGAGCAGTCAGCGGTACTGTAACCATGGAGACAGGCGACAGCTGTCTGTCTGAATCAAGCCAACGAGCAAGATTATGTTCGAGTTTTTTTGCGCCGTATTAGTTTTCTTCAATTTGAAAGTCTGCTTGAAGCCGCTGATTTAATGAAAAAACCTCTTTTCCTCTTTTCATGGTTTTTTCTCTCTCTCTTCCTTTTGTTATTGTTGCTCAGAGGCACATTTGAGCAGTTGACTGAACTCCAAATAGCCTTTCAAAATTTTTACTTAGCATGTCAACCCTTCTTCAACGATTCGAACCATTAAACTTTTACAAGTGCTGAGAGAAAAGCCATTTTTCAAATCAAAGATTCTGCACCTGTCGCTTCTGCCATTCCAAAGATGTTCCCAAAAAAAAAAAAAAAAGCATTTGACGGGTTTAAAGATTCGGTTACATTTTGGCAAGTGACGGTTGTGGAAAGGATGGCTGTGACTCTGGATTGAACGTCCGCATTGCTGGTGTGGTGAAGGGAAAATTATGTCTTTCATCTCTGAAGGGACTCAATTTCTTTCTTTGCCCATGACAACCAGGGTACATGTAAAACTTCAGAGAAGAGGCACCATTGCTGCCCTGTGATGGATTGGCAGATTAGCAATCTGTCCTGGGTGTATTCCTGCCTATCGCCCGATTCAGGCGATTGGCCAGGAATTGGTCTGGGGTGTGGACGCTTCTCAAACTGACAGTATCCTCACTACCCTGAACATGAGGGGGTGTCAGTTTAACTCAGCCGACTTCTCCGTACACCATTAAATATACATGAACTTCAAATACGATCTCAAAAACGCGGGCCAATCCTGACATGGGCCGTATGGTTTACAGGGTAAGAGACCGAAGTTTCGAGCGTCCCGGGATGACCCCGGTGGTCACAGATCTGGAGCGGGAGAGGAGATTCGGAAAGCCGTGTTAGTTTGGGGAATGCAGTAAGCCGCACAGCAGAGGCATCCTTCAGTCAAATTAGCAGAAAGCTTCTTACCATACTACAGTTCTTGCCATACTACTTCTTACCATACTACAGTTCTTACCATACTACTTCTTACCATACTACAGTTCTTACCATACTACAATTCTTACCATACTACAGTTCCAAAAATATGAGACTTCTGTGAATGCCTTAATTGAGCAGTTGGATCAAAATGCATGGATGAATCATATACCATAATTATATGTAGATATGTGATATTATATATTGATATTATCTTAACTAATCAATAATATCGATAATTGTAATTGATCACGAATACTGTATTTTAGATGGAAGGAGCTTGGTGAGGGAGTTGCGCCCAAGCTTTCTCAGAGGTAATAAACCTAACCTTATTAACCTTATTTGAGAATTAGTAGTGTAACAAGTGATGATTTGCTAGCACCTAATGTTAACACCAGAGGTGGGAAATCCAGCTTCAGAAAGCAAAAGTCCTTTTCAGTATTTTGTTCCAATCACCTGGATTTGCTAATTAGCACAATTCTTCAGCCAGGAGGTAGAATTTGTGAAATCAGCTGGAGTTCAAGGGCAGAAGAAAAACATGGTACGGCTTTTTCTTTCTGACCCCTGTGTTTGATGTGACATGTATTCTATAAATCAGTGGTCCCCAACCCTGTTCCTGGAGATCTACCGTCCTGCAGGTTTTCATTTCAACCCTAATTTGGCACACCCGATTCTACTAATTAGCAGCTGAACGAGATCTCTAGCAGTTGAATGAGGTGTGCTTTGTTAGGGTTGGAGTGAAAACCTACAGGACGGTAGATCTCCAGGAACAGGGTTGGGGACCACTGCTATAAATCATGGGTATTCAAATCTGGACCTCAAATCCAAATCTGGCCCTGGTTTTCTTTGTCCCAGGTAATTAACTGAACAATAAGTGCTACTGATTGGCCAGACTGTCTTCACACCTGACTCCCAGGTAAAGGGAGTGTGGAAAACCAGTAGTTCTCCGAGCTCGATTTGAATACCAGGGATATAACAGCTCAGAGGGACTGCCCCTCTATTCGGACGTACACCTTTGTTGTGTGAACTGACTGCCCTGCCCTTCTGCTGAATAAAAGACACTGATTATTCAAAGTCTTTCCCTTGTACCTTTTTCTCCCAAATTTTGGAGTCAAAAAGAAAACTCCAGAATGATAACACGCCTTTGTTTTGAGAAAACCACATAACATGAACAATGCATTTAGCTCCCAGATCCAGTCCTGGCAGTCCATGTTTATACGGCACCGTTTTTCGCGGAACATTCTCCCTGATGAAGTACAACTGTACGCAGCAGCTGCAGGTTTGGATGTAATTTAGTAAGCAAACAGGAAGCACGGGACTCTGGGTGAAAATGTGATGAAGACACACTGGTGCAAACATACTCTCACGCTGACATACGTGTACTCGCACATATGTACAAACACACACACAGTCTCATTATATAACATTCCATTACTGGTGTTTAGCGTGTCCTCCTACCACGTGTGACTTATGCAACCTTTTTTTATTTTTTATTTACATAGTACCCATTTATACAGCTGGATATATACTGAAGCAATGCAGGTTAAGTACCAGGTTAAGGGTACAACAGCAGTGTCTAATGTACAGGCATGGCCATACATGCACACAGTCACAAACTCACATGAACATACGCACACACACACACACACACACACACACACACACACACACACACACACACACACACACACACACACACACACACACACACACACACACACACACACACACACACACACACACACACACACACACACACACACACACACACACACACACACACACACACACACACACAGTAAAATTCCCACTGTCCTGTGTTCCCCCGAGAGGTAGGCGGCACAAAGAGAAACTAAAGATACTAAATTATGTAACAAGACCAAAATGCTGACATATTGCCAAGTATGGCTTTTTTTTGGGAGGGGGGAAAAAATGTGTCGTCTTTGCAATTTAGAGAAGAGCGAAGAAGAGAAAGGGGTGAGAAATCTTTTTGAGATTTAATTGGCCAATGTTCTTTCCTCTGATAGGTGTTCCTGCCGTTATTTAACATTAATCAAATAAATTTAAAAAAACACTAAGAAAAGAAGCAAAAGCTCAATTTACTGCTGACTAGGAGTGACAGCAGCGAGCTGATCCTCTCCAGGGTCTGCAGTGATTGAGTGTGTGCTGGCTTTACCTCATCCTCAAACCTGCAAACCCCACCCACACGCGCGTTAATGCACACAGTGCGTTATGGGTACGTTTTTTCACCGGCTGTCTCCTCTGCAATGCGGCCCCTCTCTCTCCCTATACCACGGAGAGGCACTAATCGTGTGTGTCTAGGGTGTAGATTCCGTGCGTATACCTTTCAGCAGGCGTGGAGGCCCATGTCTGGCCAAGTCACCATGCGGTAAACTCAGGAAGGACACTTCATAAAGGCTATTGGAAATATATCCCCCACATTTTCCATTAATAAAGTTTCAGGAATTGGAAAGTAGCAGGGAAAGGAAGTCAGGGTTGTTTAGTGAGTGTAGAAAACGCCTTTGTATTTAATTATTTTTGTTCACGGTAATTGGCAGAGAAATGGGACTGGATGTAAGTTTGCATACTGCCATACCGTTCAGCTTTAATTTCCTTTTTTTTTGGGTTTCCTTATTCCAGCTGAAAGAGAAAGCAAAGCCAGTGCCTCGGGCCTACATGGACAGATTAAAAAGCCAGGAGCTTCATTCCACAGCCAGAGAAGAAAGGCTCAATATCCCAGCGGTGTCTGTGCCTACTGCCCAGTTATGGATCAGACACAACGTAATGCATGCACAACGTAACGTACCCACACAACGTAACGCACACACACACAACGTAACGTACCCACACAACGTAACGCACACACACACAACGTAACACACACACGTCGTAATGTACACACACAGTGTAATGCACACACACACAACATAACACACGCACAATGTCGCAATGCGCACACAGTGTAACTCATACGCAGGGTAACACACACAATGTCGCACACACGCACTCTGCTGCATGCAAAGGCACAACCAACCGTTCCAACACAAACACACACATTCACACTTACTCTACACACATGGGCACATGTACATACAGTCGTGCACGCGCGCACACACACACACACACATTGATGCACATAAAAACACACACATACACGAACATGCTGCCACCGACCCTGTGTCAGATTGAGTGGAATCGTTACTACCTGTAAGTAAGTACAAGTCACTGATCCCCCCCAGTGACACAAATCAAATATTATCCTGTAGATAAAATAACTTCACAGGGCGGGAACGTATGACAAAAGGTGATTCCTCTCCAGGCTGGTACATATCCTCCTGAGACCCGGCAGAAACGTTTATGTATTTACATTTTTTTTTACATAATACAAGTGTCTTGGATGATAAAAAACATGTTGCAGTGAAAATTTTTTTAATGAATGTCTCTTGACTTGTAGTGTAGGTTTCAGCATAGTAGAGTACATGGTTCTTGATGTTAAGACCGGAGACTTAAGTCCCCTACGGGGGACAATAATGTATTGGCCGGGTCTTGCGGAGGTTATGAAGAAAGAGGTTCCATTGCGCTTAACCACTGCTGACAAGTGCTTTCCACACAACTGTACTGAATACAACGCTGGAAACCTATTTAACAGTCCACAACCGCTAAATCGATGATGCTAACATGAGAAATGGCCAATCCATGCACAGCACAATAGAGTCAACAGCGTCTTGAGACAAAAAAAAAAAATGAACATACTGGCCCTGCCGCACCTGCCTCCCACACAAATTAATCAACTCCTTCGTTAGTTAATTAATCATCTCGCACAATAACTTCTCTCTCCCGCTCTCTTTAATCTGGCCACCCTCAGGGGGCACCCGCCCTCCCCTATGGGGTATTTATAGATTTGGCTGCCAGTAAAGGGCGGGGTCCCCGGCAGAACCCGGGATATCCCGATTTGAACTTTTGAGGAAGCTACAGTACAATAATAAAGTTGATTATATATGTTGATATTCCTCTTACAGGCATTTATTTTTCTTTTATTTTTTGAGGGGGCGAGGGGGGGGTCTTTATTAATTGTGAATTTCCAGTCAATATGAGCATGTGCTGCAAGAGATTATTTCATACTTTTTAATATTTACATGCATTAGTACTTTTGAGAATGCACTGCTTTGAATGTACTGTGCATTGGCCAATAAATGAATTAGAATGAAATTAAAATGAAGGTGACTTTGCCCCCTCAGGCACTACTGTATAATAACTGCAGCTTTGTTGCCGTCACCATAAAAGTGCCATGAATCAGCCGTCATTTGGAAGTGGTGAAAGATCACCCGGCTGCACTTATAGCCCGTTAGACCAGGGCGCCTGATCCATAAGGCAACTCAGTGTAGGAGTGCTGATCTAGGATCAACTCTTCCCTGTCCACATTCTAACATTATACATTATGAGCTAAAAGGCAAAACTGATCCTAGATCAGTGCTTCTACTCTGAGACGCTTAGCAGAGAGGGTACCTTCACAAAGTGTTGCTGGGAACGCAAAGAATACGACTATTACTACTTCTGCCGATAATAATAATATTATTATTATTATTATTATTAATAATAATAATAATAATAATAATAATAATAATAATAATAATTCCGACATCTGCAATATGCTTCCCTTTCTGTGTGGTCTTTTGCTGAGATGTGTACTTTCTGCCGGATTAACCGGGGACTAATTGGGATTAACATATTTCATGCTAAGGCAATGGGGAGACAGCCACTCAAAAAGCCGGGTAATACTTTCTATTCAGTCCCTATAATCCTGTCTCAAGAAGAAAGCTCATTAGATCCCCCAGAAAGGAGCCCATTATGGGCAGTTCTGGCACCTCCTGTAAACCCCATCAGTACAGACTCCCGTCTTATAATCGGCCCCTAATCGCGACCTGCGTTTGCGTGCAGCGATTAGGCTTTTACGCAGCTGCTCTGGCCTCTTAGCAGCGGGCTGCACACGCTCAAGCTCGGGCAACGGGGAAGCAAGCGGTATGACTTCATTGTGTTCGACCACGTGCGGTCCAGTCACGTGGACGCAAAAAACCGCAAGCTGCTTTTATAAACTTAAACGGTGCGGCTTTGAACATTCAGGTCTAGCCCTATACATCCCAGCATCCTTCGCGCAAGGTGACAGAGGAGATCCGTGGGGACTCCTAGCCTGTAAGAGATACCACAGAGTTCAAGGTCTCCTGTACACTGGACAGCGGCCGCTGGGTGTTCACAGCTCGTGGTCAAACACAGAGAAATGCAGACGCAAGTAGAGGTGCGAGGGATTTCTGGGACACGGGTGCAGACTAGAGGCTGACATTTTTTCGGGAATCCTGTGGGTCACGGGATTCCGGTGGGATTCCCGCGGGATGGGAGTCAATTTCACTATTCATCACGTGATTGGGACCGGACAGGAAAAAAAGTCAACGGGAGCGGGCGGGACCGGGAATCATAATAACAATAGGTCAGTTTTTATATATAAATATGCAGTTTGAATATGAATAAACGCTATATTCTCATTCCAATATTATAAACATTGACGCAGATGATTTCAAAAAGGATCCCCGAACAGGACAGGTGCAGAGACAAGGCATGCCCTTTAAAGGATGCAAAGGAGATCTGCCTGACACACTACAGGTTGCAGAGGGTGCTCGTGTCATGCTTACCAGAAACATTGATGTGGAAGATGGACTGGTAAATGGCTCATTTGGCAAGATTGCAATTTAGATATTAATTTAGCTATTCCAACCTCTCCCGTACGCAATCGCCCGTCATCTACTCCCCCTGTACTCCCCTGTCATGAACGTTACCATTGCTTAGCAATGCTGGGTTAGCTAGCTAGCAAGCTAACGATATCTCACGGCAAGTCGTTTTAACATTTAGCTAGCAAGCTAACGGTAGCTTATGGCAAGCCATTTTAATTTAAGTTATTCGACTTCCTTAAAGTCATCCTTGCTGGCTGGCCATATAAGTTCGCTAGCTAACGTTACTAACGTTAACCAGCTGCTCTAGCTAGAAATATAACCGGACATTTCTACCCGTGGATAATTTTTTTAGGTCCCAAGAATTACGAAAATGTGCGGGGAATAAAGCCAAAGTGTTAGCGGTATGTTTGTACTGACTAAATACGGGGATGTTTAAAATAAAACCAAGAATTTATAATTATTTAGAAAGAATACGGGAACGGGATGGGACGGGAGTCATTCTTCCGGGATTGGGACGGGACAGGAATTTTTTTTTTAGTCTGTTGTGGGACTGGGACGGGACAGGAATATTTCTGTGGGAGTGGGATGGGACAGGAGTGAAAATCCACTCCCGTGTCACCCTCTAGTGCAGACCAGACTCTGGCAACCAAACGTTCCAGGGTCACGCCACTGCATTGTGATGTCACAGTAAGGGCCCAATTAAGCAGATATTCATCTGCTTATATATCAATCGAGGCTAGATTAAACAGATACTCTCTCGCACTTGGGCACGGACGTACAGCGCTCTCTGGCATTTTCCGTTTGTGCGCACTGCACCAGAGGATCATGGGAGCACAGCCCGGGAAACCTGCCGAACTCAAAGACTCTGAGCAAGTGAAAGCCTCACGGGGGGATTCCTGTGCATAGCAGACCGGTCATAACGAGGGGAGCTAAATGCAGCAAGGTCTCGATCTCCAGGACCCCCATTTTATTACACTAGCTAATATAGCTGTTAATGACCCCGGCAGGGGGGGGGGGGGGGCAGAGGTCACAGAGCAGCGCTTTCCGGCACGTGATAAAAATTCACACTGCACTGTACCGAGCAGCAGGCAGCTTCACCTCCGCCCCGGTACCACCTCCGCCCCGGTACTACCTCCGCCCCGGTACCACCTCCGCCCCGGTACCAGACGCCCAAGCCTCAATAAACCCACCCAGGTTGCGCAGAGTGCCCCGTGCTTCCAACAGCAGAGTTTGGGAAACCAACACTGCCCCCCCCCCCCCCCCCCCCCAAAAGCATTTAATCACCTGCAGCCATTTCCCTCCTTTGTCCGGCTTACTGCGTGTTTCCACCACGCCGAGGTCTGTCCGCCGCAGGTAGCGCTCAACGCGGCTCGTGAAATCGGTCTTTATACCTTTACTCTATTTCCTGTTGCAGCCTCAGATGATCCACGCGTGATGTAAAGCAATGAGGCATAACCCGGCGTCGGTAGAGAGAGAGAGAGAGAGAAATACATAGCGGCAAAATACATAGCCTGCCATAACCTGAGGCACACTGACCAAAAACATCACTGTTATTTCATTAATTTTCAATATTTTTTTATTTATTATTACTAGTATTATTATTAGAGAGAGAGAGAGAGAGAGAGAGGGACAGAGAGAGAGAGAGGGACAGAGAGAGAGAGAGGGACAGAGAGAGAGAGAGAGAGAGAGAAAGGGAGAGAGAGAGAGAGAGAGAGAGAGAGACTAATGGCATAGCAAACGCAGCTTTTTTTTTTTCTTCCCCTCTGCTTGTAAAGGTGGCTTGTTAAGAGAAATTTACAGCCGTGGAGCAGGAGAAAATAAATCTTCCGATGTGCCTTTAGGCCCGAGTGCGACAGGAACGACTGCTTCCGATGTGCCTTTAGGCCCGAGTGCGACAGGAACGACTGCTTCCGATGTGCCTTTAGGCCCGAGTGCGACAGGAACGACTGCTTCCGATGTGCCTTTAGGCCCGAGTGCGACAGGAACGACTGCTTCCGATGTGCCTTTAGGCCCGAGTGCGACAGGAACGACTGCTTCCGATGTGCCTTTAGGCCCGAGTGCGACAGGAACGACTGCCGGCGAGTGTGCTCCGGAATAGGTGAGCTCCATAGGTGCATCTGGCCCTGCTTTTCGGAAAAGAGGCCTTTGCTGAATGACACCTTTGTGGAGCGCAGGAGTGGAAACCGATTAGGAAACGCACAGACTGGGGGCTGGACAGCTTCCGGGCGCACCGGGGAGGAATCCAGCGCCGCTCAAAGCGTCGTTTCTCCGAAAAACTGACCGCAGGACCAACGAGCACCGCCCGGAGGGCGAAGCGCAGCGACACGTCTGATTAAAGGCACGCAACACGCCCGGAAAAATGACTCCGCGCTCAATATCAGCTCCCTTTCAACTCGCAAAAACATCTAGTTAAAAACACTGAAAGCAGCAATGCACGTTACGCAACACACGGTATGTATCTCTAACACGCTCAGAAGGCACGTGCGCTTGTGCATGCGAGCATGAACTCCAGGAAAACGTTTGGCTGGATGTACAGTACAAGCACTTGAAAGTCAATCTTGTGAAAGGTCACTTGACGTGGTCTCTGCCTGTTAATAGTACATATTTTGAGAACGACCCACATGTAAATGCTTCGTGACTTTTCGCAGGCTTAAAAAATAATTTCACGCTCCAATTGGATACACCCAATACATATTAATTTACAGTCCAAGGTGCCTTTTAATGGCCTGGATTCAATCAACATTCGTCCTCAACTCTGACTCACAAAAAAAAAATGCAAAAACACGGTTTGCGGCTAGTCAATTTTGGCTTTACCGTGTTCACGAAGGAAAAAAAAAATAACACTGGTGTTTAATTGTGATTGAAAGCTGAGGACAAATATTGATATAATCCAGGCCAAAGTGTCAGATTTGAACTCTGTGAGGGACTGTGTGCGTGTGAGATAATCACAATTTAATCATTTGGTAGAAGCTTTCAGGCAGAACGGCTGACAAAAAGTGTAGCCTATTTAATACGGTAAGTAAACACTGCTCGGGCCAGAGTTACAACCACCACAGCATTGCCACTGTCAAGGTATAGCCTATGCTGCAAGCCGGCAACAAGTTCATTTACATTTTTTATGAAATAAATAAAAATGCTAAATAAAATATTCAATGGGAGGTAGTCTAAAAGGGTGGGATTTCAGATGTATGATAAACAGCCTCTGAATCTGATTGGAGAAGGTCTGTGCAGAGACAGACAGTGTGTATGAGTGAGTGTGCATTAGAACGCGTGTGTATGCGTGTGTACGAGTGCGCGTGCATGCGTTTGCGTGTTTGTGCCATGACTTCTTGCTCTCCACACAAGCATGTCCGCTTCCGTGACCCTACGCGGGACAGCGACGCAACGCCACAGCCAATTAGACTTTATTTAAACGCCCTCCATTTTACAACCTCTTCATCTGCAGTGGCGCGCTGAAAGCCTGTTTAAAACCCGCAGCGCCATGTGGAAAAGGCTCATATTTACACGGACAGTTATTGCCCCCGTGACAGATCATTAAACGCTGTTCGTTAAAGTTTACGCACTGCAGCTAATCTTGAAAGCACTTCTTTTCCATTGTAAAACTTTCTCTCTCGTTTTAAAGGCGACATTAAACCGGTCTGGATTCAAACCAGCTGGTCAAAGATTATCCAGATTGAGAAAACAGGGAACTATTCTTGTCCCCTTAGTCAGATTTTCAGTTAAATGATCACTCATGTTTTCATTGTAAATAAAAAATGTTCTATGGAATTTATAATAATAATAATAATAATAATAATAATAATAATAATAATAATAAATAAGACTGCACTAAGATCACTGGTCGAGTCTCTGTGTCGAGCTCCAGACTCAGACTTGACCAGTGATCTTAGTGCAGTCTTATTTATTATTATTATTATTATTATAAATTCCATAGAACATTTTTCATTTACAATGAAACATGGTTTTATTTGTTAATTGGCTTAGGGTGGGTATAGTACAGCTAACTTTGTATTATACCGCCCAGGTCAGTGTTCCTATGGATCTCTCTCACACATCACAGAACGATCTTAAGTTATCTTATTCTGAATGATATAAAATGGGGTGAGTAAAAAGTTGAATGAAAGGGAGAGATGGAGAGGCAGGGAGATCAGTAACAGGTGAAGTATTCAGTGCAGCTGATGAATACGCATCAGCACTGTATTTCTGCAAGGTTAAAAAAGATCAACGGATAAACAACACTAATGGAGCAACAAGAAACAACAGCACAGACACACAAATAAGCACACGTTCATGCACACACACACACACACACACACACACACACACACACACACACACACACACACACACACGTACATATGTACATACATTATTTTTACCCCCTCACAGAAACAAGTTCTTATATTTAGCTCAAGTATCAATCATTGCGCGTTGCTGAAATATTAAAGAATGGATTACAACGAAATGACATGAAATATGCAGAAGGTCATTAGAGAAGGCTTACATTGGAGCATCACATCCATTAAACCAGGGAAGAGAGGGGGGCGGGGGAAACCGTGGAAACGAAGCCCACTGAAGCACATATGTGAGTGGGTGATCCAGCCTGTATACCGGTAAAGTGGGGACCCTGAAGTATGAAGTGGGCGTGAGGGTAGGGGGTAGGGTGTGTGTGTGTGGGGGGGGGGGGGGGGGGGGTGTTTAGGGGGGTTCAGGGGCCTCTATCTCCGTACTTCTGAGGCCCCACTTGGTCCCTCAAAACCAGGGACCATGGCAACACCAAAAACTCATGTTGAAGCTCATGCCCTCCCTGCTCCCTCTCTCTCTCTATCTCTCTCTCTCTCTCTCTCAGAATGAGTGCAGTTACAGGCTTGTTTAGGGTTTGCCAGCCTGTCTGTCAAGTCTGTCGCTCCACAGTGGTCACCTTTTCTCCGTCCGCTCCCAAATCCCGCTTCTCCACCCCTCTGCCCGTCCCGTTATCCTCCGTCTCTTTCTCTCTCGCCTTCTAGCACTCTCTCGCCATCTCAAAGCCGAATCTCCCATCAAACAGATGGACAGAGAAGAAAGGAGAGGAAGTGACTTTTATTCGCGCTGGGGACCGCGCGTGGCAGCGGCTGATTGGCCGAGCCATGCTTCCAGATGTTCCAGCTGGGGAGTCTGGGACGGTGCCGTCCGACCGGGTTACACAGAAGCCGCCCCGGCGACCTCCAAAAACCCGCCGCAGCACAAAGAGAATTAATCCAATGCATGTGCGGCGTAATAAATACCAGCGGTATTGGCCGTTCGTTGCAAGAATACTGCTCTCGAAAAAAGGCTGACTCCGTTCATTTTTTATTTTTATCCCTGCCAATGCGCATGAAAAATACGAGCGTTTCATTTGGCCCATTAAGATGCCAGAATTCAACATGAGAAAAGAGCTCAAATTAATACCGTTAGCATTAGCAATGCATGAAACCTCAGGTATCACTGCAAGCTAAGAAGCATAAGCGTCACCCATTCTCAAATACAAACTCCGAAACAGTACCGATTCAAGAATCCAGTTTGCCATCAGAACAAATAAGACTGCCGCAGTGTCGGCAAACTGCGGGAAAAGGTTCTTTGATGGTATAAAAGTTATATACACTTGTGAACTACATACATGCTATATATCTGTATATATACTGTACGCTGTATGACAGGCCGTCTTTCTGCATTAGGTTTCAGGTTATTTAAAAGAGCAGGGGCCTAAATGTCAGGAGAAAGCCGATTGGTTATGAACACTCCATAATGCTCTGTTGGAGTTCCATGAGCCTTATTTTAGCCTTTTTAAAGGTCCCTGTCCATACCTTCCTATAATGTTTAATGACCATATCGCTACAACATGTCCCCAGAAATGACAGTTATCAAATTTCCTCTCTGTCTTCCAACTGTGGTTGAACCCTATTCTACTTCTAGACCCAGAAGGCCAACTATAATTACTTGAATGAAATCAAGAAAATAAATTAATCGAAAAAATAAAGACTGAAAAATGTTTAATTTAATGTCAGTTTCATTTAATGTCAGCCAATTCTGGGAATGAACTGAAGTTCAGTTAATTCATTGAAAACTCCTTGTGGAATGCACTGGGCATTTTTCCACTCGTAAATTTAATTTCAGTTTGTTTTTTTCCTCCTGAAATGACTGAAATTAAATAGTGAACAGGAGCTTGATAAACAGTAAACCCTACGCTCATCGCTACTGGAGGAGGCATCTCTTGCACAAGTAATTTGGGTTTTTCAGCACCCCCCTAAGTCAAATTGCAGTGAAGAGGAGACTCTGCATTTGGGCTCGGGCTCGGGCCCGTCCCTGGACCGGACCAGACCGCACGCCACGGTCATCGGCTTGACACGCCTCGGAGTCATTTGGCGATGGTCTCAGCGCCGGGCCTGTTGACACCGTCCTCGACCGCTTCCAGCTGTTAAGTTAGGGGGGGGGGGGGGGTGTATGACACGATAGCACCGTGGCCCGTGCCTCATTAAGCTACAGCCAGAAACGTTCCAGAATCTCCTCACACACACACACACACACACACACACACACACACACACACGTGCACACACAGTCACATCCTGGTTCCTCCTTTTCATTCCTTTAATTAATAAAAGCAGAGTACACACGTCTCAAATTATGACGAATATTGCAAAGCGATTGTATTAGCTGTGTTATTACATCTGTATGAAATCTGCATAAATGTCTTTGTTGCGTTCGCGCTTCCTTACTTGTGTTGAACCCATTGCTGCTGGAGCACTGCTGTACCATTGCTAGTTCACTGTTGAAAAAAAGACGTATTTAATCGCATTGGGTTTTACGTGTTAAAACAGGGGATTAAAAAAAGCTCACTTGACGCATCATTTAATGAAAAGCACATGCCGCGCGGACAGTACCCAGGACTGCGGCTTTAACGCCCCACTGATTCCACAATATCTCCTCCAAGAGAGCGTTCCTCTTGCAGATGGACAGCCCCGCCGGGGCCCATCTTTGCCAGAGTAAAATTAGTCAGAAAAGACAGCCAAAACTCCGCAAGTGATGGCAGCTCTGCAGTTTGCTCATTGCCACACAACACACACTATCGCCGTACCTGCTTGGGTTAACCGTTTTTTTGGAGTTCCACTTCATTAAAAGTAAACTGGCACCCCCGTGATAAGTTTCAATTGTTTTCCAAATCCTCAATTAAAGGAACTGGAAAAGAAAGCCATAAGCATGCCTCATCTTCAATGCCGTGGCAATTTCTCCACTGTAAATACGCACAAATCAAATAGGCCCCATAAAACTGCACCGGCGGAAGTAACGGTGCTAGCCCATGCTTTCGCGAGCCTTATCCCGAATTAGTTAAATCACTGAAAAAGGTCACGCTGACAATACATTTGCATTAGTGAGAAATCAACTTTTCAAATTTCTTTTTCAAACAGCAGTTTTGGTTATCTGCTACACACAGACACAGGGAAATGCTACTCGCCGTTTCATCATTCGTCTCTGTACACACACACACACACACACACACACACACACACATACAAAAACACACACAAATACAAACAAACACACACACAAACACAAACAAACACACACACACACACAAGCACATACAAAAACACACACAAACACACATACAAAACAAACAACAGCATGTGCTGAAAAGGACTCTTCACACTCTCAGCTGAAGTTCAGGAAGTGGACAGAATGTATGAGTCTATTTCAGACCTGGAGGGACCACAGCCCAGTCAACACCTGGCATGTGGGTTGTTTCCTGTCCGTGGCCATGCTGCCTGATACCATGACTAAGGACAGACAGACGCACAGACGAAAATAGCCTTACCGGCCGGAGGCATTCGGACATCCACACGCAGGGCCGCTGTGTTGACTGTTTAAATCAGGGAGTAGGCGTGGCCAATACTGCAGTACTGTCACCGCCCAGACCGTAAACACGCCCCCCGACATCAGGCTGACGGACAGGGGCCATTGTTGCCAAACTGAATCCTCTCCCCCTGCCCCAACTTGTTCCTTAGCAACTGCCTCTGTGATCAGAAGAGCAGTGTGATAGAAAAACACACCCCTGGACCTCTTTAAGAGGTGCAATACGTTCCTTCTCCACCCCCGTTTTAAATTATCTTTGTGACAGTGCCTCTCCACAAATAAAAGTGAACTGAACTGACTTTTATTGAGCTGGACAGAAGCATTATGAGAAGATACTGAGAGACAATGTCTCTACGGCTCGAGCCGGGATCCGAGAGCACTGGCAGGCAGGCAGACACACCATACAGGAAGCACAAGTCGAATTTAAGGAGAGGGGCTCCCACAGCTATGACCGTTTTAAAGGAAATTTATGGGGTGTTACAGGGGCTGATTTTGTCATTTTTCTCAAAGTCCGCAAACCCCCCCCCCCCCCCTCGCATTGTCAGTTACATCTCGTCACGACATTTACCGCGTGCGACGAAAATGCGAGACCGGTGCCGTCAGTGAGGCTACGGGTGCATGATGGGAAATGGCCCCTGCGCGCAGCGCTAACTGTGCACAGCTATGCGTCCCCATGTCCTCCGTGGGGGCATTGTGGAGCTATTAACATTAATACCGTGTTAAAAATACATACGCCGTTTCCCGAGCGGTGCGAGGAATGTGTCCACGCATGCGAACGGTGACAGTCGGTGCAGCGTCTGCATTTTTCAGGAAAAGCTGCACCACTAAGTCTCAACAAAGAGCCTGCCAAAGATGACATCCCTCATATTTTATTAATCATTAGAGGAGATATTTTGGAAAGAGGGGCGTTCTGAGCTCACAGATGGAACAGCAGTTCTGTGCACACCCCCCCCCCCCCACCCCTCCTCCCCCCCCAAAAAAACCTCCCCTTAAATATCTGAAAGACAGGAGTTATTGAATAAGCGATTATTAAATTTTGGGAGAGGAAGCCTGGTTATCGGTTGAAGTAAGCAGCTGCTTAAGAGGGGTTTGGTAAGCAGGTGAGCAAAGCTGAGTCTTCCATAAGTTTGTCTTCATGTCCACCTCAGTTTGACGGAGTCCCAAGTGCATTTGTCATTAGCATTTAAAAAAAAAAAAAAACTTTTATTGAGTAAATTTGGCGCCCAGAGCAGGGTTGAGCATGTCCAATTCCCACCCTAATTTGGAATGGCCAATCACCTGAAACTGCAGCCGCATTCATTGCGCAAACACCGCTTCCTGGTTTGATGAACACTCCCCATTCCCTGGGTGATGCAATCGACGATTGCACATCGCCCTATGGAGCTACCGGCTACAGTCACCATTAGCATTTTTTCCCCATCAGATTCATCACTAATTTGGTTGCACACCGTTCACTTGGAACCAACCTGACACTACCTTGTTCAAACTACATTGCATTTTCTGTGAAATCAACCAAACAAATCTAATTTACAGGGCAAACGTACTCAAGTTCATCAAAGACCCTCCAACGAGCCAAGGGTGCAAGCCACCTGAGGATACAGAAATAGGATACAATTCATTCTCCACCCCCCTGTGGACGTAATACTTGGATACACTTAAATAGCTGTAGTAAAGACCAGTTCGGAAAGACCTACATAACATCATACTTCCACTGAACTCTTTGTGAATTGGCGAGCCGTAGATCACGCATAGAGGCAAGGAGTTCCCCAAGTGCCGGCTGTCTGCAAAATGGCCGACGACAGACCTCTGTTTGGCCGGCTACTTTTAGATAGACCAATCACTGAATTTCTCGAGACTGAGGGGGGGGGGGGGGGAGGGAAGTACAGCTGGGTTCTAAAAAAGTCTAGCTATTGGCTGAACAATGTGACAAACATGTTGTTAATCTGTGCGATCCACAGAGGTCCTTTATTTCCCTTTAAGCCATAAAAAATCACCGGAACAATTTGCCTCCCTACCACCAAGACCCCTAGCTGACTACTTTTCTCACCAGGCAGCCTACTAAAAAAATTGGCCTTTTTTTGTTTTGTTCACGCAACCACCATGCTACGTGACCACCCGTCTAAAAGGCACCAAACACTCTAGCTACAAAATTGCCTGTCAAATGTACACAAATAAACTCCCTCCCGGTTATTCATTGACATTCAAATCAGACGCGGCTCTAAGAACACATTTCCCCTCTGGCTGCAGAAGAGCAGAAACTTCCCCTGAAGACGATTGAGAGACCCCACTCCATTCACTCACAGTCGCAGATAAGCACAAACAACCCCGCTGCCGAAATACTTAACCAGGACAAATTAAGCTCTTGGAGATCTGCTTAGATTCGGCGGCAACAAATGACACTTTATCAATAGTTTATAAGCCGGCGTATACTAGCTGTCACACAACCCCAGTGCTGCACACACGCTGATAAACAGACTGCGAGGGTATTGCTGAGGAGACCGGCCGATTACGGCTGCAGTGTAGTATAACGGTTCAGGAACTGGCTTGTAACCGAAAGGTTGCAGGTTAAATTCCCAGGTAGGACACTGCCGTTGTACCCATGAGCAAGTTACTTCACCTGCCTTCCTTCAGTATACGTCCAGCTGTAGAAATGGATACTATGTTTAAAAAAATAAATAAAAAATGCTGTGTAAGTTGCACACTAATGCTGTGTAAGTCGCTCTGTAAAATGCCTGTAATGTAATTACGCAAATAAATTGTTAACACGCACGTCCACGGCGGAGTCTGGTGTAACCCGTGACCAGTCTAGTGGACAAGACCGCATTGGTGCAGAGATATGAACTCTCCATGTGGGAGGCAAAATCCCAGGGTGTGAAATTATTGTGGCTGGATAGATTTTTACTCAAGCAGCCACTTTGGCAGGTGACCAACCAGGTTGTGTTATATTGCAAGAGGTAATGTGGCTGGTAAAATGTTGAAAATGGCTGGCGATTTTTCGAATCCACAAGCCACTCTGGCCTGTGGGTGAAAAAGTTATAATTTCATACCCCTGAAAAAGCCTTTACAAGGGTTCGGAAAATGAAACCGGATGCTTTGGCGTCTCAGCCCTTGATCGGATAGAGAAGTGCACCCCGATACCACGTATAATTTCACGCTGACTCACATCTTTAAGAACCCGTTAAAGTGAAGCGGCAGTGAGCTTGACCTCCAACTGCCCCGGAGCGATGCTCGCAAATCAGTACGGCTGTGGTATGTAGCTACAGGGAAATATCCCCCCATCAATTGCCCCTTTTCACATGGACCCTGCCGAACACAAGCCCCTTTTACACTGGTCTCAGCTCATTTTTCTGCACACGTTCCCCTTTTTTTAAAAGCAGTACAGTATATTCAGTCACGTTGGGAGAAGCAACACCCATCCGCGCCTGTGTATTCTCCAAGTTCAGGATATCGCACACCAGAGCTGGCTAGCTCTCCACCAGTGTCAGCATATGAATGCGCCGCGCTCCATTACACACCTCACACACGTTCACCAGAGGAATTTAGACATCTTTCCTGGCTGGCCTGGCACATACCGCCAAAGTAACACACGTGATACAACTGCTACCGTCCGTCAGGGTATGAAATTTAGTTTTTCACCCACTGGCCAGAGTGGCTTGCGGAGTCTAAAAATCACCGGCCATTTTTAACATTTTACAAGCAACATTACCGTTCACAAAATAACACAACCTGGTTGGTTATCAGCCAAAGCGGCTGGTCAGAATTTTACCAGCATTTGGCTGGTGTTAATTTCACACCCTGGCTACCGTAGTAATACACTTCACATACCTTGGGACAGGAGTGAACCATTCTCAGGTGCACCACCCGGACCCTACCCCCCCACCCCCACCCCCCCCCTCAAAAAAAGAGCATGCGCCCCAACACGGTACAAAGAAGGCGGCGGGAACAGACACACGGTCCCGCTGCAGGTTTTCTCTGTTATTTTCGTTCTTCCCTCATCAGTTGCAGAGTCTGCCGGACAGCTTAGCGTGAGCAGGGGGAAGATGCCTCGATGCGGCCGGGAAAGTGTAATTAAACTCCAGAAATATTCAAGAGGCGTGAAGCTCCTGGCAACGGCTCAGAACCCACGGCCCCCCGTTACCGTTTTCCCAGTAACGCCGTTAAAAGGCTTTCTTTTTTTTCCCCCTGATGCAAATGAGGGAAAAACGTGGGAAATATGAATAATTAAAACAAACACGGCATTCATGTTGAACATACACACAGAATAGGCCTATATTACATCCAAACAGAAGTGAACTTTTATTTATTTTTATGTATTTATTTATTTATAACAGCGATGCCATTTTCTATTCGCCCAGAGTAGAAAAGGCTTTTTCCAGAACACACTCCGGATGAGTTATGCGATTGAGAAGAGCCGGATTCCATTTACCCCCAGGGATATATTTACTATTGACTGTGGCTTCCAGCCTTTTAAACTGACATCAAAGCTGAATCCCTGCACTCAACTTGTGTTTGGAGAAGAAATTTTGTTTCATTTGGAATTGGAGGGAGACCCCAAGAGCAATTTCACTTCAGTTTCAAGCTGATTGCACCCCTCCCTCCCACCACCCCCTCCCTCCCTCCCACCACCCAGCACCCCTCCCTCCCTCCCTCCCCTCTCTCCTTCCCTCCCTCCCTCCCTCCCTCCCTCCCTCCTTCCCTCCCTCCCCAGGTGACACTTCCTCTTTGCAGTTAAATCCGTTTTCCCAGCAGGCCTTGCACAGCGAGACACGTACACGCTGCATGAAGAGCTGCGTTTATGTGGCAGACACCACAGTGCACAAATACAAAAACCCACTGCATCTGGGCCATTTGTGGATGACCGTGTTTGCATCTTGCCCAAAGATTTGCCATAAATGACCATAAATGACGCAGGACGTGGCCTTCCCACTTCTCCTAATCGTGAATGTCCGAGTCCAGAAATCCCCAATCACAGACGTGGGCCCGGGAGTGTGCAGAAATTTCTGGAAATATAAGTGTCGACACGGGAAACAACCGCTCACGCCCGACACGCTGTAAATTTCACTGAAATTCAACAGGTCGGATACGTTCCAGAAACTCCTCTTTTCATGCAAAAAGTTACCGGCTTGGGTGGGCTGGAGAGGCGGGTCATGACATGTGCGGTACTGGCGGATCACCAGGGAGATCTCCAGGAGCGTTCACGTCGGAGGGGGGCAACCGGACGACCGATTGGCTATCGGTGCCATTCTCAGACACCGCGTTATGGAACTCCGCTTAATGAAGCCGCGTGGGCAGAGAGACAGGGAGAAAGAGAGAGGGAGAGAAGAGAGAGAGAGGGAGAGATGGGAGAGAGGAGGGAGAGGGAGGGGGGAGAGAGGGAGAGGGAGGGAGAGAGAGGGAGAGGGAGAGGGAAGGAGAGAGAGGGAGAGAGAGAGAGAGAGAAGGAGAGGGAGACGCGGGGCAAGCGGGCGAGTCGTGAGCGGTTCCCTGAGCTCTGAGTCACCGCCTCATCCCGTATGCACCCTAACTTTCTCCCCACAGGCTGAGAAATTGCCGTTTTGACCGGCCATTTAACGGAGTGGCACCTCCGTCTGCGTGGGTGTGAAGGCTCTGAAAGCCGCAGGCGGGATGACGTATCCCACCCTCCCACGCCGCACACCACACACACCTCCTCAGTCTGCTCATTCAGGGCCAGGGGGGGCACATGATCCCTAACCCTCCCCCAGCTCACCAACACTCAGGGGCCCATCACCCGCAAGCCCACCAGCCCCTAGCACCCATATTGTTCTGCTCTTAATTTAGCGCCCCCGTCCCATCTGGAGAGCTGTCAAGCCGGGGGATATTAATCGCCTGTCCCGCTCAACTCTGGGGGGGGGGGGGGGCAATATGACAGATTGACGGCTCCACATTCCCGAAATGCGACACCGCAACAACAACTGTATTCTGTACATAGAGGTGCAATACGGTGACTGTCTACACAACAGGGATACTGAGCACCGCAGGTCAACAGTCTCTACGGCAGCCATGTTGTGTGTGTCTGAGGGAGCCGACGGAGAAAAGGAGAATGGAGTGGTTTATTATTGAAGTAAATGCGCATGGATGGAGAGGTACATACTGGGAGGCCATCGGCTCCACAGCACCTCCTCTACACCTCCTTCTCTGCGACCCAGAGGGAGAGCAAAGTGGGAGGATCAGTTACAGCTCAACTAGGACAGAAATCTACTGAGTTGTGCAGGTGGGCTGAGCATCTTGGTGTTATCAGGATCAGGGAGGTAGTCCTGTGTTATGGGTGCCACTTATATTTATGCACACAGACACACACGCACGCACGCACACACACACACGCACACACACACGCACACACACAAGCACACACACACACGCACACACACGCACACGCACACACACAAGCACACACACACTCACAAGCACACACATACACGCACACATGCACACACAGACACACACACACACACACACACACACACACACACACACACACACACACACACACACACACACACACACACGCACACAAGCACACACAAGCACACACATACACGCACACATGCACACACATACACACGCACACACACAAGCACACACGCACACACACAAGCACACAAGCACACACACACACACACACACACACACACACGCACACAAGCACACACATACACAGGCACACGCACATACACATGCACACGCACAACACATGCACAAGCACACACACACACACGCGCACAACCACAACACACACGTACACACACACATACACATGCACGCACGCACACAATTAAGTCAATTAATGAAACAAATTAATGAAATACAACTCATTAATGTAAAAATGGCGATGATGTTCTCTAAGGACTAAGGATGGGAGAGGGAGAGAGAGAAGGGGGAGGGAGGGAGGGAAAGAGAGAGAGAGAGAGAGAGAGAGAGAGAGAAGGGAGAGAGGGAGAGAGAGAGAAGAGGGAGGGAGGGAGAGAGAGAGAAGGGAGAGAAGGAGAGAAGGGAGAAAGGGAGAGACAGAGAGAAGGGGGAGGGAGGGAGGGAGGGAGAGAGAGAGAAGGGGAGAGAAGGGAGAGAGGGAGAGACAGAGAGAAGGGGGAGGGAGGGAGTTCCATCAATTTGCAAGGGAACGAGGCGAGAACAACAGCTCCCAGGCAGCTACTGCGGCTCAAATTGAGTTTTCTTTTTTCTCTCGGAGGAAACTCATTACTGGCGGAGGAGCACAGAGGGGGAATAAATCAGCCCTGATCACGACGAGGCGCGGATAAGGGCCTGGAGGGGTGTCCGCTCTTTTGGGCACATGCTCAGACTGAAGCGGGGACCCCCAAACTCCTCAACAAGAGAGTGGGAGGAGGGGGGGCGGGGCAAGGGTGGTAGTCACAGACTCCTGAAAAACGGCCAATCGCCAATTACCAATATGCATTGCAAAAGCAGGGCCGGTAACAAGGCTACAGTCTGCATAGGTCATGGATGAAGAGGTGGAAGGTGATTAATACAGTAGCTACACATATACAAACAAGCCCCGCCCCCGACCCTACTTCCCGCCCCCCAACCCCATTCCCCCACCCCCTCTCGCCCCAGGTAAGGGCAACATGGAGCTAGAATGGCCTAGAATGAATGGCGGGAGAGTTGCCTAAGCTAGCCCAGTGGCCCTGATTGGTGGCCTGTTCTCTCCCAGATCCCCCCCCCCCCCCCCCCCCACTCCCCCAAGGGGAAAAACAAATCTCCCAGCATGCATCACAGTTCCTGTGCTCTTAGAAGCGCCGCAGAAATGCAGCGGTACCACGGAACCGGACCCCAAAAACCGCCCATACCTCAGATTCAACCGACCCTCACCGTTTTGCAAAAGCTGGACTGTAACGATCCTGATATCATTACTCTCTGTGTGTATGTCTCGGGACAAATGCAAATAAATAAATAGTTGTCTGACAACTAAGATCTGACTTCCTTTCGCCTGACTCCGTGCAGACCGAGGAATTACGCCGTGTTGTCCCACACCTTTTCGTTAAGAAATCTGATAAGTTTCTGAGAATTTAAGAACTATTTCAGAGCCGTCAGCTGTGACAGCACTCTGATAATGGGGCGTAGAGCCCTTTTCATGTTGGAAATGACTGCATGACTGAACCAATAAGGGCCTGAGGAATGACGACTGACAGCTGGGATTCAACAATGTCCAAAATGGATTCCACACTGATTATTTTGTACCCGACTCAAACATGCACGTAAGCATAACTGTTGCCATGAGTAATGCATGACTCATTCGCTAAGATTTCAGAGGCAAAAAGCACCCTAATGGCGTTGATATTCCACAATATCAATCTCCAATATCAGAGATATCTGAAACGATAATTAAATGTGAAACAATGCTTCCATAAAAGGAGCTGGTGAGAGAAAGTGAAGTCTGTCTTCCAACTGGCTAAACAGCTACACGCGCATTTTTGCATAAAAAAAATCCCCTTGAAATATTTCCAAATAACACCTTCTGAAAGTAGACCTTAACACATATGAACGGTGATTCACGTGGTGCCTGCTGATTGGCTGAGCGCAAAAAAACACGTCACCAATGAATGGCCCATTCACGCCGCGATCCCTTTGGTCCAGCACGCCGTGTTTTAAGGTCTTAATCGGCACACTGGCTGAGTGCCGCGGTTCAGCTGTACGGACGAGCACATACCGCTCACGCTGTATAAGCCGATTATACGCACGGGATTATAACGTACTTCCTTCCTTCCAGAGTTTACCCAAAGCCCCTTCGTTGGAGTTAGCGCAGCACTGCACATGTGGTCCAAACCAACGGCTTTTCCACAACAAGCAGCCATTTATCGGGTGAGAAAAATCTCATTGTTTCATGTAAATTCCTGCATGTTTATGTGTTTCTTGACCAGAGAATGAAATTAACTTCTTCACTCATTGGCCAGAGTGGCTTGTGGATTTGAAAAATCACCAGCCATTTTCAACATTTTACCAGCCACATTATCTTTTACAATATAACACAACCTGGTTGGTTACCTGCCAAACTGGCTGCTAGAGTAGAAAATCTTACCAGCCACAAGCATTTACAAGCATTTCGCCGGTGGCTTAATTGTGTTAATTTCATACCCTGTTCTTGACCCAATTTGCCACCCCCCCCCACCCAAACACACATTCCTGTGCCCTTTCCCCTAACTAGTTCCAATGATAGCTTGTAGGAGATGTCTGACCATGTCTGACCTCTGAGCAACAGCTGATTTTTGCTAATCCAACCCTTCCTTATTTTGGCCTATGGCTGACCTTGGCCAAGACCAGACACTTGTGTTGGTTATGTAAAACCAGCCTACGGTTACATTCAAGATTATAAACATAATCTCCATCAGACTGGCTAAATAACACAAGCAGCAGTGTACGGCTGTGAGAGGGGGCGGAGCGGCCGGGGTGTGATCTGAGGGCAAAGGAGAGGGGGGAAGAGGCTGCTCTGAGCCTGGAGGCGTACGTTAGAGCTGCCTGTGAGGGAAAAGGAGGGGGAAGAGGCTGCTCTGAGGCCGGAGGCGTACGTTAGAGCTGCCTGTGAGGGAAAAGGAGGGGGAAGAGGCTGCTCTGAGCCTGGAGGCGTACGATAGAGCTGCCTGTGAGGGAAAAGGAGGGGGAAGAGGCTGCTCTGAGGCCGGAGGGCGTACGTTAGAGCTGCCTGTGAGGGAAAAAGGAGGGGGAAAAGGCTGCTCTGAGGCCGGAGGCGTACGTTAGAGCTGCCTGTGAGGGAAAAGGAGGGGGGGAAGAGGCTGCTCTGCGCCCGGAGGCGTACGATAGAGCTGCCTGTGAGGGAAAAGGAGGGGGAAGAGGCTGCTCTGCGCCAGGAGGCGTACGATAGAGCTGCCTGTGAGGGAAAAGGAGGGGGGAAAAAGGCTGCTCTGCGCCAGGAGGCGTACGATAGAGCTGCCTGTGAGGGAAAAGGAGGGGGGAAAGAGGCTGCTCTGCGCCAGGAGGCGTACGATAGAGCTGCCTGTGAGGGAAAAGGAGGGGGAAGAGCTGCTCTGCGCCAGGAGGCGTACGATAGAGCTGCCTGTGATCTTATGAGCAGTCTTGAGTGCCCTCTAACACTCTCAGATTGAGTTTACAGACAACCTTAATTTAATGGAGTCCTCAGAACCACACTGTGTGAGTGTATGTGTGTGTGCGTTTCTATGTGCGTGTGTGCATGCGTGTGCGCATGCACACACACATGTGCATGTGTGTTTGTTTGTGTGTGTACGTGCATGTGTACATGTGTGTGTGTATGAGTGTGTTTGAGAAAAACAAAACTAATAAACACTACACTAACTAAACCACTATGTAGGTTACACACTTCACTATACCTCCATGTACAGAACATACACCAAACCACTGCACAGAATATACTCCTGTGCATTATTATTTTACATCTTTTATTCATATAGGTCTTTTCATACAGACAACAAAAAATCCTGCCCTATAAAACCCACTACAATGTAGGACAGCCTCAAAACTACTCAACGTAAATTATAATGTATTGTGCGTGTCCTGTTTTCAGGCAATGGTGATTTTTGTATGCGCTGAGAGCAGATAAACAGGGGAGAGAGGTATTTTTACCTCATGACCTGATAAGTCCCCTTGCCTGGGAATAACTATTTATTCTTTAGATGCTAAACCCGCAGAGCTGCTTGGTGAACCGACACATTCTGGGATCTCTGCTTCTGACAGACGGCCCGCAGGCATTATTACTTTCATATTTTTTAATTCTATGTCATTAAACAAATCGCGTAATACAAGCCCTGATATAACTGAGCGGAAGAGAAGTAATTACGCCGTTACTCAGCTTGTCACTTGGAACTGAGAGGGAAATCTCAAGCTCAAAATTATGTATTTTTTAAATTATTTATTTTTATATTATTTTTTTTTTAATATGCACACACACACATACACACACACACAAAGGCAGCCAGTCTCCACTGTAATAGCAAGTGTTGCATGTTGTTCTGTCAGAGGAGTGTGATAGAACAGGTGCAGATTAGACCTGGGACAAATAATCATTAGGAACTCTTTCACCCTTTAGACACCCATAAATCGGCAGTAATCAGCACATTACTTAATTAGCGACTATTTCATAGGATTTGGTCAGTTGCATGCACGTTTCATTGAAACGTCTCAGGGATCTGTCAAATATACACGCATTGCATTTTGACAGGGTCTGGCGCAGAGGCTAAACGAGAACCAAGCAAGCGCGTCACGTATGACATTTCGGCAGCAGTAAGTCCAATCGCTTCCTTAAAGCTCGATTTAGCCCGTCATTCGGAGTGAAATATCCCCGTTTGCGAGCACATACTCTCAGGCGTAAATGAGCTTGTATTACTTACCGTTCCAGCTCAGCTGTTATCTCTGTTCTCTGGGAGTTATTGGGTTGGGGGGGGGGGACCATGGATTTGTGCACTCGACCGATCGAACATTCCGGAGAGTTTATCAGAAGGAGCCTGCTCAGAGTGACCAGCGGGATTAGTCTTTTTTTTGTTTCTTAAACAGAATGTTAGAGGGGAAAACAACCCTACGAACTCGGGGGGGTTACTATATAGATCACTATAGATCGGTATAGATAGATCTATGTATAGATATAGACAGATCCTGACACGGACATGAGCTGCCTCCATTATCAGGGCTGTGCAGCGGTTTGATGAATGGATCCTGATCAGTATCCGCTCTCTCCAGAGGTACGGCCACAAGCCTGTGCCATTGATTCCCTCGTGCCTTCCTCCTCGTAGCCCAACTTATCTATGAAAGCATCTCAATTGAATGTCCCTGCTTGCTGATCCCGGTCCCAGGATCAGTGGAAAATAAGGGAGCAGATGTGTGTCCCCCTCTTTTGGTGAGGGACTGGTGGTTAATGTGTCCTGCCTAAAAACATTTCAATTCCATTCTATTTATTTTGAATAGTGCTTTTTACAGAGAACTGTCACAAAGATGCTATACAGGGAAACAGAAGGAAAACTGGGTAAAAACCAACCAAATGGAATGGAATGTTTTTTTTCAAAATTCTAAGTCAGTGTTCTACAACTCCATTGATTTAAATGACCAGTAGCAATTGTTACATCAGCATTTGAACGTTCAATGTTCAGAAATATGTATTGCTGTACTGTTTGCGTTGCTGAAATCGTAACAGAATGCATGTGCTGCACTTATCATAAGGTATTTCATTTCGCCGAGACTTCCTGGTTAAATAAAGGATACATAAATAAATAACAAAACAGCCCCCGAGCTGTATTATTCAGAAGAAATATGAAACCGCCGTCATCAAATCCCGTCACTGCGGCAACTCACGGGGGCCTAACTTATCATATTAAAATGTTTATGCCTCTGTGACGGGTGGCGGTGGTTGCCTGCTAGCGACTGTCTATGCTCATTTTTTATTGATTTATTTAATAAAAAATTAAAAAAACAACAACAATTTCCCTTTTTTTTCCCCCATTTAATGTTATTTTCTCCTACAATTTGGCTAGGCTGATCATAACGTAGGCCTGTCTGACGTCTGCTGCAACATCCTGCATATTAAAGAGGAGACCGCCAGCCATCCGCCGCTTGTAGTTAAGTAACCCCACAATTACTGCACTGGGGCGCAATAAGAGAGCGGCTGGCATAGGGAGAATCGCAGGAACCCAACTGACCAATAGGAGGTGCTATTGAGCTCCGTGTTGTCACGGCCATGACAAAAATGGAGACGCAGACTGACACTTTTATAAAAAAATAAATAATAATAAATAAAAGAAGTTTAAATTTATTTTAAATAACCTAAATAAAAGAAAACATTTAAAAAAAGACGAGAAAAATGGGGGGGGGGAGAAAGTGGAGGTGGGAGGAGTATGGCGAAGCAGTGCTGTATGATGTAAACCCTAAAAAGCACAAACAAGACCGGCCTACCCCTAAAAGGAAACCAAAAGTTATCTGTGGGAAGAGAGCAAGCTCCCTCAGACTGGAGACACATCTTAACATCTCAGCGAGCGCTGGCCACAGGTGCTCCCAATTATGACAACGGCCCTCTGTTCCGCCCGTCCTGAGCAAGCAACGCTGGCAGACCGAGCAGGGGGCCGTCACAGTTGTGCGACTCCTGCCACGGTCGGCAACGCTACACTGAGGACTGGATCCAGGACAGGGAACAGATTGTAGTCCTATGGCTCAGTTGCAAGAGCATTGCCATATACAACCTATGCTGAAAAATGCATCTCCCTGATCTGGCCCGCGCCGCTGACACGCTAGAATCACCGCCACTGGGGTCGTGGGAGCCCAGGGGTCATGCTGCGGAGGTGCGATGTGCCATTCTCAGTACGGAACATGAAACTCCGTGGGCCCAGGGTAGTGGGTTTATTGGTTGGGCCTGAGATGTGTCCATGTGCTTCGTTTCCCATGTCAAAAGCGATGATGTATGATGTATGATGCATGATGTATGATGCACAGTCTGAGCGACTGTGAGTAACAGGGCTTATCACAGCCATCTGACTGACACGTGCAACTGACACGTGCACACACACACACACACACACACACACACACACACACACACACACACACACGCACACACACGCACACACGCACACACGCACACACACACACATAGACCACAAGCACATGCACGCACACACGCAGGCAGTCCACACACACACGCACACACACAGTCAGACACAGCCGTTGGATCCCGAGATATGGTTTATGAGAACTGAGATACTGTGCCTTTGTCAGAACAGCGCATAATTCATTACTCTGGCTGTCAAAACAAGTTCCTAATCCTGCATGTGCGTGCACACCCCCCCACCCCCCCACCCCCGTGCCATTGGTGTTGCGTCATTGAACTCTTACTGCATTTTAGGACAGAGCATTTGTGAGGGTCTCTTGTTTCCTTGTAAATATACACTTCCTACTGGTGGAAATCTCATCTCAAAACCTCATCTGTGATTCTGTATGTCAGGCTCTGCAAATGCGTGTCCCATTCTCTGTACACCAATCCAGAGTCCTCCACTCCAGTCCCAGTCTCTGTACACCAATCCAGAGTCCTCCACTCCAGTCCCAGTCTCTGATCGTTTATGCGTTTATGAGTCACCTTCCCCTGACACATGCTGAATGTGCTCTACAGAATGAAAAGACAGCGTATATTTGTAATCTTTGTTTTTTTTTTGGCCCACACAGAGTGGAAGAGCCCGTTTTACCAGCAGGTAGAGGGTCTGAGGTTTCACTCTGTGGGCTAATGCAGCTTTGTGTTTGCTTGTGTGTGTGTGACAAAGAGAGAGAGAGAAAGAGAGGGATTGGGAGAGAGGACAAAGAGAGAGAAAGAAAGAGGGATTTTTTGGAGTAACTGATATTAGTTATCAGTCCATTTTTAACAGTTTATACAGTTTATAAGTTTAACCAAAGGGGTAAGGGGGCGGGGCCAGGAAGGGGGCTGGAACGGTGGCGGATAGCGGCCACGGGAGCAGCAGGCGCTCCGGAGGCCACGGCGACCGCGGCAGGGGTCACGTGACACGCCTGGGGAGGAGTGGCGACGAGGCGCCTGGCTATTTCAGAAACCCTGTCCCTCTGACGCATTGGCGGCTTTTGCAGGCAGTCCATTTCCCCTCAGTGTAATTATGCATCTAATTAAGGCTCTAATTTTACCGCTAATGAATCGCCACGGTCAGCCCAGCCTAGATGCAGCGCTGTTTTCATCCCGCCATAGAGGAGGAGTCTCGCGGCCCAACGCAACGCACCACAAGCCACGCGACCTAAAACTCACACGTGTACTGTACCTTGTATGTTGTACCTACTTGTGTTCGAGCATGAGTGTGCGTGTGTGTAATGGTGGTATGGGTGTCTGTGAGTGTGGTGTGTTTGTGTGTCAATTCGCTTGTGTGCGATTGTGCCTGTATACTCCCGTGCATGTGTATGTAAACACATGCATGAGTGTGGTATGCATGTGTGTGTGTGTGTGTGTGTGTGTATGTATGCATGTGTGTGACTGCATATACGTGTGTAAGTATCTCTGTGTTTGTGTGTGTGCATCTGTATCTGTGTGTGTATGTGTGCATGCATGTGTGTGTGTATGCATGCGTCCGTGCGTGTGTATGTATCTGTGTGTGTTCGTACGCATGTGTGCATCTGTATCTATGTGTGTGTGCATGTGTGCATCTGTGTATGGGTGTGTGCGTGTGTGTGTGTGTGTGGCAGAGAGATTTCGTGCAGTGTAAAGGCCGTCCAAATAACTGATGCGCACTGTTTGGGCGTGGTGTCGCAGAGCAGGGGGCGCAGTGCCAGGCACCCGCTCCACTACGAGACAGAGAGGGCTTGTGAGGCCCTGCGTCGTCATGGCGATAAACGGCAACTGGCTCCCGCCTGCTTATGGACACAGCACAAAAACGCACGCTCATCATATTTACCTGTAGGCCTAGTAGGCTTTTACTACACCCACATTGTGATTTCCCCAAACAGCTGAGGAACTTCTTTGACCGTGTTAACTGTTGATAATTAAAGATGAGTCCGGTCATGTGACTACCTTGGTCATCTGGCAAGTGCAAGAGAGAATGCAGGGGGGGGGGGGGCGAGACAGCTGATGGGGAGTCAGAGTTAACTTGATAAGCATTGGCAGTGATCCCTTCTGTCCCCAGGGGAGAGGCGGGGTGAATCGGAGCGGTGCCCAAACAGACAACCGCCACTCAAAACCCCTGGCCCAATCGGAGACGAGCTTTCAAAGGTCACATTGTAGGTGTAGTTCGTTCATGTCCAGAGAGAGACGCATCTTTTCCGTTGCTACGGAGACAGTTTGGGACCCTTTGAGAGAGGAAATAGGTCAAATAAATAAAGCGATGTAATGGTGAGGATGCAAATTAATAAAGCCCCACCATACCAAATAACCATCACAGTTCAAGATTCAGAGAGCCCTTTTCTGCTAAAACACTGGGCAGCCTCGGTGAAAAGTGTTAGCATTAGCATTAGCGCCTTCCTATATTTAGAAGTCCTGGGCATGGGGAACAGATGCAAGAACTTCTGGCCAATGGCAACAGCTGCAATCAGGGGGCAGCAGGTGCGCCGCGGGGTGTAGTGGGGCTCCTGGATGTCCCCCGGACACACCCGCTCACATTAAGGGAGCGAACACAATCCCTCCGAAAATAATCCCCCCCGAAGCAGTCTGCCAGCATCTCCGAAATCTCCCAAAGACCGAAAGAGGTTCAACAACATGATGCTGTTTTTTTTTTTTTACATATCGTATATTCCCAGTCATACTGTATAACTACAGTGAGAAAATATCATTCTCAATATTATTTGAGAGATTATAAAGCCTCTGTGCTGCTCAGAAGGGCTATGTTCAACTCCTTGAGTCCTTCACGACGGAAATAGTGAATGGCGATACGGTGGTTTACCACCTCCCTAATCGCCTGATGCTCCTAGTAGCAGGTGCAAAGCGAATGAACGGCAGCTATGGTAATTTGAATCTGGTAGTTAAGGACTTAATGAAAAAATCCTGTGGGCACAGCTGTCCTGAAAGACCATGTGCTGAGCAATGGGGCCATCTTGTCTTTCTGCTTACAAGTCAAGTTTGGTTGGACACCAGTAGCAGGGCCACGATTTTAATATTTAGCTTCCATTCCATCTCATTCCATTCCAAAAGCAGTTGACACGCCCGACCAACTTTTTTTTTTTGTTGGGTAAATAATACGGTTGTTTACAATGAATTTTAAAGAGAGAAAATACAAATAACGCTTAACGTGGGTATAGCTCGCAGGCAAGCTTAATCAAGCCTTTCCCATGATCCAACAACAATAACTCAAATAACCTCAAAACAAAGTACAAGGGGCCCACACCATCACTCTGGTTTAATAAAAACATTATTTACTTTGAAGTTGCTTGGAGACTCACTTTTAGCACAAAATAAACCAATTCAAAACTTTACTTCAGTAGCAAATGGGATTGTGAATCAGTTGTATTGGGATAGTTCTGCTACATTGCAGGCTTATTTTAAGCCCTTTTTAAATGAAGAAAAAATCAATTTAAGAATATTTACCATAAAGAAACATGAGTTATCTCCCATAAGGAAACAAGGCATTTTGGGTTTGTGTAAGCGTTTGAATTTTTATTTATTTTTTTGGCTGGTAAAAGTGCATTTGTATATTTTTCTTCATCACGCCTTCCTGAACATGCTGTTTTAGTGTTTTACGCTAAGTCCATAAAAAGGTGTGTTGACAAAATGGAAAAAAACGACTGCGGCTCCTTTGCATATTTGCAGAAATAGTAAAAAGGCAAACTAGGAACAACTGCCATCAAAAAGACTCCGCCACTATCCTGAAATACCCTGGAAACTATCATGAATTTAGAGACAAAACAGACAAAGTCATGCAGACACTAATTGCTTATGGTTAAAGCAACCGCGTATTTTACCATTGGTGTGAATTTACTGAACCACCTGTTTATTCCATTGTGGTGATGGGGGGGGGGGGGGGTATTTTTAACAGCTTTTTCCACTGCCCACCCCCACGCTGTCAGACCCCATAGTTTAATCATGAAATTTTGAATAAAGACTCGCAATTATTTTTTACAGCACAATAAAAGGCCCCATTTTCTCTCACTGTCTGTCTCAGATGAGATGTAATGATACCGGTAAAGATGCCCTGAAACGTCTCCTGGTGCTCGTTAAGGGGTCTTTTAACAGTCGTGAGCTGTGACCAGTAAAAGAAACGGTCTAGATATAAAATCTTTTTTTCTCTCCCTCTGTCTCTCTCTCTCTAAGTTTTAAGAGAACAATAATAGCAATGGCAATATAAAAGTTTTTCAAGTTTAAGTGGCGGCAGTGTAAATTTCACCGGGTCTCTGAAACTACAGTAATTACTCCCACATACTCAGAGCGAGGAGTGGGGGGGGGGGGGGGAATAAAAAAAAAAATAAAATAAAAATAAAACTAACTTTACAAAAACCGCTCGTACACAAAAGGTTTCTCAGGACAAGTGCACTTGCGGGTTTTGTGCAGATGGTGATGCAACGCACGCTCGCCACGTTTGCACACATAAAAGCCAACCAATAAAAAGCGGCGCCTCCCACTGGCTGCGTTTGGGGCGGCTCAGACGAGGTGTGGAGGCCCACCGCGGGACTGGCGCTGGTCCGAGGCCGGCGTTGGTCCGGTCCCAGGACTCGCTTAGAGTTCCATTAGCATCTCCGCACTGATGCGGTTCACAGCTACAAAACAACTGTTTTATCCCAATAAAATACATGTGATTTACATCATGACATGCCAAGCATTATCTTTAATCATTAATCATTATCTATTTAATCAAACACATACCAGACTTTCTTAAAGTCAAGTCAAGTCAAACTTTATTTGTATAGCACATTTCATATACATAGCATCACAATGTGCTAGCAAAAAGGTAAAAAAAAAAAAAAAGAATAGATAAAATAGGTAAACACATAAAATAATAAAAAATTGAGGGCACGTATATCTAAGACTATCAAAAGGGTAAAAACAAAGGATAAAATCAGTACATAATTAAAATAAATAATGAATTGAGAGCACATATATCTCCGACAATCATATAAACATGCGGACTTACAGACAACAAGGAGGACATAAACTAATCATAGGCTACTGAAAAGAGAAATGTTTTCAGGCTAGTCTAAAAATAATTTAATGGCCTACAGTCTAACCTAACTCTTAATGTCTCGCCTAAAGTCTGACCTACCTACGCTAGTGGATGTATGTGGGAAAAAGCATCTTTCCATTGCAGAAAGAGTTACTCAACTTCATTTCACCAGTGCTGGTGAGAAAAGGAACCAAACTCTCTGATTATGACACACACTTTAGGGAAACCAGAACCGAAAACAAGCCAATAGAAAGCTGAACATGAGCCAATGCAAGCCTACGACACCAGAACCAGCTAGAAATGGGTTTCTTGATAGAGTTCTAAACCCGTTCATATGGTACGCAAACGTTCCCCGGTTTAGATAAACGTTGACGCAGCGTTTGTCTAGGCGAGTGACATCACCTTGCAGCTTTGCACAGCATCCGACGCTTGGCGATTTCGGCGGCCGGCCAAAGTTATGTGACCTCTCTTCTCGCCATAATTACGCCGTACCCCCGACACGTACTGTAGCATCTAGGTTTTGAGCACTCATGCATTTAACACACGAACAAGTGACACATGCTTTCAAAATGCATTGCATTTTATTATTCATTGCAGCCTGACCATCCAGTGCGAACGAATACGATCCTGAGAGGTAATTACATGAATAAAGGCCGAGTTTCACTTCCAGACAGAAGCGTTGAAGGGGGGTGTAGTACTCGCGTCTTCGGGCTGACATCCCGGAACAGAGGTGATGATCAGCAACGTTCCCCAACAGAGAAATCAGCACAGCACAGAATCCGGAAAACCAGCGTTTATAATAAGCATATTGCAATACAGCATTAAAGAAAGCCAGTGAAAAGCCTAATAAAATTAGGACAATAAGTGATTATGATCAAAAAATAAGATAAAAAAATAAAAAACTGGAGCGATTTATTTGTGTCTTTGTATTGTCCCATTACTCCTTACTTAAATTCTCCGTTAGCGCTGGTTTTCCTAGGCTAGGGAGAGTGGAGGGAGGAGGGGCTTTATTGGCCTGGGGAGCTGTCCTAGGCTGGGGAGTTTTGGCTCAGTGCCGCTGTAAGTGGCACACAGGAGAGACGGCCTGCAGTGGAAAGTTTTGTTGAGTGACACATTTGGGGAGTGAAACCCTTTAGTTCCTCTGTAATAGTTCCTGGCATTGTCCTCCAGGTGACAAAGCTCAATTATACCTTGCAGTGCACTTGACTTCTCTATTTAAACGAGAACCATAATCTGTAATTAATTACAACTTATCAGAATTTACTACCCTTCTGGACTCCTGTGTGTATTTATGTGCGTGCCGGTGTGTGTGTGTGTTTGTGTGTCTGTGTGCATGTGTGTGTGTGTGTGTGTGTGTGTGTGTGTGTGTGTGCGCGCAAATGCATATCTCTGTGTTGTGTCTGTGTGTGTGTGTGTGTGTGTGTCTGTGTGTGTGTGTGTGTGTGTGTATGTGTATGTGTATGCCTCTGTAATCAATGTCAAACAAGAGCGCTGGATCAAAATGAATGCATGTAAATGTAGATATTATAATGAAACTGGTCTGTAAGCACAACCAGGATGGCAGGTCATGGCTGTTATATCATCCTGAGCTGATGGTGGATTGGACAGACGTCACCTTATGTGCATTCAACAAAGCGCAATGTTAGCCAATGTCAGCTAACGTTCGAAACAAATCCAAAAACATCATCTCAACGGACACATCACAGCATCTCCACGGTGCAGTCAGAAAGAGAGGAAGCCGAAACCGTCACCTCGCCCCGTGACAAGTTGTTGACATTTGCGGGGGATGAATGTTGCACTAATTTACAGGAGAGGTAGGAGGTGAGGATCTTGTGTGGGAGGTGAAACTGAACGGCCGCACGTCGTCAGAGCGGGGATCGCGGAGCCTGGATCGGCTGAGAGGCGCCTTGTATCGACCAAGCAAATTGCGCGCGGACGGCGTTTCGGCGGAAGGGGGGGGGGGCGAATGGACGCCGCCGGTAACCCAGTTCTTTCGGGTCCGATGGCGTCGTCTGTTTGTTAAACTCTGAGCTTAATCTGGATTGACTTGGGAGCGCAGGATCGGCAGCGTGCGTCCGGGCACGAGCATCAGGGGACCGCCACAGCAGCAGTCTCTGAGGGAGCGACCTGCTGGAGGACAAACGGGCCCTGGGGGCCGCGAGAACGACCACATCACAGGAAAGCGTGAGCAGACCAGCCTATCACATCGCGGGAAAGTGCCCGGAGCAGACCAGCCTATCACATCGCGGGAAGGCGTCCGGGGCAGACCAGCCTATCACATCACAGGAAAGCATCCGGAGAAGACTAGCCTATCACATTGCGGGAAAGCATCCGGAGAAGACCAGCCTATCACAGCACGGGAAAGTGTCCGGAGCAGACCAGCCTATCACATCACGGGAAAGTGTCTGGAGCAGACCAGCCCACCACATCACAGGAAAGCTTCCAGAGCAAACCAGCGCACTCTCTTACACTTCAGTACAGCAGGTATCCACCAGCCAGGCTGCTGAAAGAAAGATAATTGCATCCTTCCCTATAATACCTTCCGGTGAACTTGCATAGGCATACTACAAACCCATATTCAGTTTCACGCACGAGTGGAAACCCCATAGTCATATCTACTCAACAACCTGCTATTAGCTCTGGAGGATTTGACTTCGCATTCTCACTGTCTGTGAAGGCAGAACAACCAGTAAAACCATGTTTTACATAACATTTACTTAATTTTTTTTAAGACATCATGCCTTGACTTTTACCAGTTTCCCGAGACAATCGGAAGTGAACCGTGTAGTAGGTGCAGAGAACACTCTCTGAGGCCAGGAGCGATCTGAGCATGACCCAGTTCCCAGCGTGTCTGTCTTCCTGTGCTCTCAGCCAATCAACTTCCGCTTTCTTTTGAGAGCAGTTGGCAGAGCCCACCCACAAAGATATTTCGAAATGCAAGCGTTTCTAAGCGAAAAAGTGACAGCAATCAGCTCGCTCTCTTCCGCACGGCGGTTCAAAACCATAAAATGAAACGCAGATCAGCGCGGCCTGAGCCAGCTAAAACAAGTGTGTGTTCACACTTAGGAAAAAAAAAAACACAGGAAGCGACACACGTGAAATAAACTGTAGTGTACTTTGCTAAGATTTTCTGCACGCTGTTTTGTTTGGTGGCTATGTGCACTGGAGAGCTGTTACTGCTGCATTATTTAAGGTAGAGAAACTTTCTTGGAACAAGACAGCATCCTGTGCAAAGTCAGACGTGGGGTCTGATGTAACAGAATTACACTGTTGAAATTCAAATCACTGCCTCAGAAAGAGACAGAAAGCAACTTTCCACTTTCGCACAATCTCACAATTGGTGCTACGTCGGCCAAGCCAAGTATGGTTCGATGTCTTTCTTTGATTCCAAAGTGTACATTTACAATTTATGTCATCAGAAGGCAGCGCAAAAGAAAATTCAAGCTTTGTTTTTTTCCCTCATTAAAATGCATTATTCAACTCAGGAAGTGTACTAGCAGGCGTATCCTGTGTGTGTGCCGACAGCCGCAGGTCTGCATATCGCTGGCTGAGCTGTGCGGTTACTGCGCTGGAGGACTGAGTAACAGGCACAGCTGGTATCTGATCGACCAGGGGAGTTGCAATTGACCGATGAGGCAGTGGAGACCATTGACCAAAGCCCTCGCTCTCCAGGTGATGCTATGGTCAACCGTGTCCCTTCCTGCACGACAACCGGCCACACCTGGGGCGGCATGGTGGTGCAGTGGATAGCACTGTTACCTCACAGCAAGAAGGTCCCGGGTTCAAATCCCAGACGGGACCTTTCTGTGTGGAGTTTGCATGTTCTCCCCATGTCCGCGTGGGTTTCCTCCGGGTTCTCCAGTTTCCTCCCACAATCCAAAAAAAAACAAACATGCAGGTTATGCTAATTGGGGGCATTAACAGGGCGTTGCTGCAAAAGAGCATGTGTGCTCAGTCAACCTACACTGTATAAATAAAGGTAAATAATAAATAATAACCTGGCACTGGCACAGTCCGGCTTCTATCTTGTCACCGTTATTAAGCACACAAGTCTATTTTTATTTATAAAAGCAAAGCTGTGAAATTGGGGAATTAGCATATGCAAACACATAACCGCTATTCCTTCAGCGGCACAAACCCAGAGTGAGCCAATGTCAAAACACGCTCCGCTTCGAGCGCGGGGCCTTATTGTTGTGGAACGTTTGCCGGTTGAGTGCACCGAACGTACTATGATTCCCACCCGCGCGAAGATGATAGTCGCCTAAACTTTCCGTTCTCTTCGGACCCCTCCTTCTGACAGGATCCCGCCTAGTCCGGGCCGGCCTCCTCCCTTTGACACGGGCAAAAATAGAGAACGGCGCCTCGCGCACACTGTGTCACGCTGTACATAGTCACAACAGGAGCCCGGGGTGTCCTGTCACCGTGACGAAGAAGCTCGAACAAACAATATCTATTTACTGCATTCGCCTCGCAAACAGCTGGGTGAGAGTGTGCTTTATGTAAGTATATCGGACAGACCAGCGCACTTCCAGTATTCCTCTGGCTCATTTTCAACTGAATACGGCCTTTGGGGTTTTGTAGTTCAGGGCTTCTTATGCGATTTCATTATAAAGCCTGCAGCTAACATTTTTCTTTTTACCATAAGATCAGCGGTGTCCAATCATAACCGAAAAAGGGCAGATGATGCGGGCGCAGGTTTGTGTTTAAGCCCAGCGCTATGACACTTGATTCTAGTTATCAAGGCTTTGATTGAAGAGAATGATCAGTTAACTTGCTGAATCAGGTGTCGCAGTGCTGTGCTAAAAACAAAATCCTGCACCCACACCGGCCCATTTCGGATTAAAAATTGGACATCCCTGCTTTAGACCAAGGATCAGAAACTGCGTGTGAAATACGGACCTTCCCATTGGCTGGCTGATGGAGAGACTATGGGGACAAGGCACATAAAGATGCGTCTGTAAAATGAGTTTTACTGCCGGTCCCAATGCAAACAAGACAGGACTGCGGAATCACACAGCCACGCCAAGTTACAACAGCCAGCCATGAAAAACAGACATACACTGCCTCAGACTTCTGGGATTATATCTAAATAGAAGTTATATATAAATCTCTCGTTAAAAAAATCTTTAATTCTCCAATAAAACCAATAACGACGGTCGGTTTTCCATTTCCTGCAAAGCGCCAAGAGCAATAATTCTATTTCACAATCCTCACCAGAGCCCAAACAAACATAAATTATTTTGACAAATATTTCCAAACCTCTAAAATGCAATTTATTTTTCACTTCACATCCAAAAACAGTGCGGATTGTGGATCGTTGTGGAGGGATCTAGCTTCAGCCTATTTAAGACTCTGTTACCTGTAGATACACTGAGAGCTTCCAGCTAATTAAATGAAACTATCAGCTTTCCAGTTAGGCCTACAGATAGGCCAACTCACATTAGAACACACTGCTAGCATGCGCCTTCCCACACGGCTTAGAGGATAAACTCAGCATCACCGTACCCCGTTATTCAAACAAGCAGAGACGGCCTTGTTACCGTCTCGCTGAGGTTCCGGAATTCTTTGGACCTTTTCCCCCACACGTTACCATGGTGAGCAAAGCCCCAGTCAGGTTCTGAAAAGGAGCAAGGCCCAGCAGGTGCTCGGTCTCAGTCCCAGGGCCCAATGGGAGAGATGTTCAGCTGTTGTCACGGACACGTGCGCGAGTTAAATCCATCCATCCATCCGTTATCTAACATGCTTATCCCAGCATGCATTGGGCGACAGGCAGGAATACCCCCTGGACAGGTCGCCAATTCATCACAGGGCACACACACCATTACCTCACAAACTCATACCTACAGGCAATTTAGAGTCTCCAGTTAGTTTAAACTGCATGTCTTTGGACTGTGGGAGGGAACCGGAGTACCCGGAGGAAACCCACGCGGACACGGGGAGAACATGCAAACTCCACACAGAAAGCCCCCCAGGTCTGGATTCATACCAGGACCTTCTTGTTGTGAGGCAACAGTTCTAAGAGAAAAAATACATACATAAAATAAACAGCTTTTTTTAAAATGACACCCTAAAGAATAATAAAGCTGCTAAATAATTTGTATTCATCTTTGTTGGACTAGTGAATGTAGTAAATAGTAAAAGTACAAAGCTGCAATTCATGTTTCTCGTAGAAAATGCATTTTGTGCAGCTTTCAATAGCCAGAGCTCCTATACACACCAGAGAGGAAAGGTATAAGAATAGTATTAAATTTAAGAAAAGTAAAACTAATCTGTTACATTTTAGATTTAAAAAAATACCTGTACAGGCATTTTCTTTTTATTCCTAATCAGGGAAGTGAACACAATGCTCTACGGTTTCTGACGGCTTTAATGTCATCTATCAACAACACCATTACTCAGATACAACACCCATTACTCAGATACAACACCATTACTCAGTTATGTGGCTGGTTCATGCTAGATTTGACAAAGCAGGGCACAATACAAGGTGCACCTGCAGCCAGTGAGGCAGGATAGCAGGACACTGGGAATACTGAAGCCACTCACTGTTCATTTATCAGAGTTCAGCAGGATATGCCTCGGCGGACGACTGCGCCACAGGCCGGCTGATTAAACGGCTTGTACTCCTAAAATTTCACTCAAGCCATCAGAGGTAAAAGCATTAGCCTGTCTCGCCCTCCCCCCCCCCCACCCTCCCCTCAATCTTCCCACTCCCCCCCCCCCCCCCCCCACGGCCATTTAAAAAAATGTACTCTTGCAGTTTGATTGCGGGCTACAAACCAGCCGTCAGGCCGTTCCCCGTAACGGCGTTTTTCGCGTCAGGAAGGCACTTTGAGTTTGGCTGGCTCTTAAAGCACATTATCTTCCTCTCTCCGGCTCTCCGGCTCTTAATGGGAGAAGCGGGACTCAGGGCGGCTTTAGAAAAAAAGCACCTGAGAGGGAGGAGAACGCCGCGCCCGTTCAGGGGAAACAACGGGCCGCCGCTCCGCCGCTTTAAGCCTCCTCCTCCTCCTCCTCCTCCTCCTCCTCCTCCTTTAATCAAAGATCTGTTGAACCCTGGAAAAGCCACATCCCCGGACAGCTCTAGTGGAACTCCAGCTGCGTGGTTACCGAGGTTACCGTTCGGCCCGAGGCAGCCTGCTCGGCGCGTCCCCGTGACCCAGTCCCGCCAACGTTAGCCTCGGAGCGGGACGGCTCTCTCCTTCCGAGCGCGGGCGGCGCAAACGGGGCGCGCCAAGGGTTAACCAGGCCCGGCGCACCGTTCGCAGATTACCAGAGGAATTTCCAGTAACTTTCCACATTTTAGCGAACACAAATAAGGGAGAGTTTTGGTTGGCCGGGGCTGCGCGGGATTATCAGGTCCTGGGAACGCCTGCTGTTTCTCAGACTTGGAGGTACGGTGGGAAGCTGAAGCTCGGAAAGAGGCGGGTCACCTGTGGGGGGCCCTGTCCCGTTTCAGAGACGGCTCTGTTTGACCAACCTCTGTCCTGTCTCCCAATTATACACAGCCGCTCTGCCTTAAACTGTATCCTGTCTATCTGTCTGTCTGTCTGTCCAACCTCAGGACAAATCCTGTTCATTTTAGGCAGTAGCAAGCTGGGTCAATTAATCAAGGAATCTATTTGAATCCTTACCCCTTTTTTAGACACCAGTAAAATTGCTGGATACTACCGACAGCTATAAACGATCAATTTTAACAGAATTCTTGTGTCGTATGATATTATGTTTGGGTTAGTATCGTGCTTTGTTTAAAATTCCCAGGGTCCTGCAGGAGCTCTTCAGAATTATAACGGTCATCACAGTAAAACACATACTTGACCCAGACCAACGCTATGCTTTGGATAGGTGCTTCAATCAAAGGGGAGACGCGTCTGTTGAACCCTGGAAAAGCCCCGTCCCCGTCCCCTAGCTCTAGTGGAACCCCAGCTGCGTGGTTTTCGGGATGGAGGACGTCTATGGTGGCATGCATAAATAATTACATTACATTATAGGCATTTAGCAGACGCTCTTATCCAGAGCGACTTACACAAAAAAATTTTTTAATCATGTTTTACATATTATCCATTTATACAGCTGGATATATACTGAAGCAATTCAGGTTAAGTACCTTGCTCAAGGGTACAACGGCAGTGTCCTACCTGGGAATCAAACCTGCAACCTTTCGGTTACAAGGCCAGTTCCTTAACCATTATACTACACTGCCGCTCCTTATTTTGGAATAAAAGGAGTCGTGAGCTCTGGTCCCTTAATTACAGCCTGTCGCTGCCTCTCTAATGTTGAGGGAGAGGACAGACAGCGGGACATCACCCGGGGAACCAGGTGAACAACAGAGATAACGGCCGCCATGCCGTTTCCCCTCTCAAAGGACCAGGTGCCCGTCGACTATGACTTTTCACACATCGGTATGGGGGCGTCCGCCTTCTGGCCTGGACCGAGGTTGCCCGTGGCAACATCGCGAGAACTCATTATTGGCCGGGGGACATCGGGACCTGGCGGGAGGGGTCAGGGGAGCGGCTGAGGCGGGAAGAGATCATAGCGTGGGCCTCCTGGGGGGAGGAGCATCGGCTCAAATGCGCTGCTCCTTCGATCCCCTGCGTGGTTAAGAAACACTGGTCCTTCGATCCCCTGCACGGTTAAGACACACTGCTCCTGACACTGACACTCTCCCTGGAGAAGGAATGAAAGACAAGGGATATGATGGATAACTCCATCTTACCACCCTTATCCTGCCCAACAGTTTCAGTCGCATACAGACAAGCCAACCATTTGAGGAAGCCCCTAAAGCTCGCTGAAGGTGAAGCAAAACCTTTGATGTCAGGCTTCAGCTCTCCAAAATCAAATTGCTACCTGTCCGTCATTGATTTATTGTGCACACAAAAGAAAGCGCGGCTGGATTTGTGACTGGTGTGAAAATGAAACCGATTTCCACTTCGTTCTCTCTCACTCCTCCCCGCCCCCGCCTGCTTGCATGCTGGGAGCAAATCACTCACATACAGGTGAGTGAGTATCACAGGTGCAAAATCCAGGCTCAGAAAGTCCTCCCCGGTATTTTGTTCCAACCCCCTGGATTTGCTAATTAGCACAATTCTTCAGCCAGGAGGTTGAACTAATTAGTGAATTCAGCTGGCTGAGTTCATGGGTGGAAGAAACACATGGCAGGACTTTGACTTTCTGACCCCCTGGATTTCACACCTCTGGTGAGTACGCGAGGTGAGTAGAGACACGGCGATGGATTTCATTTCGCGTCTCGCCGGATCGCGCTCTCCACGGTCCGCCCTCCGGCCGTCTCTGAGCCGACCGCTTCAGACACAAGTCACACCACCGCCCGTTTTCATTACCAGACACCGCCGCCAAGGCTAAAAAAAGAACCAGACAAAGAAATAAAAAATAAAAAAATATATACGAGGTCTGAAAAACTGGCGCCGCAGCGAAAACGTGACGCTCGTTACCTTATATTACTCAGTCAGCAGGTGCTGTTACCTGAGACGACTGCATGGTTTACACCAAACTCCAGTCCTGGAGGGCCGCAGTGTCTACAGGTATTTGTGGTTTCCTTTCAATCAGCACCCAGTTAAAGCATTGAGAACAAGGTGTGTGGACTTCTTAGCCAATTAGTGACTTAAATGAATCACTTGTGCTTAAACGCACCAAAAACCAGCAGACACTGCGGCCCTCCAGGACCGGATCTTGACACCCCTGGTTTACACAGACGCACACAGTCACACAGCTGGGCACCTACTGCAGCAAGCCAGGTTTTGAGTACCTCACTCAAGGCTGCCACAGCAACGTCAGACCAAGGATTCAACCCAGCAACCTCCTGGCTGTAAGTCTGGCTTGGGGGGGGGGTGGTGGGGTGTGTTGGCGCCGGCCACACTGGCAGCTGCCGATGGCACCAGCGTAAGACAGGAAGGTCAGGGCCTGCTTCCTCCCAGATTTACACTTCACAGCCAGGGAAGCACTCGACAACCAGCCCCCGCCACGTCTCCCCGACCCCCAGCGCCAGTCTGACACACCATGGGAAGGGTAATTAAACCCAACGATGGCACAGGCTGGAGAACGTAACTCGCGTTTGGACAGGGCTGCGGCAAAGATCACTTGCGGGACAAACGGGCCGAGGAAGGAAGTGAACGAGAGTAGCTGTCCTACAGCCCCATAGGGCTGCCCCAGACTGCCCCCCTACCTGCCCCTGTAGCTGCCCCAGACTGCCTGCCTACCTGCCCGCTAAGCAGCCACACCAAAACTGCCATGGCCACAACATATTTCACAGACATCTCAAATTAACATTTTTATAATAACTAGTACCGCTGTCACAAACATTCTTTAACTCATCAATAAATTAATACCAATTCATTTAAAGGAGGGGAAAAGACCAGGATGCATTGCAAAAAATGTTATCCAAATTGTGTAGACTGGTTAGATTTGTCAAAGCCTGATAAGCAAGGGAAACAATTCCTAATATTTGATTAATGCAAAAATTTCCACAGCAGAAAAAAAACTGGGATGGGCCTACAGATATCCTAGAGGTGCACATTTCATAATGCGCCACAACAAGCTGAGGGAAGCAATGACATGCCGACCGTCTTTTATTTTCCGGAGGGGAGATCGACAGCTAAATATAGAAGCCGAGCGGGTTGTGAGGCGGAAGAACGGGGTTTGTGTCACCAGCAGTCGCCACCGCCGCAGCACGGACGCTTCAGCGTCCGCCGTCCGAGCTCAGCTCCCTCTCGCGTAAACGCCACGACGGCACGGCGCCCTTCTGTAGCGGAGCCGCGGGAAAGTGCGCCGCTACAGCGAGACCGCTGCGATACGCGCTCATCAACAACCCGCGCAGTCTTCTGACGCAAAGTCACCCCTCTATGACGGCCTTTTTCGTCACAATGTTTCCTCTGTCAAAAGGATTGAAATGCAAGAAGAAAAAATCTATAAATTATATAAACAGCACTGTTTTTGTTGCCGGCGTTTCCAGAATCATTTTGAAGAGGAAATGAAAATAAAAAAGAAAACCTAAAAAACTTGCTAGTTTTAGTTGATCCGTCACCTTTTTAAATTTTGCACCATGTCCACGTCTGTAGTCCAGTTCAACAAATCATAAATCAGAGCAATAATTATATCATGATTCAGCAGCAAAAAAAGACAGATGATGACGCCAATAAGTACAAATATTTCCCCTGTTCATTTGAACTCACTGCCCCTGCAGCTGGCAGATCTGGTATTTCATTGCTTTTTCATTGTATTCTATTGAATGTCTTTATTTGATATGTTTTGTTTGTGTGCTGTGGGTCTGCCCCACTGTCTCTGTCTTTTTGTTGTTGCTGGGGCTACAACTGAAGTTCCCAAACAGGAAAATAAAAGTTATTCTATTCTATCCCCTTGAAGAGCAGGTTTTTTTTAACGCTTTTTTCAAAAGTCAGTGTTCCAGAACTGAATTGCTTTCAGTTACCAGTAGTGATTGTTATATCAGCATTAGAATGTTCAGTTAAGATTCTAATCACATATTTGTGATCTTACGTCTTAAAGGGTTAAAATGCTGCCATTCACCCCAGTGATCCTTTCCTGTCTCAGCGAAGGCCACGCCTCCTGCCTTTCCGATATCACCGCCGGTGCCTGACGGACGGTTCCACATAAAACGGTGAAATCGCACACCACCGCTCTCGCCTCCCCTAATCTGATTGGTTATTGCGCCACGTTCCCCGTCTCATCTGGCCGCCTCGCACGCAATCCCAACATGCTTTGCAGACATGAGGAATCGCCTCTCGTTGAAAATGAATGGAGGCGGTGTAATCGCATGAGAAGCTTTCTGTGGGGCTTTACCCTTCGGCCGCATGCTTTTCCACCCGAATTGCAGCGGTTTTCAGAGGCTACAAACTGCTGGGCCACTTCACTGCCATCTCCCACAAGCACGGAGAATAACACAATAAGGATCAGCCAGGGGGAGGACTGAAAATTACACACGTCTCCCTTACACACGTGTCTAGCTGCAAGGCCTCCACCGCGTTTAACCTCTCCGGTTGGGACAGGAGGCTGGTGTGGGTTAAAGAGGACGTCAATCGTGTTCTGAACGCACGCGCGCACGTCGTCTCGCACGTTTTTGAATGTTTTTTCAAAAAAAAGTCAGTGTTCAACTACCAGAACCGTATTTGTGATCTTACGCCTTAAATGGGTTACAGCGGAGACAGAAATGGAGGCCCCTCCGATGGCGGTTTGGCTCTCCTCCAAAACGCCAGGTTGAGGGCAGGTCACCCTAAAGAGGCTTCTTCTCGGTGCGGAACGGTTTCGGCTTAGTGAACCAAAACAGGAAATTGAAATGCAACAACAACAGGTTTCGGGCACTGAGACAGAAATGCAGACACACGGCACTGGGCACTTTTCATACTTATATCAAACAGTAATCAGTCAGTCAGTCAGTCTCACTGCCACAGTTTCCATCCAGCTTCTCCTCTCCACCCAGCCGGACGGGTTTAAACCCTTTGCGATTCATGCGTTAACAAGTTTGCAGTATTTAACATATAAAGCACTAATTATTTGCTTCTGTCCACTGCTGAGATTAACTTTACATACAGATAGCGTTCTGGTACACACACAAGTTTTATTCAAGGTACTGCTAGGCCAGTTCATTATTTGCTTCTGTGCACTGCTGAGATTAACTTTACATACAGATAGCATTCTGGTACACATATGAGTTTTATTCAAGATACTGCTAGGCCAGTGTGTCAAGGGAGGAAAGAGATGAAATGAATCATCTATGAGCTTGGTCATAAAGCTTTCTTTCTGAGTACAAACACAAGCCATTCATTACACACAGGGGACAGACCATCAGTATTTGGGGACAGCCCCATTTTGCAACATTTCATAAATGCCCTGGGATTCCCCACTGTACTGACAAAACACCACAGAGGTCAGAATGCAATGTGGGTCTGGAGGACTGCAGAACCATAGAAAGCAGGAGTAGTAGATTCTGCCTCCAATGACAACAGCACAACAGCAGAAACCATTAAGAGTGAGGGGCAGCGTCTATCAATAATTTCTTATTAATGATTTCTTAATTTCTTATTTCTTATTATCTGGAATTCACTCCCTGTTAACATTAGAAAGGCACAGTCGGTTGATAGTTTTAAGTCTCTTTTAAAAACACATTTTAGATTAGCCTTTTGTTGAATGATTATTATTTTCTGTTTTGACTGGTCTTATTTTGCTGCGTATTTTATAGATTTTTATTATTGTTTTGATTTTATCTATGTTCTGCAGGTCTAAATTTATGTGTTACTTTGTGTATTACATCCTGTTTTTATTGTTTTGGAAAGGTTATTATTATTATTATTATTATTATTATTAGTTTGCATGGGGAGCCTTTTCTGACGTTCAATTTCTGTGTCAGTAAAACAGCTTCCTGACTCACCGCTGTTTTATGTTGCTGTGAGCAGGGAGAGGTTCACAAGTTCATAAGTCTTTCTCTTCATGAGTGTCTATATTAGAAGCGGATGTCTCACGTTCTATGAAAACCAATAAAAATGAAGAAGAATAACATGATAGCCTCTTCTGATTAAAAGGAATGGCCTATATAAAAATGCGCACTACGCCTGCACACTTTCAATACCGTGAAAATTCAAACAACTGAACAAATAGCAATAAGCAATTCATGTCATCCGAGTTAAAAAAGCAGGCATAAAATCAGCGCATAGCTGAGTTGAATTTCAAATTTAGGGCCTGATTTACTAAGAACTTTAGCACAGGGAAAACTAATAACACAGCCAATGATTGGTGCAAAACAAATACCATGACCAATCATTGGTCACGTTATTGGTTTTGCGTGCGCTGAAAGGTTTTACGCACGCTAAAGGTCTTTGTAAATGAGGCCCTTAGTGTTCTACACCTGTCTATAGATGTACTGTATGTAAGGGCTTAAATAAGTCAATTTAAGATGACCTTTAGACACACGCTGTATACAGTGTAATTGATTAGAAATTAGTTTCCATTAAATGCATGAAATGCAGTTAATGAGCCAAAATGACGTCTATGCATTGGTACGGCTCTATTGTAATGGGACAGGCTGCACAGCTTTCCTGGCTTTGGTCTGACTTGGAGTCACTAAAGTAAATGATTGCGTTTCTACGCTGACCTTTCCATCAAGGGTTTGAGTCAATTCCATTGCAATTCAGTCAATGCAGCAAATTAATTAACATCCAGTTTAAGGATTGAAAAAAAACAAAAACTAATGCCCATAATGTAGATGCCGATAACAAGGGCCGCAGGACCAGTTCCCCCTGAGAAAAGGGGGCTTGCAATGCAGGCGAGAGAGCCGCTATCTCTCTGCTTCAAAGACATGTCCCAGCCCCCCCTGCTGCCCCGCCCCCGCACCCTCCCCCCCCCCTCCACAGGCCCGGGCCAGACGCTAGCCGGCCACTCCATCTGCTGGAGTTCAAAAACGCGGCTTCTGTCTTATGTCACCCCGCGCGCGGACGATCAAAAAGCAGCCCTCGCCACACCATTTCCCCTCGCTTTGGAAGCGGGCCCCGCCACTGTTTACCCACCATAACTCTCCCCCTTTAAATACATCATCTTCAATTGAGTTTGACACAGACTTTTTCCATTGAGTCAGAGGCTGGGTTTGGCTTCGTGTTCCTTCTACAAATAATAAAGAGGCACCTTGCAGGAAAACGCACATCTGTCTGGAGAAGCTGCAGTGTGGCGTACCCCATAGGGGCCCTCAACAGTGCACTGTACCCCATAGGGGGCCCTCAACAGCGCACCGTACCCCATAGGGGCCCTCAACAGCGCACTGTACCCCATAGGGGCCCTCAACAGTGTCCCCTACCCCATAGGGGCCCTCAACAGTGCACCGTACCCCATAGGGTCCCTCAACAGTGCACCGTACCCCATAGGGGCCCTCAACAGTGCACCGTACCCCATAGGGGCCCTCAACAGTGCACCGTACCCCATAGGGGCCCTCAACAGTGTCCCCTACCCCATAGGGGCCCTCAACAGTGCACCGTACCCCATAGGGGCCCTCAACAGTGCACCGTACCCCATAGGGGCCCTCAACAGCGCACTGTACCCCATAGGGGGCCCTCAACAGTGCGCCCTACCCCACAGGGGGCCCTCAACAGTGCACTGTACCCCATAGGGGCCCTCAACAGCGCACTGTACCCCATAGGGGCCCTCAACAGCGCACCGTACCCCATAGGGGCCCTCAACAGTGCACCGTACCCCATAGGGGCCCTCAACAGTGCACCGTACCCCATAGGGGCCCTCAACAGTGCACCGTACCCCCATAGGGGCCCTCAACAGTGTCCCCTACCCCATAGGGGCCCTCAACAGTGCACCGTACCCCATAGGGGCCCTCAACAGTGCACCGTACCCCATAGGGGCCCTCAACAGCGCACTGTACCCCATAGGGGCCCTCAACAGTGCGCCCTACCCCACAGGGGGCCCTCAACAGTGCACTGTACCCCACAAGGGTCCCTCAACAGTGTCCCATACCCCACGGACCCCCTCGAGCAACACAGCGCTGGCAAACAGAGCGAGACGAAACGGCGTCAAAAATTGCTTCGCCGGTGACACGTTAATATGTCAATACTCCAGGTGGAGGGTCACAGTAATTTTTGTTCCCTTTTAACATTATGGATCTCTGATTATGGATCTCTGATTATGGATCTCTGATTACTCAACAGACACCTGTCCCCTGGAGGAGGCTTTGCAGGGGAGTTAGAGGAGACGCAGTGAAAGATTTTTGAAAGGGAGCCAGTTTAGCTGCGCAACAGGTCTCATGGTGACATGCTGGGGCGTACTGAAGCTAAACACAGGCTATCATTACATTACTGCCATTTAGCATAGCAACTTACAAAAATGTATTTGTGCATTTTATTTTTACAAAGTATGAATTTACACAGCCGGCTCCTGAAGCAATTTAGGCTAAGTACCTTGCTCAAGGGTACAACGGCAGTGTCCTTCTTGGGAATAGAACCCGCAACCCTTTGGTTAGAAGCCCAGTTCCTTACCCATAATGCTACACTGCCACCCCAGTGCAGTATAATGAGGTACCAGAAAAGCACTCTGCGGCTCTCCCAGCACAGCTTCTGAGTCAGAAGTGACGGTAAGTGGGAAACGTTCAGCGTCTGTGAGCTGCTCATAACAGCTGCCCTCATCCACGATGCCCAAAGCACATCACCTCAACCCAGACACTATGGACTACTGCACATGCTCAGTATGACACTGATACTGAGGTGGAGGGATGGAGGGAGGGATTCTCAGCATAATTCAGACTGAGAAAGATAGAGAGAAAGAGAGATGGATCGAAAAATGAACAAAAATGAGACAATAAGATAAAAGAATGAAAGGGTGAAGGAAGGATATTGAATGAAAGAGAGATAGAAAGATGGAGAGGAATGGAAAAGAGATAGAAGAGAGAGTCAGCAATAAAAATACAAAAAAGGGAGATATACAGAGTTAGAAGCAGACAAATGGAGTAATAGAGAAAGAGATGGAGGGAGAAAGAGAGAGAAAGAGAGGGTAGAGGCAGAAACAGAGGGAGATGCTGTGAGACTGTGATCACTATTTTAAGCCTCATAATTAGCAGGTGCATTCTGTATGGATGGGCCTAAGAATGGCAGTCTCCCTGCACCAGCCCTGTATTTTACAACACACTGAGCGTCGAGCGTCAAAAGCACACTGCTAACCTAGACCCAGGCAGGGAAACAAACCTTCTCAGCCTTATCGGGAGAATAAAATATTCTGCTGATCAACGATACCGAGTGTACACAGCAGAAGATTGGAGAAGGAAGCCATAGCATGGGGGGTGGAAATACAAGGTGACAAACAGTCATTCCTGAAGGCTCTCTTCACTTCTGAGATAATGGCACAAGCACTTACGGACAATTGAGCAATTTACCAGAATGATCTGAATCTCCAGCAGAAGTGGATATGTCAGGTTCACAAAGTAAAAGTCCTCCCCGGTACTTTGGTCCAATCACCTGGATTTGCTAATTAGCAGTTCTTCAGCCAGGAGGTAGAACCAATTAGTGTAGTCAGCTGGCTGAGTTCACGGGTGGAAGAAACACACGGCAGTACTTTTACTTTCTGACCCCCCTGGACTTTCCACCTCTGGAGAGGTCACAAATCATCTTGAGGCTAAAAGTAGCTCTGAAACTGCTGATTTAGGAGAAAATCATGTGCGTGTCAGTCCTAACTGTTTTTGCTCTAAGAGTCACAAAGCATTTTAGCTCTAAAACCAGCTCCTAAATCTGCAAAGAGTTAGGGGCAGTCAAGAGGGCACCGAAGCCAGACCTGTGAACAGGATTTAAGAGGAAACTCTTAGCGAAGAACTTTTAGTGCCACTTAGGATAACTCTTAGTGGTAAGACAAAACATTTTGTGAATACGGCCCCTGATCTCCAGGCTCAGAAAACATCCGCCAACCGCAAAGTTGACCGCATCAAAGACATGGTCGAGACTCGTACATAAAAGACAGGGGTTTCATTGGCACATAAAGCTCAGGCACTGCTGTGCATGGCCATTGGATGTCATAGTCTGAGGTTTAGAAAGGTGACAAACAGTCATTCCTGAAGCCTCTCTTCACTTCTGAGATAATGGCACAAGCACTTACGGACAATTGAGCAATTTACCAGAATGCAGGCATCTGAATTTCCAGCAGAGGTGGCTATGTCAGGTTCAGAAAGTAAAGGTCCTCCCCAGTATTTTGTTCCAACCACCTGGATTTGCTCATTAGCACAATTCTTCAGCCTGGAGGAGGTGGAACTGATTAGTGGAAATCAGCTGGCCTAAGTTCATGGGTGGAAGACAACGATGGCAGGACTTTTACTTTCTGACCCCTGGGCTTTCCACCTCTGGTAAGATGGTCTGTAACCGCTATACCATGGACCTTGAATCCAAATCCAGCCCTGGTTTTCTTTCTCCCAGTTAATTAACAGAACAATTAGTGCTACCGATTGGCCAGACTGTCTTCACACCCGACTCCCAGATAACGGGAGGTTGGAAGACCAGCAGTTCTCGGAGCTCAAGGGTCGCGATTTGAATAACAGGGCTCTACGCTAACGTCATCGCTAGCGGGGAGCTTTGAACTGCGCTGCTGTGAAAGACCCTTCCGCTCCACACAGAGTGAGCGACAAATGGGATTTCCCTATTCCGTAACCATGGCTTTATTATCACCGAATAAAAGAAGTGTCACACAAATCACGGCGATGTCAGTTCGGCTTTACAACTTTCCATTTGATACGTCACATTCTGAGATATTTTAGTAGGAGAGGTCCAACACATTACTGTTATTGTGAACACTCATAGCGGCCATGTGTATTGTGGCTTTTACAGCTGGTGGTTGGCTGGGCCCGGCCTGGTATAAATATTGAGACAAGTCCAAGACAAACAGAACTTCAGGAAGGCCACGGCAGAGTTAGACAGCGGAGCATTTAGGCGCGTGCGGAAGTAGGGGTGGGCGGGCCCACGGGGTCATGGGAGGGATCTGTCTGCTGTGGGTGGGGTCAAAGGTTGCGGCCTGTTGTAGATTGGGGCCTGTGTGCTGTAGGTTGGACCGCAGGTTGCACGTAGGACCTGTTCAGTGTGGGAACAATCGCCAATGAAGGACAAAGATATAGGTGAGGTCATTGTATAGTGGGTGGGATTACCAACGGTGGGTGGGATCAGTATTGGGGGAGGGGTCAGTGCGTTGTGCATTGGAACAAAGATGGTGGGTGAGGTCATGGTGTAGTGTAGTGGTGCCCAATCATTGGCCATGGAGGACAGAGAGTTGGCAGGTTTTCATCACTACACCTGCTGATTTCACTAATAAACACACCTTCAACCAGAGAGGAGGGAACTAATTAGTGAAAATCAGCAGGTGTAGTGATTGGTCGGAATGAAAACCTGCATACTTTCAGCCCCTACATGGCAAGTGATTGGGCACCGCTTATGTAGGGAGTCGGATTGCAAAAGGTGGTTGGGATCAGTATTGGGGGGAGGGGTCAGTGTGTTGTGTGTGGGAACAAAGA
>CM056379.1:107999128-108044128 GCA_029718625.1 Synaphobranchus kaupii | reverse complement strand
CACTGTCCCCTCGTTCCATGTCTTACGCTACAGACGCTTGGCAGACACTCTTATCCAGAAGGAACTTGCACAGCTTTTGTATTTTTTTAACATAATATAAATTTATACAGCTGAATATATACTGAAGCAGTTCATGTTGGGTACCTTGCTCAAGAGCAGTGCGCGGCCTGTGAATTGAACTTGCAACATGTAGGTTATAAGCCCAAGTTTGTACCAAACTGTCGCCCTCATACACCCCAAAACTCTCACACACACACCCCCTCCTCTCCTGCACGTCACTTGTCCTCAGCCACTTGTAGTCCCTGGTTTCTCTCCATATTGAGTGCTACACTCTTTGAGGAGTGTGTCGGCAAGACTGTGCATTTTGATGAATTTCACAATTTAATATTTTACAACCCAGAACATTGAATATTAAAATACACCACCCATCTTTCTCCCTGAGGCGCTGTAGGAAACTACATTTTCTTTGGACTCATTGGAGATGTGGCACACATACCATTTAAAGGGGAAAGATATAACAACATCATAACTAATACCTGTTACATTATGTAGGATTCTTAAGTTCACCTCCATGACTATGTATTTATGAATAAAACTGGATTTTTCTTCACTAACAAGTGTTTTAATACTGAACCAACTGATTAGCTATGTCACGGTCAAGTATAATCAAGGACGGATTCCCGAGCATTGGCTAAATTAATGAATACATTACAGTTGGTGAAAAAGTCTGACGTGTTCAATTTCAAACTGAAATAACTGCCACCAAGGAGTGTGCTTTTCGAACTCCGTTCCAGAACTCGACGGTATCAAACATCATTGACGGTCAGAACAGATCGAACCCGCGTCAGGTTTAACTTGTGCTGTCCGTACCGGACGCAAGCTTGTTTCCATGACACCGACGGGTCTGGATCTCTCTTAACGAGGCAGCTGTCTGCAGCTGCCAGGTCGGAACGAGTGACGTCACCGTCCCTTACAGAACAGCATACGTTTATCTGGTGGGGGTTGACTGGACTGAAATAAACTAAAGTGAATTAAGGTTTCCGTATGGTCATAGTGAGAGTGAGCTGAAAATGAGTGCAAAATGACAGTGCTGACATGAAGGTCTCCTGCCTGTCGGTGGCAACTTGCGAATTTCTGTTCCTTCTGAGTCATAAAAATCAGACGGCAGTAGGAAGAGAAACGGTCTCGCACGTGTCATTTAGCTCGCTACGACTACTTACTCCGGAGTAAGCCTGTTGTTTTTAAAACAAACAGAAAGAAAGTAGAACACACCCCCTTTGCCCATATAGATGACCTGACCACAACCGAGAACTACATGATGTCGTATCTTCTTAATCGATCTTCTCTTGCATGCTACTTCCTTGAAGTAACACACACCATCACTCGCAAACACACCCCCCTCCCCATACACACATGCATGCGTGCACACACACACACACACACACACACACACACACACACACACACACACACACACACACACACACACACACACACACACACACACACACACACACGTATAGTATACACTGTATATATATTGGGTTGTATATATATATTGTATATATATTGTGTATATATTGGGTTGCCCTGTAAGTGAGGCTTGCTTTCTTATCTGATTCTAAATGGATATTCATCATTTTCACGTCTGAATAAACTCCACGACGCCTTAAACTAACAGACCGCTGATGTCCAGACAACCCCTGCACGCCACCGTTAAAGGCCCCGAAAGTTCCCTCGTGCAATCAATAAAGCCCCCCGTCGCATGTGGAGGGGCCGCGTCCGTGCTCGCTGCTGTCGAAGAGCACTTAGCAACGGGCAGCAAGCGAACGCAGGCGAACGCGCGGCTCCTGACTCCCGCCGTCATTTATTACAAGGTGGGAGACTTCTGGTTCCGCAGAAGCGGCCGGCTCCCTCTCTCTCCTCCGGGGGCCCCCCGGGGGGCCCCTGAAAGAAATCATCCGCCGGGTCCCCGGCCACCAAGGCGCCTCGCAAAACGGCCCGTTTTCTTTACGCAACGACGACGCTCTACTCCGCAACCAAGCAGGGGGCTCGCCAGTGCGCTCAGCCGTAAATTTAAATTAATGTAACTGGCTCGCCATGACAACTCACTGGGGGTGACTCGAGTCGTAACCAAAGCCATTGTGCGAGAAGATGACACCCCCCCACCCCCCTTTATGAATCCTACGACAGTGTTCAGGGTCGGGCGCAGATGTAACGACTTAACCCCTCTTGACCCTGGCTGCCCGGCGCGCGTAAATAAAACAACAACATCCTGCCTCGCATCCGTTAGTATATAGTTCTGTGGTTTTTGGCCCTGCGTGTATACTAGGTCCTAGGACCGGACTACGTTCGGGGGAGACTCTACACGTGATCCGAAAGGACGGAACGTAAAGGACGCTTTCGAAAACGACGAAACGGCGTGAGAACCTTTCCGCGCTGACGTCTCGTCTAACCGAAATCTCACTGTTTCGAATGACGCCGTGGAGAGACTGGCCCCTTCAGTAGGCTTGAGGTTTGAGGTCCTGAACCTGATATAGCTCCCGTCTCTTTGAGATCGCAAGTGTAGCCTACACACGTAAAGGCCTTCAGCCCAAACAAACAGCGGATTCTATTTAGAGACCTCTTCAGATCCATGAGCATGAACTATGGCATAAAACATGGCCCCCCTCACAGAAACCAGAACCTGTTCAGACCCCCTAAACCCCCCCCGACCCCACCCCTCCCCTCCCGTCCGCAGCCCCCAGAGAACAGATCACATTCAGAGTGTGGTGTTTACTGCAGAGACGCGCACTCGAGACCCCCACCACGTCTCTGTTTCCTTCCTCTTCCAGCAGAGCCTGCGTCAAAGCAACAGTGATAAGAGCACTATACCTCACGCTGGAGATCGAATGCGTGGGGCCACGGCTCACTGAGACAGACAGACGCGCGCACACACACACACACACACACACACACACACACACACACACACACACAGATGGACGGACAGAGGCTGATGTTGACATTTTAATGGTAACTTGCAGTGAGGACTAGCATGTGTTTTTGCACACACGTCTCTCCTTAGTTTATTTTTTATTTTATGTGCAGTTTATTTAGAGCTAGGGCATAACGTGAGTCATTTTGTGTACTTAGACTGAATTAATTCTCTACAAAATCCCGTCAGTCAAAAAAAGTACCACTCCTAGGTCCGTTAGTCTCCGATTTAATTTATGGAAGTGGTCAACGTGCAGAGCAAACAGTCAGATAAACAGCAATTGTTTAGTTAATTTTCCCCATTCTTGACATCTTTCAAACCTTGTCTGTCTGCTGTTGACATGTTGTCTTGCCTGCTACACACCATAATTTTGGATCACTCGCATACAGAAAGCATGCGGTACACACAAAAATCCGTCTTTTACCCCCAACCTTAATAATAAAAATAATAACCTCGTATACTTTAAACACAAAAGAATAATGTGTTATTGGACAATAATAGTATTTAAACCAATATAGAAATTATGTTAGCCTAGCCCAAACAACAAACGCTTAGCCACGTTGTTTGCCTGTTTGATACATCACCAATAACACGGTTACAGTGCAATGAGCGAAAAAAAATGTCAAGATGGTTCTGTTTGATGAGAAAGGAAGAAAGGGCTAAACTACGTCACGTGGTACAAACAGAAGACCCAAAAAATGTGGGTAAGACATCATCTGTCTGTTCACCCTGGTTAAGGCATTCCTGGGGATGTACTCGCTTGAATCACTGTTAGGTGTGCTGGTATAGGCTAGTGAATTAATAAAAAAGAATCCAGCAAGTGTAAACTCGCATAAACTAAACAATTTTTTTAAAGCTGTGAAGTCAATCAAAAAATTTACTCATTCACTTTAGTTAAGCAAAGTAAAAAAAATTATAATACATTTAAATGATTGTGAGACATATTACAACATACTAACACCAAGCAACAGGTGAAAAGTGCATTTGTATCAACTTTACGGTAGCCTAGACATGTTTACCGACACTGATACAACGGTATAGTATTAATAGCTACGAGTGCTGAAGTGTGTACTTACACGAAGGCGTGGTAGACGAACGCCCAAGCACGCGGTCTCTCCAGCACGTTGTACAGGTAATTCTGAAGCCTCCGGTAGCGCACGTTTCTCCGGCCGCTCTGCGCGCTGTAGATAAGCGGCTTCCCGAGCAGGCTAAGGCGGGCTCCCTGTATCCCCCTTAGGGTCTCTGCAGCCCCTGCACCTGTTGTGCCCGGAGAAGAGCCGGACGCAGCCGACAGCAAGCCGTCGGCCGTCCTCGCCGCGTTGTTCATCATCCTTCGACCAGACTCCACATCTTTCAATCCATACCCCTCTGTACGGTGACCCGGAGAGGTCTTCATCCAGAGCCCGGAGCCTCCTTCATCTCCGCTGTGGTTGCGGGGCATGGCATCACCAGCGTAGGCTGGCAGTGCGTTGTGGGTTCCGGGGTCATGCACATAGAATTGCGCCGAGCGAGTTGGGAACGGTTAAAGTACAGCTGTGCAAATTGACCCGTTCTGTCGAGATGAGATGAAATTTATTCAAATGAGGGAGAGAAAAAAGCTGTTTAACCGCCTTTCCTTTTCAACTGCCGGTGATCGCACTATTGCTTTCCTCCTTCGCTCATTGAAGTAGGCAACTCTGATATTTGTAGAAAGGGTTCGCGTGGATCCACGGCGCTGCGGCCATCTGAGAGAAACTGAATGGTATTGGGGTTGTGAAGGAGTGTCACTATCTTCTGGGCAGATTTTTGGCAAGGGGAGGGAAACACAGAAGACCTGTAGGTCTCTTGTTCTTCTACACCAACTCAGTGTAGCCTACACAGCGTGGCATCCAGGCGCACAGGAAGTATGTTGTGTAGATGAATTGTGAAATAGCAACACGAGCCAAACGCAAGCTGTCCTCCAGTTGGGTTTGTGCATCGGCATTGTGCTCTTTATTTTAGCATGTATTATTATTATTATTACAACGCAGCGTCCAAATGCTTTTTTCGTTTTACTTAAATGCTTTTAGCAATGCATTTTCTGTATCAACTGTACATGAACATGATAGGAATTTTACGTGCAGATTACAATTTTCATCACATATTCAGTTCATTTGGCTCATTTCCGTATTTTAAAAGTCCAAACGCATAGCTATATTTAATAGAAAAGCAGACATTTGATCTTCCATCGTCAGAGCACTAAGACATTTCAAGTGAACCGGTACGTTGAAGTTGCGCTTTAAGCCAGAATTTAATGATTAGCTCCATCTTCTTGTAGTTTCTAATTTACACAAAATAAAATTAATGCCACTAACAGATGCGCCTGTTTATGGTAATATACCGGGTTTTTTTTATTAGAGATTCGCTCAGAATCCCGTGTGCACTTCGTACGCGTGGGGAAACTAGACTACAACGTAACGAAGTTTCCATCCAGCACTGCAGTCAAAGGTATACTTCAGCCGAAAGGCAACAAAGCACATTTGACATCCATAAAGCAAATTCTAATGCTCGTTCTCTACTTACGTCTGAGAAGCAGCACTGGTCTTGTTTAATGAAAAATAAAGCGAGCGCGCATCAAACTCAAACGTGCCCGCTCGGCGGACTATTTTTATATTTTTTTATTACATTTTTTTATTTGCAAACAAAACAAAAACATTAGCCACGTATCGTTCCATTGGCTTTTTTTATTCCTGTTCTGGGCTTTCAAGCCATTTGAATTGTTTTTCTGCTCTTCTTTTGCCGTTCTGACTCACTCTTCTCGCTTCTCCATTCTAAGGCAAAGGGCTTCTGTCACAGTGACCACGTGATCCAAACTGAAATACGTACACACACTGACAGTGTTGGTAGGGTCAGCAACTGCCAAGTAGGGTACTATCACCAACTCGAGCAGTACGGAGTGAGTCAGAATGTTACCTGGACCTCCCCGGCTGCATAATATGCTATTCTGAAGGGAATTCTTCTGTTTGAGAACCTCTTGCCTTACTTCAAAGATTATTTACAATGTTTCCATTCCTGCTACTGAATCTCATTGGCAAAGGTAACACTACTGATAACAAAACAGATTAATTTCAGTAAAATGAGTAAATTTACTGAAGAGCGTGTGTCCAAAGTCTGACACTTTTGGTAGGCTAAATATTTGTAAAAATTTCATATACATGTTATTAGCATTATGTGTTTATCACACTCGCTTATTTTTCCATATAAATAACGCAACATCATTGCATATAGTGTAGAATTGGTTCATTGAAGTTAGTAGATCATTTATAAAATTATAATAATATGTAAATGTACCTCTTCCAGTAACCCTTGACTTTGACAAATTCAAAAGAATGTATGTGTACCAGTAACACCAAAGGAATTTCAAAATAATGATTTTAGATTTTCATTAAATCTTCAGTTTAATAATTATTTTAATTTCATAGAGGCACATCTCTACACTGCATTATGTTCAAACTGAAGAAAAAGTCAAAATATCCGACATTAAAAGGATCCATCATAATTGGACACTGTTTACATTGTGAGAGGGCAATTTCCATTCGCTGCATTTGAACACTGACCCTTCCGTGGCCCACAGGGAATAATTTCCATACCAAAGCAACAGTCAAAGTGGTTATTTATTAATGTATCTGTTCAAACTGTCACTTAGAACAAGGCAATGAAAACCTAGCGGTACACGATTAGCATGTTTACTCAGTGACATTGCGGTATCTGTATTTACAGGCTAACGACACCCTAAATGCCCACCATGCCAGAACGCACACTTGCCTAATCAGTATGTGAAATGCATCCAGCAGTTTCTGTCTCATGGAAAGTGCTCCCTTAAGCCAACATCTGTTTGTGGTGTTGGATAAACATGTTATTTATTGTACATGTTAATTATTTTTCCGGCCAGCACGTTCGATCATGAATATGTATAGCGTGTATATAATTTTGATAATGCATTAGTAGGCCCAGCGGAGTCAAGCACTCATCTATGTAAATATTTGCTTACGGGTCGAAGTGGCTGTTCACAGGTGCTCTGCAATCACACAGGAGAATAACGTGTAAACCTGACTGCTTCCACTTGAACCGAATATCCTACTTTGCCAGATGGATTTAGGTCTTACTGCGGCCTATCAATGATTTGTCTCAACACAAGAGGGCTTTAAAGTGATGGCATTTGTCATTTACTGCATTAATTATTCACAACATTATGTGTCAACAGCCTAATAGAGAACTAGGAAAAACACTGAAATTACAAATAAGCACAGATAAGTCCCAATCACAAACAACATCATAACCGTTTTCACCTCTATATATAGAGTTCTTGAACGTGTGGTATTATGTGAATGTGGCAGTTTGAATGGTTTTAGGAACAGGCTGTTCCCATGGTGCCTTGCCATTCACGGATTGGTCGATTGTGGCTTTGATTTTCAACTGTTTACAAGTTCACAAGCAGTGGCCTTCTGCCTGCGTTTACTGGAAATGCCTACCGGTTGCTACGACCAAACAAGTACCACCCTGCAGGACTACAAAGGCCTAAAAAGTCACATCCAGAGAGTGAAAAGCTTGTTTTTAAACTGTTGCTACCCGTGATTCAGTCCCAGTGCTTTACTAACTCCATAGCCCTGCATACATTCGGGAAGTTACCTATAAGCATTGTTGTTAAGTGAGGACAACAGTACCTGACAGATTATCGACAGAGGTGTAAAATCCAGGGGTCAGAAAGTAAAAGCACTGCCATGCGTTTCTTCCACGCATGAACTCCAGCAGCTGATTTCACGAATTAGTTCTACCTCCCGACTGAAGAATTGTGCTAATTAGCAACTCCAGGGGATTGGAACCAAATACTGGGGAGGACTTTTACTTTCTGAACCTGGACCTACACCTCTGATTCACCTCCAAACTGACCGTGAACAGCAGCAGTGTTGGGTTATAGCTTGCATCCCTGGTTTCCAGACCGTTCCACGATCACCTGTGAAATATGTTATCACTGCAAGCCACTGGAGAAATATTTACAAAAATGCTCTTGTCCAGTCCACTTATGAGATGAGAAACAGAAAAATAAAGTTATGATGGAGATTAAAGTTAATATGCTCAATAGATAAATTATTATTATTATTTTTTTATTATTGCAATGTTGGTTAATTTCTCCGACAATCTAGTAAGAAGTTATAACTTATTATTAATATTTGTAGGACAAATTAACCACAACTGAAGGCCAACTGGCTAACTTTTATATTAAGTTGGCAATAAATACTAGAGAAGGTATACTGTGGCTTTGCCATAATTCCAGAGTTGTATGGTCATGATTTCTTATCGCAAAGGTATCTATATATACCTCCCCCCTTTCACCTGTTGAATCTGAGACAGACGCTAAGTTGAAAATGCCAGGTATAAATTTTTATTATTATCCCCAATCTAAGATCTGCACTCAGGTTCGCTGACAGAGAGAATTTAACAGGAGTCACATGAACTGTCCATCCCCTCGACAAAGGTTTCGGCCGGGGAGAATAAAACGCAGTCACACCAACTCAACGCACCACTCATCTTCTACTGACAGAAACACTCCCTCTAGTGGAAATACAGTGGAAACACCACATCTGTGGAACTCACAAATGAGACGTTTCAATGTTTAAATTCAATAGTTCTAAGGGAGTATTTTCAAATACAACTGGCCAGATGTATTATTTAAAACAGAATTATGTCAGCTGCAGCAACATGAGATTATATGAGAGGAAATAATTTCAACACAATATTATCACTTTGTTTTAATTGGTTAATATAAATGAAGCACTTAAGAAAAGTTCACTGTACTCATGTGGGACAGATATCATTAGACTAAACAACTCCCAAGTAATGAAAACAACTTGTAATTCAGTCCTTATACAACTTTGCTGCAGTAATTATTTACAAGTCTTCATATTCTATATTGCAGTCTCCAGAACTGAGTGTGCTGTGTAATAACGTTGCATTTGATTGATGTTTTTAATGGTCGTAGCGCTTGGATAATCTGTTTCTCTTTGCATTAAAGCAATTATCTCTCTTCCAAAATGCGTTAATTAGTTCTGGCAGCGTGGGGGGCATGCCACAGGGGGGAAAAAACTATATCTGATACATAATTAATTCAAAGTTAATAAAAAACTTCTGCCAAATAATGTTGTTATGGCATTTCCTGAAACGGTATTCTTTATGGGCTTATTCACACATTCACTTAGCAGTGGACATAAACAGCTTCCTAATTTAATGAATTACACACATTTCAAAAAAGGAACCAATCCAGGAATTATACTGTAATAGTATTGTTAATATTGAATGTTTCTCTTATTAATAATCGGACAAATAAGATACAAATAAAGTAATATAAAATGTTTTAAAAGTGCAAAAAAAAATGGAGATGTTAATCTATGAAGTGGCGATAAAGGATGATTGTCATAATTATATATTTTATATAATTATATATAGGCTTTATAGTAGCTGGGCTGTGTCAGTAGTTAAAAAATGGCTTGGAGTCCTTACACTCTCGAAAAAAAGTTACGAAAAGTACCTTAAAAGGTACATCACTGGGGTGGTACCCTATGAGTACGCAAAATTGTACCCCTAGCCAGCAATACATAATTAATTTGTACCTTTCTTGCCCCTCCCAAATTACACTCCAGGTGCCCACAGGGTACCAGTTGGGGTCAGTTCTGTAGCGGTACAGTGTAAAATCGCCACAAGTGACGCTTCTGAGCGCATCAGATGACTGCACTTTTTCTGCTGCAAGTCTTCACTGCGTGGATGGTGTCGGTGAAATAGGCGAATCAACATTTGTAAGGAAAAGACAGAAATGAGGCTTGTACTCAGTTTGGGATTCAGAGATTCGTTTCCAGCATGGTTAGCAGATGGGGTTCAGCCTGAATCATCTGAATGGAGATGTTAATGTCAGAATCCATTAAACTCCGTTTGGGATTCAGAGATTCGTTTCCAGCATGGTTAGCAGATGGGGTTCAGCCTGAATCATCTGAATGGAGATGTTCATGTCAGAATCCATTAAACTCAGTTTGGGATTCAGAGATTCGTTTCCAGCATGGTTAGCAGATGGGGTTCAGCCTGAATCATCTGAATGTTCATGTCAGAATCCATTAAACTCAGTTTGGGATTCAGAGATTTGTTTCCAGCACGGTTAGCAGATGGGGTTCAGCCTGAATCATCTGAATGTTCATGTCAGAATCCATTAAACTCAGTTTGGGATTCAGAGATTCGTTTCCAGCATGGTTAGCAGATGGGGTTCAGCCTGAATCATCTGAATGTTCATGTCAGAATCCATTAAACTCAGTTTGGGATTCAGAGATTCGTTTCCAGCATGGTTAGCAGATGGGGTTCAGCCTGAATTATCTGAATGTTCATGTCAGAATCCATTAAACTCAGTTTGGGATTCAGAGATTCGTTTCCAGCACGGTTAGCAGATGGGGTTCAGCCTGAATCATCTGAATGTTCATGTCAGAATCCATTAAACTCAGTTTGGGATTCAGAGATTCGTTTCCAGCATGGTTAGCAGATGGGGTTCAGCCTGAATCATCTGAATGGAGATGTTCATGTCTGCATCCATTAAACATGGCAAACAATGGTTAAGAATGTAACGGTTTGCATTTTAATTATACAGACACAAATACTGCTCACACGCAGATGGAATAAGTGGACTCATACACCACTAATTACTGCCAAATCTGAAGCCATTATACTTCACGTTCCTATTAAAAAGAATGATTAATGTGAGAAGCAAACTAAATATTATAATATATATAAACATATAGCCTATGCTACTGCTACATCTGGGCTGAGGAATACATCAAAACTGAGTACTTACAGGAAAGGGAATATTGACTAATGTCATTGTTATCGAGCTGCATCTAATAATTGAGCTCAGCAGTGACGCAAGAAAGAGCCAGATAACGGACCTTTGCTAAACCCGCTTCCTGGCATTTCTTTTGGTAAGATTAATTTGAAAGCAAATATGAAGTTTGGAGGGGGAAATAAACATGAATTTTGATGTTTAGTTTATATTTCGATGGTAGTTGTTTGTTTATTTACCACACGTATCTCTTCCATCGACCCCAAGCAGAAACTCTGACTTCCTGTTGGCTAAAGATTAGCATCTTCTAATAACTCAAAAAAATTTTTTTTTTTAAATACAGTATATATATAATTTTTTGCAGATTCATTGTTTCTGTCTTTCTAACTAGTAAAACCTAGGGGTCCCGATCACTCGGGGAGGGAGAGAGAGATTTCCCTGATTCTGTTGTTTAACTAGAGGAAAATTCCGTCAGTAGGCCTACCACCAGTAGGCCACGTGTAATTAAATTACACCACCATTTATTTTATTTCATTTTACTTCACCTTCGGAAAAATGATATATCTAAACATCTGGTAGCTTTTGGTCAAGTTTGTCCACTCAGCACAACCAGCAGTGAAAAAGTTCAGAAAGTCACTCAAGAGTAAAATGCACAAGTCCTCATTTAAGTAGGGTGACCATATATTGAATTTTTTTTAAAAAGAGGCAGGGTTAGGCGGGCGTTATGAACATAATACTAGGCTATTTGTTTGTTTATATATGGTCTATGGAACAAGGAAATCCTAAACAGACATTTTAGGAATTTAGAAATCCCGCCTGGACGGAAATTTTCGGTCCCAAAAAGAAGAAATGTCCGGGAAAAAGAGGACGTCTGGTCAGCCTAATTTAAGAGACTTTTTAACTTATAGGATTCTGTATTCTAGTTCATTTCAGTAGGCTACTATATCAGGAATAAAACTACTACATCATTTTACTTGGTAAACTGAAGGGCTAACAGAAGAACAATAAAAACGTTTTAATTCAGTAAATCTTTGGCACTTAATTTGTGGTTGAAGTGCCGTTGTCCTTTGTTCATTTTGTCACTCACACTCGTTTATTTGAGTTTTTCCATCATCCAATAAAACCAAACTGCTTAAGGAGGGGGAAACTGTATGAGGACACAGCTGAAGACAGCAGGAAACCCAGATAGACTGCAGCTGAATAACATCTGGCTGGGCCAGCCATACCGTTGCAAGACACAGACGTTCCTTTTGGATGTAGCTACATCTAGCTTTAGTCAGCAGGGCTGTCCCCGTCTCACTGAGCAAAAGAGAAACTTCCCTAGTGAACTGCACCTGTGGTCAACCTGAACGGGCTACGCATGAAGTGTCACTTCAACAAAATGACCACGCACGCAGCTCCGCTAGAGGTCGGATGGAGGAGGACTAATTTATCCCTTGTTCAATGGAGAACTGTAGGCCGTTTCCTGAGTCTTGTGTGCAACACTCTAGGCCAGCAGGAGTCTTGTAATGGCTGCTCGGCTTGTTTGTTGAATGATCGGAGTAGATGTGCTAAAGTAAGCCGTGTCCGGGGCAGGTTGGTGTTATAGTTATTGAAACGTCTTCTGAGGGCAGCATTGCAAACCTTACTGTAACCGTAACCGTAACCCTAACCTTCTCGCTGCTTGGATGGCTGAGACAACCAATCACATGCAATGCTGCCTTCAGAAGACATTTCAATAAATATAATACCAACCTGCCGTGCCCGGGCCGCGTGTTATGTGTGCATCAGTAGGAGACGCATTCGCGTGAAAGGAAGTAGACTTCTCCATAGGTTTAAATAGATTCCTAATGTTTGGCTTCCATGACATGAATTCTGCTAACGTCACATAAGCCAGCCAACAAAATATGTCTTGCGTGGATAAAATCAGTTTTCTAGCCATCTAGTTAGTTTGCAAGCTAAACATTTAATTAGCCTTATGACTGATTGGGCCATACGTTTTGGTCATGATCTAACTACAGTGTGCCTAGTGCCTACCTTGTCATCTGCCGGTAGGTCTCTTTGTCCAAAGTGGTGGTAACATTAGTCGGTTACAACAATCAAGCCATCGGAGACATTTGCACGTTCAATTTTTTTTTATTTTTTCTGGAACTCGACAAGCCAATCAGATTTATTGGCTTTTGGTGATGACACTTCTCTTAACCCTTTACGGTGCGGATAAAATTGGATTAAAAAAACCCTGGAATCGTCCCAAATCTAGAAAACGGACTGAAGGAAAAATAACTGTTCCAGGTTTTACTCAGTGCAGTTATCCAGCAAACTCAGCAATCCTACCCTGGGGGGTATTCCACAAAGCATCATTACTGAGTTAGCTGGATAACTGCAGTAGGAACAGCTCTTTTTTTCTTTACTAAAGTCGATGTTCCAGATTTTGGAGGGTTCCGGGTTTTACTCAGTGCAGTTATCCAGCTAACTCTGGAATTCTGCTTTGTGAAAAAGGCCCCGGATTCTGTGTGCATGCGCAACAGGGCATCATAGTGTAGTACAAGCTCTGTCCGCTAGGTGGGGTTTGGGAAAACGGTGCTAGATTCTCTCCATCCCTCCTCTTACTCATTGCATATTCTAGTGAAAACCTCTGTTTTAGCATGTTCCCAGTGCCCCAGTGATATCACTTTTGTTTGATGGCCATCGATATCAACAACATAGATAATCAGGATTTGCAGAACCAAGAAAAATACTGGTTTCTCACAAGAGTTGCTAAACTCTTGGTGTCATGTAGCCTACAAGGTGATTGTGCATTAAGACCACAACTGAAGTCCTTGCTAATTGGCATGGAGGGTTGGGAACATCAGGTTTATTTATCGGGAAAAAAAACAGTAATTGATTAGGAAAGGCCAAAAAATTTTCTTCCACACAGTCTTTTATTTGTAAATAATAAAAATGAACTCTTTTAATATAAAACATACACATCATTTGAGCCACATCTGTTATACAAACAAGAAATGTTGCAGTGAATACTTTATACGTTCTTTTGTTTCAGTGGAACACATAAATTGTAAACAATCAGCATTTTAATTATTTTTTTTCCATATTTTATTTTCAGTTAATACTGACAAAGTAAAGAAATAAGCCTCACGGGACAGGAAAAGTAAACTTTTATTAAACATGTTTACATGACATGATCTGAAGGTTCAGATAAAAGAAGGGTGGAGAGAGAGAGGGGGTGGGGGGGGGGTGGGGGGTAGTGATCTGACATCTGTTTTAGAACAGCAGTGTCATCGCCCATGTGTTGAGCTTGGCCACTTGGCCACTAAAACAGTAAAGCCGCCCCCCCCCAAGGTACAGCAGTATGGACCGGGGCCAGCACTGTGGTCCCTGTGGAATGGGTTTCAGCCCCATACAATCTGTGTGGGAATTCTCACAAGCGTCACTGATCCACACTGTCGTCTCTGACAAATACTGTGTGTTCAAGTGTTTGTGAGTGTATGTGCTTATATATACCTATATATATATAATCACATCTCATTTAAATGTGTATATATACATATATATATAACATACTTCTGCTTATGTAAATTTAGGATAATTATACTTCATATATTATTTGATTTTATTTGTACATATATATTTTCTACTTTAGTACCAGCCAAAACAGAAGTAAATTATAGTGCACATATACATGTTCAACAAAGGAAGGCTTGGGCTATCTTACTTGTACTACAGTAGAGCACTTTCTTCGATAGGATAAATGAAATACAACAGAAGAACGTTTAAAAAAAAAAATAAAATGTTCTAGACATTCGGCACCAGCGTGAGGGCCATGTACTCGGACTGGTTCTGCGCCAAATGTCTACACACCTGACATGGATGGCTTCAGTTTCTTGGTTATCTCTTTAATATTAATTACGAGCAATCTCTACAAGTACATGCAACATACAAGCTGGCCTACAGTATGTGGAACTAACACACATATCTATTTCAATAACTTCTTTTTTGTGTCTGCTTTGTTTTACAAAATGTGCATGCAGCTTGGAACAGCTCCAGAGTCATGCTGGCCCTCGCTGTGAGGAGAGAGGAGGCCTGTGATTGGGCGTGTGTCTGCTTGTCTTTCTCTCAGCCCATCTGATTGGTTAACTGTCACATTCGCAGAAAATGTGCGAGGGAATTCTGAATGATTTGTTGAGTTTTCTTTTTTGTTTCGTTTTTTTTGTTTGTTTTGTTTTTGTTTATTTTTTCCCCCACAAATCTAGGCAAAGAGGAAATGAAACGGACGAAAAAGAAGCAAATCTTAATTTGGCTTTTTTCATTTTTTTTTTCATCCTTTTTTTTTCAAAAAGTTAAACTTTTTGCAGTAAAAAATCAAGCTCTTGTGCTTGCGTTAATCTCAAAATAATATAAACATAAGTCTGATAAAAACTCTAACATGTGCAGGGTTTCCTCCCCTAAAACAGTCAGTGGAACTGAACTGAATATTTTTTTATTTATTTTTTTAATCGCGCTCCCGCCCGTGGCAGGCCAAGGTGTCTCCAGCGACACGCGGGGCCGTCGCCGCGGCGACAGCTCAAAGTGGCTTATGCTAAAACCCCTTTTATTGGTCGACCTCTCAGAGAGAGGTCAGAATGTACATCGTCTATACACAGAGGCTTGAATTCCACGTGTGCATGATTCGATGGAGTAAGCGGCATTACAAGCAAGCGTTTCGCTGTCAAAATAAAAAATAAAAAAATAATAATAATAATAATAATAATAATAAAGGCCCCTAGCATCAGTAGCAGAGAGAGTGCTCTCCTTTTTTATTTTATTCCATGCAAACACCAGAAATTTTTTTTTAATTTTTAAAAAAAAACCTTTTTTCGCAGCTCAGCTAGTGGTTGGATGAAGGAGGATGTACATGTGAGCGCCAGTGTGTACAAGACAAACAGAAAAGCAAGGGGGGAAAGCAAGGGGCAGAGCGGCATGTGATTAACAGACTGGGACGGGCTTTGTGCCAAAAGAGTCGGGCCAGAGACGGGACCTGCGGCGTCGTCAGCTCTCCGGGGAAAGGCCACGCGCTCGGAAAAACCGACACCGCGGGAAAAGAGTCCGTTTGGAAAAGGGGGCATTGCGGTGACATCACACCAGCTGCCTGTGCAGAACGCCTCCCGCCGGGCGGCGTCGGACGATCCGTTCGCATGAACGTAGGCTCTTCGTTGTCGCCGATCAGGTTAAATGGCCTGTTCTTGGCGGGAAACCCTATGCGTGGCTTTATCGCCTCAGAGTTTTCACTAACTTTTTCTGTGACAGCCCTATTTTTTTTTTTTTGTTGAAAGAAATAAAATAAAACAGGAACAAACAAGAAATAAAAGAATGACAAAGAATTTTTAAAAAGGAGGAAAAAAAACGACAAAAAAAAGATACAATAGTGATTGTCAGGCTCAAACAAAGCTTTGATCGTGATTCTGTCCGTTTCTGATTGTTGGTCTCGGTTTTTTTCTTTATTTTTTACCTCCCCCCGCCCAGTTATTTCCACTCTTGTGTTCCTGCGAGTCTTCTAGGATCGGACGCCCGGGGGTCCCAAAGAGCTTTCAAGCGATGACTGGGAAGCGCGTCGAGTGAGAGAGGCTAGCGTAGGATCCACCAATGAGGAGGGGGGAAACAGTTTGTACCAGCCAATCACTGTACTTGATAGGTCCAGCTCCTCCAGTAGGATCTGTGCAACTCCCATGAAGCTTTTGTGGTCCATTCGCCCGTAGTCTCCCCAGACTATTACCTGAGGGGAAGGCCGCACAAACAAAATGGCGCTTGAGATATGAGACACTCAGGGGATGATAATTAGGCTGTGACCGAATGTGATCCCTGTTCCCTGCCCCTTGCTCCCTGTGCACTCAGACCCCTCCCCTCACTTTGCAAGCAGTGTGTGAAATAAATCCTGCAAAACTCTTTCCAAACTAGTGGGGAAGTAATATGACCCTCTCTTGTACCATAGACATGCATATAGGCTTTATGTCTTGTACTACAAGTTGTAGTTTTTACTTCCGGTTTACTTCCTGAAATTGTTGGATGAGTGCACAGTTCTGTGGATGAGTTTGCTCCTGAATCCCCTCAACAAAACCACGGAAATAATGGTTTCATCCGGGGATTTTAAGTGCCCCCATTTGTGAGAAAAAACTGTAAAAAATAAAATAAAATAAAAAAGTCGTTGACTCAAATACACGCCCTCAAAGGGGTGAAGGGATCATATTTGGTCACAGTGGGCTGAGATTATGAGCGAATGAGTGGCCACACACCTGGACCATGTGGCTTACCTGCAGAACTTTACCCTGTGGGCTCTCCTCAAAAAGCAGTGCTTGCTGGTATAAGGGATCGAGTGTTTTTCGTGCAATCTTTGTTTTCTTTTTGGCTACATATGCTCCATTATCCAGTAAATAGACCTTAACATATGGAGCTGGAAAAAGACAAGAAGACAAAAAAACACAGTGTTTTCAATGAAGGTGAAATCGATTGTTCCTTTTCCCGTCCCAATACTTTCTGCCGCTTGTATTAAAAACGAAGACACAAACAGAAGGACCGCTTGGTCTTCTAAGACCACAACCGCAGCAGACCGTAAAAATTCAGCAGGGAATCCGCACAACAATGACTCAAAATGTTGAAGGACATGGCTAATTATGGCAAACATGACGTCCTCCAATGTGCGTTCATAATGAGCCCCTCGGCCCTGTTGGTCTGAACCCAAACCAAAGATGACAGGACAGTTACATAAAAACCCACTAAAGTCATGTGGGGTAAACAAATCTGCAGTTAAAGACCGAAAACTTATAGCCGGTTCCCCTGAGGGCCTTTATAAAATAACTATACAATTTGTTTATTTATCGTATTTTATTTCAGACAGTACAGAACTCACCTCAGGCTGTTGGCTATCTCAATGTGAATGAATAAATAAATAAATCACATCTTGGCTAAGTTACAGCAAACAATTTAGGCCAGCCACATCACTTCACACAAACTAGAATATAATTATTTCAGAGCGATGCTTCTGAAATCACTTCTTTCATGATTTTCAAACTTTAGCACCTGAAGAAAATGTGGTCTTTCAACTGTAAGACAGACATTATATGCATTTACATACTGTGACAGGATTAGACTGGGCATTGTGGCAATATTTTGCCTGAAAGAGGACAATTTCTGTTATAATATAATGCAAAATATATGTTTTTTATAATATACGTTTTTTGGCGTGAAAGGTAAGGGCTCTTCAGCTGGTACATAATAGCCACAGTAACGGCTTATGCGCTGTGTATTGGAAGCAGCGGGTGAGACGACTCACCGGGGAGGGATTTGGATCCTGGTTTTTGTGTGAGTCCACGGGCTCTGATCACCTCCACCTCCAGCTGCCCCTTCTTGTCCATCATCCCGATCTGAATGTCTCCTGGACGGCAGAGAAAAAAAACATGGAACGTGGGGTTGGAACACGGCAAGGTCGGCAACTACCAAGACTGGTTGAAAAAAACAATTTTTTAAAAATGGAATCCTGATGGAACTATATATGTTGGTGGAGCTGAATAAATGACACAATCATAATCTGTTGTCTCAATTATTACTTGGTAAATAGTTCAGAAGCTAGTACAACCACTGAATAAAAGCAATGATTTTCTTCGGCACTCAGCATGCGGCCTCATACCTACGACCGAATCACAGCAGTGCTGATATACAGTAGTCTTGTGTGATATTGCTTAATTACTCACTGTGGGTCTTAATGAAGATTGGAAATTGGGTAGCTAGAACATGCTGAGCGGTCTGCATAATCATTGCTCAAAAAGTTCATTACATTTACTAACTCTAAGCTTTAATGAAATTTAACAACAGCAGAGAGATTAAAGAGCTATCTCCAACACATTGCTATATTGGTTTATTTTGGCTCTCAAGCAAGGCATTGGGTAGGACGAGAAATAAGTTGAGAAGCCAGAAAACAGGCTGTACTATCAGAAATAAAGGTACAGTGGAGGCATATTTGTGTTTTGTAAGGAATTAATTTACTAAATGTACCCTGAAAGTACAATAATGTTATATCTGGGTAGTAATAAGTACCTTTCCCAAGTAAAAAAAGTACAAATTAATTGCTGTAGGGTACCACCCCAGTGACAAGCATTTGTACCCTTTTAGGTTTATCTCCAGTTCTGGCTGTATGCAAATGTTTATTGAACCAAATCTTTCATTGCAGCTTTATTGATGATAAAATAATGCAGAAGAGCTTGCGGCCTAAATGCCTGAGTCCATCCTGTTTCAATAGTTCTGCCCCTGAGCAGGGCTGCATTCTAATCCAATTTAACACGCTCCCTTCCCTCGCTGTCTTCCCTCGAGGGAGCTATCTTGTGACGCAATTTGCTACGCGCAGCAAGCAAACTCAAAAACGTACTTGCTCTGCAAGGGAGGATTGACGAGAAACAAACAAAAACGGAACCGAACCGCCCTTGCAACATTTCGGAAGTGCAACACCAGAGTTGAAATGCGACCGTCACATAGTTCTGTGGTGACCGCATTGCATTGTGGGATTCCCTTCTTGCTGGAAGCTTGCATTTTATACCCTTGGTGGAAGGGAGGATAAACGAGGGAGCGAGGGAATATAATTACTCCCTCCCCTTTCTTAAATTGGATCCGAATCACACTTGGTGTGGCTGCCGTATTTCATCCTGCCATTTTGGGGATTCCCCCCTTGAAGCAAGGGAAAGGAACGACAGGAAGAAAGGATAAATTTCAGATCCGAACGCAGCCCCGTTCTCTTTTTGTTGTGGACAGGAAACTCATCTATAGGTGCTGGGTGATGTCACAGTGAGGTTCAATGACATCATGAATGGGCGGAGTTACCACAGGCTATCGCTGACTCCCTGGTTTGAACCAGTCATTGTATTTTGATGTGCGAGCCAAAGCCTTTTGATTTGTTCAGACAAGTCAACGATTGACAGCTCATTGTAGCTTCACCCATTATGGTGATCACGAGACCTCATTTGGCCATCACGACCTTCTACTTACCAATGGCGGGCGTGGCCAGAGTTTGTCTGCCAACCAGCTGGGCAGGGCCCAGTCCATCCAGGAAGTCACTAAACTGACTGTCCACCCCTAGACGAACTCCTGAGAAGATAAGACTGGGCAACAAAAAAAAAACGAGATTCCAGTTCAGTCAACATATTACGCAACTCAACTATGATTTTCCTTCAACATTATCGGTAGTAATTTTCTCATGCTGCCGGCCAATGAAAATTGTTTAACAGTTTAATCCAGTTTAACACCAGCCCCACAACCACCAACACAGTATTTAACACGAGCAGCACGCAGGCAGAGTATTCAAGAGTCCTGAATTTTGTAAAACACAATCTCGCTGAAGCTAACTCTGATTCCGCGACCGAATCCTTCTGGGGATGTCGGACAAAGATGGCAGCCATTTTGCTGTAATCTCCCCGAGGAGAGGTCGTTGCGCTAATTCAGCGTTAGTTGTGCAGCTAGGCCGCCCCTTGGCTGGCTGCAACGCTACAATATTTAATAGACCCTTTCCTATTAGTCAGCTTTTTATTAGGCCAAATGTTTCTGAGGCCCTTGTCTACCACGCGTTGTTAGCATGGAGTGGTGAGCGACAGAAGTACTGTCAGCTCGGAGCTGCCTCCTGATTAAAGACACCGGTGCCATTTCTGGACGGGCACGAGACTTTTCCGGGGCACAGAAACCCCTCAGCAAAAACGATGAAGGATGTTGTAATGACCAGCTGAGGGAGGGAAGGTCATCTGAGTGAACCAGGAAATTAGTCTTTAAACAGGAAATTACCTCAGAGGAACAGCTCATTAACCACATCAATTTGCAGCACCTTTTTCTTTTTTATTGGCAGAAACAAAATCGTCTAAATTTCTGAATGCGACTGGTCCATTTGTGGAATTTATTTTGATTTCACAGGATGTTGATTTCACAGGTGTCTTCATTATCTGAGGTAATGGAGTTGCTATTGCTTATTTGTTATGTTTGTTATGTCAGTATGTGCTTTGGTAATGTAAGCGTACCCTTGCCATGCCAACAAAGCTTATTTTAATTTGAATTTCAATTGAGAGGGAGGGAAAGAGAGAGGGGAGAGACAGGCAGAGAGAGAGGGGGGAGGGAGAGAGAGAGAGGGGGGAGAGACAGACAGACAGAGAGAGGGGGGAGAGACAGGCAGAGAGAGATGGAGAGACAGACAGACAGAGAGAGAGGGAGAGACAGACAGACAGAGAGAGAGGGACAGAGAGAGGGGGGAGAGACAGACAGAGAGAGGGAGAAGAGACAGACAGGAGAGAGAGAGAGAGATTCAGTTGAAGGTGATACTGACTTTCCCTCAGAGTTGTAGCTGTTCATGCTGCCGTTGGTGGAGTCCCGGCTTGCTTGGCGCGCCACGGCGTTTCGCGGGTACTCCACCGCCATGCCCGTCTCCTGGCTGCGCTGTATCTGCCCTTTGCTCTTCTTATTTCCCGCTTCTGGAAAGGGCGCAAAATAATCACACAGTTTAAAAACACTGAACCTATCTGCTCCAGAAATGGAGGTCCTGTTTGAAAGGCAGGGGTCCGCATTACGTCTGAATAGAGTTCACGGGTTAGCGCCGGCTTACAGGCCCGCACTGCAAATCCGAACACCATCTCCCATCGGCCTGCCGTGAGGTGTTTGAGACCTCAGAAGGGCTATTCTTAAAAGTGTGGCATCCTTTGCTTCTGTTTTACTTTTTTAAAGGATTTTTTAAGAGGACACTGAGATTCTGAGGTACAGCTCTGCTTTTGGGGTCCAGCTGTGCTAACAGAGTGGCCTGCCATTCTGGTATAATCATAATTTTTACATACGGGAAATAAATCAGACAGAGACATTATAGGAATTTAGATTACTTATTCCGCAAAAGAATGATTTTTCCCCCTTTTATAAGAAACATTAGAGAAAATCTAGATTTTTTTTTTTCTTGAAAAAATATCCTCACATCAAACAAAATGTTCTATATTGTGATTAATTTTAATTAGTAGTGTAGATTGCACCAGATCAAACACTTTTTTCCCCTCCATGTTTAATTCCTCTGCGTATGAGCTTAATAACGGCTGTGCACAGTTTGTAATTAGACACCAAGCAGAAAGGCAATACACCACACAGAGCAGAACAGAAACAGCGACAATAAATCCCTCAAAAACACAAACATCTCTCTTATTTTTTTTCAGCTTTATTGGACAGCACAGTGTAGGGAGACGGGAGGAATGGGAGCGAGAGAGAGAGCGAGAGAGAGAGAGAGAGAGGGAAAGACATGTGACAAAGATCGCGCAGCCAGATTCAAACCTCCGACATCGCGGCTTGCAAGGAGCACACGGACGGTAATCTTACAGGCCATGCCACCAAGACACCCCTCAAACAAACCTCTTCTAAGCAATGTTAAATGTATTACTTTTGAGAACATCTCAGCACCGATCTGGGACGATACACCACTGGGGAGCCGTTACCCCATAAATCCCTGTCACCTCACTGGCCTGAACTGTCAAACGGGGGATTTTTATTAGGTCACGAACAACACAATAAACTCCATATATGGGCCACAAGGTTTGAGGAAAACAGTAAACCTCAACATTTTCAGTATGGCCTGAAGGAGAGGGTGTTTATATGTAGCACCATGCGTGCGCTGTGAGTTTACAAAGCACTTTCCACTACCCTAAACTTCTGTAGGATACACGGGCGATGCCTTTATGTGGGTATACCCTTGAAAGGCTTGCGGCACTCTGCAAGTTACGTTAATTTCCAGACTCCAGAATTTCTTCAATTAATTTAAGAACAACAGTCAAGCTGGGTATTTAATTTTGCTGTTGCTATGGTGTCCAATATTTACTGGGAACACAAAGCCACACATTAATGACCATCATGAATTCATAATATTTCCCAGGAAAAAAACATGCACAAAATATCTTAGAAGACAGGGAGTCAATTCCATTTTAATTCATTCAATTCAGGAAATGAACTGAGATTTAGTCAATTCGTTGAAAAATCTGTGTAAAACAATATGGGAATTTTTAAAGTAAATTTCACAAATTGAGTTAATTTAAATGGGGCTGACCTACACCCAGTCAGCAGGTGCTGAATTGAATCGTGCACGTTCAGCATGTTGATTCCCTGGGAAGTCAGGTGTCATTTAAATGAGTGGTTCTCAAACTCGGTCCTGGGGGACCCCTGTGTATGCATCTTCTGAGGGATTATTTACCCTTTTAAACCACATTAGGCCAAAGTCAGAAACAACTATGCATGCCATGTAGGATAAAAGTCCTATATTCACATTGTGCTATATTGCAAACGATTACATAAAGAGAGGTAAATTTCTTTTTTAACTGATCAAATTAAGACTGAGGTGAACTAACAGGCTCCTAATTGGTGAAAGTGTGGACACATGGCCACTGAAACTAACCATTTGGTAGATAATGAAGAAATCAAAGACAAAGAAAGTTATAACAATGCCCGCACATTAACCATGGAGCCAACGCGCAATATGTTTAAGCAGATAATATTGCAGAGGAAAGATCATAAACACAGGAAAAGTGTTTGTAGGGGCCATTACAAACTTAGTGTGTCTGTAGAGTGATGCCTGTAACAGAGTGTGATCTGTACTGTAGAGTAGGGCTTGTTTCGGGGTGATCTGTACTGTAGAGTAGGGCTCGTTTCAGGGTGATCTGTACTGTAGAGTAGGGCTCGTTTCGGGGTGATCTGTACTGTAGAGTAGGGCTCGTTTCGGGGTGATCTGTACTGTAGAGTAGGGCTCGTTTCGGGGTGATCTGTACTGTAGAGTAGGGCTCGTTTCGGGGTGATCTGTACTGTAGAGTAGGGCTCGTTTCGGGGTGATCTGTACTGTAGAGTAGGGCTCGTTTCGGGGTGCAGAGAGAGGGGACGCCCCTCGGTAACGCACCCGTCTGGCTGAGCTGGGAGGTGCTCCTGCTTCGACGGGACCCCACCATGGCGACCACGCGGGCGCTCAGGCTCGACCGCCGCTTCTTCCCGCTGGAGCCCAGCGAGCCCAGCGCCGTGTCCGATTGGCTCCCGTCCGTCCGCTCGCGAGAGTAGATCTCCCCGCTCACGCTCGTACTCTTCAGCATGCTCCGCCCGCACGCGTGCATCTGGCGACTGTGGAGAGAGAAGGGGGTGATGGGAGGAGAGGGGGAGAAAGGGGTAGGGGGTGGAGGAAGAGGACAGGAGGATGAGGAAGAGGAGGAGGAGGAAGAGGAAAGAATGATGCAATGTGGGGAAGAGGAGGACAAGAAACGATGAGTTTACCCCGCGAGTGCGTGTTCTGGATCACGTGTGTGCTGGATCACGTGTGTGCTGGATCAGTGGCTTCTGTGAGAGTGCTGCCTCTCCACAGAGGTGTAAAATCCAGGTTCACAAGGTAAAAGTCCTCCCCAGTATTTTGTTCCAGCCACCTGGATTTGCTCATTAGTACAATTCTTCAGCCAGGAGGTAGAAATAATTAGTGGAAATCAGCTGGCCTGAGTTCATGGGTGGAAGAAAAACATGGCAGGACTTTTACTTTCTGACCCCTGGATTTTCCACCTCTGCAGACCCACGTCTTTAAATGTGTGTAAGCTGGGCTCCTCACCCCACATCTGTCTCCTCATAATCACACTTTATAAAACAGCGGCAGTTACGAGCAGCGCTGAGATCACCCTGTCAGAGAGCCGTAAAACACGCAACCTCATGACCCAGGAGACCCACCCACACCCAGGGATCTGTTCATACTAATTAAAGCACAATACAGTAATCCCAGTAATCCCATGCGTTTACCCTTAATATAGAATAGAATAGCTTTTATTTTCCCATTAGGGACCTTCAGTAATAACACCAGCAATTACAAAAAAAAACATAGACAGTAATATGCTGTTTATATAGATCAGGGGTACTCAATCTTATCCAGAAAGGGCTGGTGTGGGTGCAGTAGCACACCTGATTCTATTAATCAACCTCTAGAGTCTTTGCTAAGGACCTTGATTAGTAGAATCAGGTGTGTAACTGCTTGGTTGTAACAAAAGCCTGCACTCACACCAGCCCTTTCTGGAAAAGCTTGAGGACCCCTGATCTAGACCAGTGCACCCCAACCCTGTTCCTGGAGATCTATGGGGTTGAGGAGCACTGATCTACACATTAATATAAACTTAAATTACAGAGATCTTATCGAGATTGTACTTAAACACTGCAGTGTAAGTTTCATTGTACAGGGGAGGGGAAATAATGCTGACATTATGGTAATATAAACAAAAATCACAACAAAAAGACTCTATGATATAATGCACAGCACAAAAAAATACATTAAAAAAATCAAACCACATCAAGTACAGGTAGAGGAGGTAAGTAATGATTGTATTTAATGATTTGATAGGGCAGTGAAACAACGATAGTGATGCGAGACACAAACAGATCTGCAGGAGTCTGATCACAGATTACAGTATTTTTTTTGACATTCTACATCTACAACGCTGCTCAACTGGTCCAAGTCAAATAAGTCCATGCATAATTTAAGGAGACAACTTGAGCACATGAGCCAGAATTGCTACAAAATGAGCCTAGCTGCTGTGTTTTGAGAGAAACTCTCAAGAGGAGGTTTACCCACAATGCTCTGCACTGCATTGAGCCAGTACAGAGGATGACTGACAGGCTCCTGGAGATGCTTCATTAGAGGCAGTCTTATTTAGCACTGTGAGAAGCGGCTGAGAGAAGCAGCCGTGCTGCTTAATTTATCTCTCTTTCTCCCTCCTTTTCTCTCCATCCGTCTCTCTCTCTCCCTCTCTCTCTCTTCCTCTCTATCTCTCCCACTTTCTCTCTCCCTACACCTCTCTCTTTCCGTCTCTCCCACCTAAAACAACATGACAGACACTTATGACCAGACCAGGGGCAAATAATTATTCGAATAGCATTCGGCAAGATTGTTGCAATTTTTAAAAGAAACATTTCCAGCAGTATGATTTGCAGCCTATGTGTTGGTTATGACTGATATAACTGTATGTTGATGTTAATGAGGTGTTGTGCTGGTGCATGTGACCAGTCTCTGAACACACAGAAGGCCTGTTCACACTGTCCTTAGCCCCAGGCTAAGAAAGATTTTAGCCCAGGGCTAACTACAGTGCAGTGTGAAAAGGCCTAGAAATGTTTTCACCGGTATGATTTGTAGATTGGTTGATATAACTACATGTTGATGTTAATGAGGTGTTGAGCCGCTGCGTGCTGCGTTCAGTCTCTGGACGTAACGGAACACACAGGGACAGAGCGCACGCAGGACCCTCAGGCGTCTCCGTGGCCCGCCGATCAGCTGCCGCGTGTCCGTCCTCTCTGAACCGGTCAGGGTCCCGCAGGACAGACTGACCACGCTGAGCGTGTCGGCTCCCCTGCCCCCCTCCCTGAGCGTCCCGCGGTGTTGGGGCGTGGCGGGTGTCGGGGCAGGGGAGGGGGGTCTGTGACAGCGCGGTGTGGGTGGGGGGTAGTGGGGTCTGTGGTCTCTCCGCACCCTGGAGGGGGGTGAGGGAGGGCCGGCTCACGGGGGCCGGGGCGAGGGGGCGGTCAGCGTCGGGCTGGGGGTCCATGCAGCAGCACAGGAGGAGACATGCCAGGGATGAGCTGGGACACACACACACACACACACACACGCACATACGCACACAAACGCACACACACACACACACACACACACACACACACACACACACACGCACACACACACACATACACACACGCGCACACGCACACGTACACACATACACACGCACGTACACGCACACACACAGACACACGCACACACACGCACACACAGACACACACACACACCGATACACACACACACACCGATACATGCACACACACACACACACACACACACACACACACAAAACACACGTACACACAGAGCACGAGACACACATACAGGTAGAGAGAAGGGGGGATAACTAATAAATCAAACAGGGACATGCAGAAAGAAAAGGAACTTAAATGTTCTAACAAAACAAAGTGAAGGCGTTAAATGCGTTTTAGGGTAGCGGAGCAGCAGGCCTTAAGCCTTAAGAAAACAAATAAGGTGTGTCCCAATACTCAAAAAATGCATCCTCCTTTCCTCCACTACCACCTCCTTTCCTCTGTGCCCCGGAAACCGATCTTTGTATCCTAATCTAACATTGCTGATTTCATATTAATTACATATGAATTGTTACATATTAATTAATGTCTCAACGCAAACCACAATGTCAGGTACATTGTACACTGTACATGCAACTACCAGTACTTGAAACGTACAGGCAGTTTTGCATACTTCCGGGTAGGAGACGAGTGGAGGAGACGAGTGGAGGAGGTGAGGAGTGAAGAATATTGGGACGCACCCACAAACAATCAGGGGGAAATGACAGACAGGTGGACCAGCAGGAGAAAGGACATGAAAGTAGATGATCGTATACCGCAGAAGGATTATAGGTCCACCAACCTGTCCAGGATCATCACAGACACCCCTATTCCTTTTCATGGTAGGAGTTGGACACACTGAGCACATCTTCCATACACACTTTACATGGAGGTAAATGTGAGGCAGATGTATTGAAGTCTGTATTTTCAGGTATGCTGTTGTAAATGTTTTAGTGTAACTTGTGTAAACTTACCAGTACTGACCTGAAGTCCCACAGTACCACAGTTGTAGCAGGAAATCTTCCACCAAATCAAATTTTTCAACAAACTTCAAACTGCAAGCAACTTCAGGTCAGTCTGGATGTCAGTGAGATTATTCAACAACATTGGTGAACCATGAAGAGCCGGGTTTATTGGTTTTTATTGTTGCTTAATCATTTTTTAAATCAAATTTTATTTATATAGTGCATTTTACAATTAATTTGTAGCAAAATTCTTCATAGTATGCCCAGGCCCGAGCCCCCCACAGAGCAAGCCAAACGTCACAATCAGTTAAAATCGCTGACTACTATGCAGTTTACTCACCTCACCTGATTTAGACCCGCTTGGGTGTAAAATGGCTGCTGATTTTAAGATGAAAACAAAAAGCAGCAGACCCTGTGGCCTTCCAGGGCAAGAACAGAGCTGTTATTTTGAAAATCAACTTTGTGAGTTTAGTGTCCGCTGGGATTTTCCCCGTGTACAACATTAATCAGACCAGTCTCAGCATGGGAACTGAGAAGGGAGGAGGAGGAAGGGTAAAAGAGAGAGGACAGGGTCTCAGCACTGGAGGGAGGTGGGGGAGTGGTTAACTGGACTAGAGTGGGCGGGGCCAGGGTGTGATATGCCACTCAGAACACGCTTCGGCCCTTAGACCTTACTGAGCTCTCTGGCCAAGGTATGTCCCGAGTCTGACCTCCACTCCACCAGGGGGCGACCTTTACCTGACGTCCCCCACAGTGTGCCGCCTCCTCTTCAGCTCTTCTGAGAAGCGCCTCTTTCCCAAGCTCCTCCTCTCCTCCGTCCCACTCAACCCCCACGATATCCTCCTCTCTTTCCTCTCCTCCTCACCTTTGCAGCTCTCTAAGGACTTTGACCTTTTTTGTGTTCGACCACGGGCACCGCCACCGCCACCCCCCCGAGCATGCGACAGTTAGCGTGCAGAGCGTTGCCATGGAAAAGAAGCGACAGAAAAGGCAGACTTGTGAAAAGACAAAAACAAACAGCAGTGCAAAAAAAAGCTAAAAAAAAAAAAAAAAGTTACAACAAAATAACTTAAAATGCATTTTTCCAATTTATGTTTGTGTATGACGAATAGTAGAATGTTAAATCAAAATTCTAAACAATATTACACCAGCAACACAAAACTGAAGTAGCAATATGATCAAAAGAATAATGGAAAAAACGACGAAAAACAGCTAGAATAGTGTTTAAAATGGCTGAGAAAGTCGTCTTGTATCCTACAAAAACAACCAACAATAGCTACCTGAACAAGAGAGCGGCGGACAAGACACTAGCAGGCCATTTCTCAGGTCTGCCACCTGGTGGAAAGATTTTGTAGTGCAGGCTCACCTGATGCGTCCCCTGGGCCTCTCTGACTGTATCGACATGGCGGACACGTCGCTCATGTCGCTGTCGGAGGACCTGGCGGACACATTATCAGAGCTCTGCCTCTGCTCCTTGTAGAGCTGAGAGAGAGAGAGAGAGAGAGAGAGAGAGAGAGAGAGAGAGAGAGAGAGAGAGAGAGAGAGAGAGAGAGAGAGAGAGAGAGAGAGAGAGAGAGAGAGAGAGAGAGAGAGAGAGAGAGAGAGAGAGAGAGAGAGAGAGAGAGAGAGAGAGAGAGAGAGAGAGAGAGAGAGAGAGAGAGAGAGAGAGAGAGAGGAGAGAGAGAGAGAGAGAGAAAACTGTCAGCTCGGCTGCCACGTTGCTTCAAACATCAAAAGGTTCAAACACACAAACTCACTGTGCAGCAGAACAAGCAAAGGGAGGACTGCATTTCAGTGCTTTCGCCATTGAACAGCATCACTGCGGAAGCTACTTGTTACAGTGACACATAGAGGCTGTGTTCCAAGTGCAAAAGATATAAGGAAATATAACAAAGGTAACAAATTAAAAGTTGAAATAAACTGCTAAATGTTTCTTCCTGATATGTGCCTGAGAGAGCTCTAATTAGACCGTCTCAAGGGGAGACAGGCAAAACAACTGTAATAACATCATATATTTATTACAGCAAAGAGAGGGTGTGAAAAGCCTGGACGGGAGGGGTGTGGAGAGAGGGGGGGGGGGAGGGGGGGTGTAAAAGGGAGGAGTGTGGATTTGGGGAGGGGGGGAAGGGTGTGGAGCAGGAGGGGGGGGGGGTGTGGTCGCCTTACCTCACGCTTGTTCTTCAGCTCTGTCTCCAGGTCCTGGCTGGAGCTGGACGTGGTGGAGGTTCTGTAGGAGTGCACCTTCATCTGCAGCTGACGAGCCCGCTCCTCCACCGCTAGGGCTGGGGGCAGAGACCGCATGAGAAACACACACACAAAAATACACACACACACAAGCAATATGCACACACGCATACACACGTACACATATATACACACACGCACAAGTAATATGCACACACGCATACACACGTACACATATATACACACACACACACACAAGTAATATGCACACTCACATAAGTACACACGCACACACAAAAGCAATATGCACACACGCATACACACACACGCACACATATATACAGTATACACACACATAAGCACACACACACATATACACATATATGTAAGAGCACACACACACACACACACACACACACACACACACACACACACACACACACACACACACACACACACACACACACACACACACACACACACACACACACACATATATACACAATTCAAATCAGTCTGTCCAATAAAAACAAAGTGGTTTTCCATCTGTATCACAACAGAAGGGTGCATCTGAGGGGTAAAGCTAGGAGACACATAACTCATAGTATTACACAGCCATGCTATTCAGCATTACTTCCGTTTTCCTAACATTCATTCATTTTAGGACTGTTACATAAAGTATTACCTGTCCCATCTGGGTTTTACAAAGAGTGAAACATGAGCATCACAATAAAGCATTTTATAATTAAATTTAGGGTCAACATGCCGGTGTCAGGCTTAAATTAAAAAAATGGGATTGTTCTCATTCGCGATGAAATCGCACAGCAGCAGGCAATTACTTTTGATATCTTGAAATCGATGAAACTCGGAAACCCCAGCTGGATTTTAGGGCGTGGGTTTAACGTCCGAGAGAAATTGGAAAACACTTTAATTTAGGTCGTTTCAAATTTTTTTCTCTGAGAAATTCTCTCTTCTCTGTTCTCTGTGGCCTGTGTAACAAGTGCATAAATCTGGAATTATTCCGAATGCAAGTAAAGCGTGTGGTTTAGCTGTCGTTTCCTGCGTCAGTCAGTTACCCTTCGCTTTGACAAAATCCCATCTGCACTGATATGCAGGGCTATACACCTGTGAAAGGGCTTTAGCCTGAAAATACTAATGGAATTTAAACTGCAGCTCATTCAATTATTCACTGCTTCTGCCTGAAAACAATCAACTATCAGACCAACGCCGGCGGCAGCCGTCAGCATACCAGCGTTTTGCACGTCGGCCCGCAAGCGACAGCATCATCCACCAGCTATTTATTTATTTATTTACTTTTTTTTAAACTGTGGGGCTTTACATATACAATTTCCACCCTAATTTGAAATGTCTAATTATGAGTAACCTGCAGTCACGTTCATGGCCCCACTGCCATTTCGGGAGAATGTAGACATCCGTGGTTCTACACACACGCACACTCACATACACACACACACACACACACACACACACACACACACACACACACACACACACACACACACACACACACACACACACACACACACACACACACACACACACACACACACACACACACACACACCACACACACACACTGTACCTTGCTCTATACTGCTACTTTTGAGGGGACCTGTGGCAGCTGCCTCCCTCTGCGGCCTGATGTGGGGGGTCCCTGTCGGAGGGGAGTGGGAGGGGCTGCCGTGTGCATGTGCTCTGCGATGGACAGAGCGAAAGAAAAAGAGAGAGAGGGAGTAAGAGAAAGAGATGTTAGACATTAGCCCACGTAAACAAAAAAACAATCAAACACAATAGTGTTGAAAAGAGACATGAGGCAGTCTCTTACATTCCACCATTCACCCACTGGAGCATTAGCGTTATTTCAATGCAACACTCTACCAGTGACTATAAAGTCTCTAACAGAACAGAAAAAATAAAAAGTATTTGGGTAAGACCATAAAAATTAACCCTCAGAACAGAAAGTTCATACGTAGCTTCCACCTTAGAATATCCACAGGGTCCAAATAAAAAACACAATCAATCAATCAGTCAGTCGGGGCGCAGGAGAAGACAGGGCATGAACACTTTTTCAAAACCCTCGATGTAAAACATTCATTCTCAGCCAAAAGGAAGGCAATGAGAGCAATGGGGCTACACAATGATGCAATGTGCTAATTAAATAAGACGTTTAGTCTGTGGAAGCACAGTGCAGGTACACTATCTGGACTGGCACAGGGTGGGGATGACAGAATATGAAGCAAAACTTCAAATACAGAAATTACGTGGATCATCAGAGAGAAGTTTGGATAGGTCACAGGAAGTGCTTGGATAGGTCACAGGAAGTGCTTGGAGAGGTCACAGGAAGTGCTTGGAGAGAGGATATGAAGAGATAGGACAGGTCACAGGAAGTGAAGAGAGGACACAAGGAGAGATTGGATAGGTCACAGGAAGTGATTGGAGAGGACGCAGGAAGTGATGGGAGACAGGACATGGGAAGTGACTGGACAGATCACAGGAAGTGATCAGAGAAAGTGATAGTCAGACTGCAAATGGTTGAACGAGCAGACAGAAGTCAGTTTGGGGGGTTAAGGAGGGACACAACAGCAGCTCCCTTTTAGTCCCTGGTCAACACCTGTCCAGTGGAGCTGCGCCCAGGCAGGATCCCCGAAAGGGCAGCAGAGGCAGTGCCCTTCCTCTACTCCCCCTTAATATAGAGGTGGGCTGAAGTCTGAAGTCAAGGCCCAGATGCAATGGACAAAACAAATGACAGAATAAAAACAGAAGAAAATCATACACACACACACACACACACACACACACACACACACACACACACACACACACACACACACACACACACACACACTAATAAAACAAATTAGAGACATGAAATTTATAAATAAAATAGCATTCAACAGGCAGACACTAAAAAGGTGAAGGAGACAAAATAATTCCATAAAATGGCAGACGTAGGGATGCTATTAAAGGAAAGACGGAAATGTATTCCCAAAGACGGAGCCAAAATGGACACCTGGCTGATATGATGAAGTTAGGGGGGAATTCTGCACTCATAATGAACATCAGCTTAGCTCTCATTATAATTATGAAACACACATTGAATAGAGTATTGTGTCTTCAGAGTTGAACACTTGAAACAAGTATCAAGCACATCTGTTACATTCTTGGGGGTAAATTACTGACTATTTTCATTACTGTGGTATTTTAAGCACAGTAAGACATGTTGCATAGATAAGATTATTTATGTTATTCATGTACCGGCACAATCTGAAGAAATTACACTAAAACCTTAAAATGCACACGCACACACACACACACACACACACACACACACACACACACACACACACACACACACACACCTTAGCCATTCAAACAAACGATTACAGAATCCCAGTGACCAGATATTGACAAGAATTAGCAAAGCACAGCACTCCAAGTTAATCTACCCATAAGTGCAGTTATGCTGTTGTTAGTTTAGGTAAACTTAGAAATGTCATTTCACTAACATGTTAATTAGCAGGAATATTCCTCCATACAAATACATGAATGCCAATATGACAATTTAATTTCTTTCAGATAAAAGCTTCCAGGCCTGATCACTTCTGTTAAATCATTACACGTCACTGTTACTAAGGCCTGACAGTGTAGCCTACACTGCACTTAACTAAAGCTGCAATGCACCATGGGAGATTTCCACAGGCCACTAATGGCAATAACAGCAGGGACTGCTGAAAGCACAGTGCGTAGGAAAGGCCGTCGACCCTCTCCGCTATAGGGCGCCGATGGACCGATGAAACGCGGGAGGAACCAGGGAACGAGGAGGCGGAGCCAGCCCGCGAGTGAGGGATGAGAAAAGGCGCGTGGGGAGGCGTGGCCTACCTGTCACTCACAGAGCTCTTCCTATCGGGTTTCAGACAGCCGGGCCCGTCCAGAGCTCTCGGCTGCCTGCCAAACGTCGGAAAAACCGGGGGGCGAGGGCGGGGGGAACGACAGAAACAGGGAGAAATGGGGAAATAAAAAAACGAATGAATGAATAAATAAATACATGAAAAATACATGAAACGGCGGGAAGCAGAGCGGGGGGGGGGGGCAGGGGGAGGGGGGGGGGGGGGTGAAGCACTCAGGCAGAAATGAAGATGAGGAGAATCTGGACGCTCAGGCCTTTTTTTTAATGTTTTAATCTAGCAGGTCCGGAGATGCTAGGTCAGCAGTGAAGCACGCCGAAAAGCAGGACCCGTCACCCTTTAGATCCCCACTGGTGATCAATCACACGCTCATTCATTCACGCCCTACGTCCCAACGCACCCAGGACGTCCCAACACATTAAATCTTCCAAACAAAGAGCGTGTTTCGGGCCTGAGTCACAAAGACCTTTCAGCGCACGCAAGACCAACAATGTGACCAATGATTGGTGCGACACAAAAGGTTTTGCACATGCTAAAGGTCTTAGTAAATCAGGCCCTCATTTGGTTAAAACACAGACATCTATGTATACAGGTTAGGCAGGTAAGTAAAGCACCTGATTTAGGAAACAGAAGGCATAAAAACCAACAAGCCTGCGTGTGAGATGTGACGGGAACACGGTCAAACACGTACAATGCAACTGAAAGGGGAGAGGAAGGGAAGAGCTGTGCACGGTGTAAAGGTTAAAGGTTAAAGGCGGTTCTGTGAGCAAAGCATGTCGGGGCCGCTGGCGGGGCCCCTCGCGGGCAGGTCTGCCCGTACCTCTTGACCCCTGACCTTGCACTGAGGTGATTGGCCGTCTCCTGAGTGGGACCATCGGGCTCCAGTATCCAGCTGTTCCGTTAAACCAGTGCACAGACGTGGCGGGACGGAGGGAGGCGGAGGTGGGTGAGGGAAGTGGATGGACGGGGTTAAGGGTGGTGGGTGGGGTTAATGGATAATGGGCGTGGTTAAGGAATGATGGGCAGGGTTAATGAATGATGGGCGGGTTTATGGGATGATGGGCGGGATTAAGGGAGGATGGGTGGAGTTAAGGGAGGATGGGCAGGGTTAAGGAAGGGTGGGCAGGGTTAAGAATGAAGGGCGGGTTTATGGGATAATGGGCGGGATTAAGGGATGATGGGCGGGATTAAGGGAGGATGGGCAGGGTTAATGAATGATGGGCGGGTTTATGGGATGATGGGCGGGATTAAGTGAGGATGGGTGGAGTTAGGGGAGGATGGGCGGGATTAAGGGAGGATGGGCAGGGTTAATGAATGATGGGCGGGTTTATGGGATGATGGGCGGGATTAAGGGAGGATGGGTGGAGTTAAGGGAGGATGGGCGGGATTAAGGGATGATGGGCGGGGTTAAGGAAGGGTGGGCAGGGTTAAGGGAGGGTGGGCAGGGTTAAGGGAGGATGGGCAGGGTTAAGGAATGATGGGCAGGATTAATGAATGAACGGCGGGTTTATGGGATGATGGGTGGGATTAAGGGAGGATGGGTGGGGTTAAGAGATGATGGGTGGGATTAAGGGAGGATGGGCAGGGTTAATGAATGATGGGCGGGTTTATGGGATGATGGGTGGGATTAAGGAAGGGTGGGCGGGGTTAAGGAAGGGTGGGCGGGGTTAAGGAACGGGGTGGGAACAGAGACACATGGAAGGTTACACACGGAATGGCAGGAAGGTGCATGTTCACAGGACACGTTGGAAGAGGGGGGACATGTCACAGTGAAGTTCAAACATTCCAACGGCAAAATGACCACAGTCCAAGGGAATAAACCAATGTTTGTTCTGTTTTTTGTTTTTTAATTTGTGTCAACAAATATAAAATATACAAGTACACCACAACAAGTAGGCAGTATAAATGAATAATATGATCCATTTGAGGTGGTATGAATGGCGATGGTGGAGATGCTCTATTTGCTTTAACTTGGGTTACTTCATGTAGATGTACAGTAAGTCATATCGGGAGCAGGCTATGATAAGCCACTGTACTGTTGAAAAACAGGTATAGGACATACACCACTAGCGACACAGATGCACACTGACTGAGACTGATCACTATGGAAACGATGATTAAGGACAAACAGAGCTCTTATGTAGCGGAAGCAGCAAACAACGAGGTGTGTGTGTGGGGGGGGGGGCTTCTGGGTTTGGAGGGGGAAGAGGAGGGGAGGGGAGGGGAGGGGGGGTGCTGTTTCTACTCCTACAGCCTGTGAGTCTACACTCTAAAAAGCAACAGGGGTACGCAATGTCCTGGAGATCACTCAGAGAGGACACTCTGTAGCCCTCCTCTCTGGTGTTTGATTTTACTGAGCAGAGAAGGGGCCTGAAAATTCTCAAGTAAAAATCGTGCTCAGCGTATTCGCAGGACGGTACCCCTCAGGTTTTTTAGAGCGCGCTCTTATCCGCACAAACTGAGTCACAGACGGCTACGCTACTGCAAGCAGAGGGCGGGGCTAGGAAGGAGCCAGGCCGAAAAAGGAGAGAGGCAGAGGGGGAGGTTAGCAGTCGGGGGCAGGCTCTCTGAGGTTTCCGGGGTCAGGGGGTCAGGGGGTCAGGGGGGTAGTAGTACCTGTCGTCTTCGGGGGAGGCATGCTGAATTAAAATCCTGGGGCTTGTCGGTCGCCTGCGTGGGAGGGAGTGGGAGCCCCTAAAGGTGTCCCCAAAGTGCCCACAATGGGGAGACAGGAGAGACACAGGGTGAGAGAGAGAGGGCTGGGGTCACTGGTCACCGGGTCACCAGCCTACTCCACGGCTCTATCCTTAAATGTATTTATTAAATTTTTTATTTAAGGGGGGTATACTACGAAGCAGGATTACTGAGTTAGCTGGATAACTGCACTGAGTAAAACATTGAACACCTCTTTTTACTTCAGTCCGTGGGCTTTTACGTATGCTGCTCCCTCGGCTTGGAATTTACTGCAAAGTAAAACAGGGACATGAAGTTGTAGATGTTTTGGCCGGCGAGCCTATTTGACCCGGCGTGCTCTGGAACTTTCCTGTTTTTAGCTTATGTTCAGTCTTGTGATTTGTAACTTTTATTGTTTTGTAATTTTGTTATACGTATGTTGTCTGTCTGTAACATGTTAATTGTAATGCTGCCTGTCTTGGCTAGGAAACTCTTGTATAAAAGATTTTTACGAGGCTTTTCATGGTTAAATAAAGGTTAAATAACAAAAAATGTTCCAGATTTGGGAGGGTTCCGGGGTTTGCTCAGTGTAGTTATCCAGCTAACTCTGGAGTTATCCAGTAATCCTGCTTCATTGTATACCCCCCCTGGGAGTTCAACTAAAACTCAGCACTTTTTAGCAATGAAGACCTGGGGGATCAAGGTGTGTTGGGAATGCAGGGGATTGTGTAGCCAATCAGAGGTAGGGGGAGATAAGGTGGCGATGTCCTCCTACGACCCGGCAATCCATACAACATGTTTTTCCCACTTAGTGAGGACAGCAACTTCCAAGAATGAAGATGTAATGTTGAAGTTCATTCTTGGGAGTTGCTGTCCTCACTAAGTAAGAATGACTTGTTATTCAGATTTTTTTTACAAGCATTCTTATCCTAAGAAAAACCAGTTTGTTTGCACTTGCATATCACTAAAACCTGGCAATCCATCTTTGTTCCCTGTAGGGGATATGAGTCTCTGGACTTAAGCTCAAGAACCATATATTCTACTATGCTGAAATCTAGACTACAAGGGACATTCAATAAAAATAAAATAAATAATATTTTAGAAAATATTTTCACTGCATGTTTTTATTATCCAAGACACGTGTATTATGTCAAAAGAAATTTAAATGCTTAAAACTTTTTTACTGGCGGGCCTCAGGAGGCCATGCCGAGAGCAAGTTCACTGGGAATTTGGCCCGAACGTTGGGGTTAACACCCCAACTCTTTGAAAATTGTGGATCTTTAATGACCACAGTGAGTCAGGACCTTGGTTTAACCTTGGCCTCAGAACAGCGCCCCAATCGTTGTCCTAGGGAATAGGGGTTCTGTTTGGCCCAGAGGGAAGGGTAGCCGCTATGCACCAATACCTCTTCCAGTGACTTAGCTTTCCCACGAGGTCTCCCATCCCACAACTATTTTGTTTCAGCTTAAGGGTACAGGGTGTTATGGCTGCTAGCTAAATCTGGTGTCTAGAAAATGCCCTGCAGAAAGGTGTCTTTTTTTGGGAATGAGCTGCTGCTCAACATTTGCTCAGGGTTGGCTCAGGGCTGTCTCATGGCTGTCTCAGGGGTACCCAGGCTTGGGAAATGAACTCCACAGTTGACATAAGAGTCGTTGACACGGAACATGTGATGTGAGTCATATTCCGATGACGATAACACACTCACAGGAAAACAGAAACATTTTCAGCATCAATTCAAATCCAACAGTGATTAAATTGATCCAAAAGGGGATGTAAAACGTACTCTATGAGAGTACAATCTACTCTATCATAGAGTGGACTTAAAGCTGAAAATGCTACTGAGTACACATTCAGCTGGAACCTGCGGTAAATATATCCATGCATGTGAATAATGGATGGAGTGACTGACATTTTTGCGCTGTTTCACAAAATCAGAAAAGTAAACATTTCATGAATGAAAATGGGACTTGTTACAATGCTAATGTTCGAGCATTTGCATTGCCACTGTAATAGGCATTATATACCTTTTGATGGATGTGAAGCTTAATGGGAATTTTTGGCTTTTAGTGACAATGCTGGCAGCGTTTAAAAGTTTCAGAGAAACTCAGAAACACTACCATGCTTACATGTACCATTTCTACAGCAGAGACAAAATAATGCTTGTGCAATGTAACAATCTGTCCATAATAAATAATTAACACATTATTATATCATTCTATATACAGAATAAGTAAAACCTGAATGAATTGAGTTGTTTAGAGTTAAAGAGACGGGCACACAGGCATGAAGAAAAGTCTCATGAGGCAGGATTAGCGCCCCCTTCAGGCACCAAAGCACCTACACACCAAACTCAAATCTGCTGACCGACAGTCACACAAAAATACATGCACGCACGCACGCACGCACGCACGCACGCACGCACGCACGCACGCACGCACACACACACGCACACACACACGCAACCATTTAAACACAGCCACAGGGACCACTAGCACAACTCAGAGTAAAAAAGCGAAGTCGTTGGTGAGTACCTTTCTCGTTCAGGCGAATGGAAACTAGGATCTGGTCTCAAACAGTTGGTACTAGCACTTTTGACCCTGTCAAGAGAGGGCTGCAGATCACTGGGGGGCCCGATCATGGCATCCAATGGAGGTTGAGAAAGAAAGACAGAAGGAAAGAAAGAGGGGGAGGAGAAAGAAAAGGAATAAAAAAAACAAAAAAAGGGGAAAAACATGTTAGATACCAAATCATAGAGGGCATGTAAATCTCAGCAAGCGATAAGAAGACATGCTCTGGCCGGCAGCCAGAGAGGAACTGGAAGACTGGGTCGTGGGAACGTTCCAGAGGCGACTGTGGGCTGTGGGCCGTGTTTTCGGGCGGTTCCTCCAGTGGCATGTGCAGAGGAAGCACAGAACAAACGATCCCCATCCATCCAAGAGCTGAGAGAATCTGGTTTATGCTACGCGGCAGATAGCTGTGAAAGTTTGCTCTGCTGGGTTGTTTTTAGCAGTGAAAAGTAGTTTTTTTTTTCCAGTGGAACGTGAAGCACGTGAGCTCAGGGTCTTTATATGGAGAAGGAATCGATCGCTCGTTGCGAATGCACACATATTTGGCCTACGATTAACAGCAGCACTCTGGCAGGGCCATTTCCTGTAAACGTACAGAGATGAATGGAGTCTTGCCTGGGGGTTCTGTGTGTGGGAGGAGCTCTGTACGGGAGGGGCTGTGCGTGTGGGAGGAGCTCTGTGTGTTGGAGGGGCTGTATGTGTGGGAGGGGCTCTATGTGGGAGGGGCTCTCTGTATGGGAGGGATGTGCATGTGGGAGGAGCTCTGTATGTGGGAGGGGCTATGTCTGTGGGAGGGGCTGTGTGTGTGGAAGGGGCTGTGTGTGTGAGGGGCTATGTCTGTGGGAGGGGCTGTGTGTGTGGAAGGGGCTGTGTGTGGGAGGGGCTATGTCTGTGGGAGGGGTTCAGTGTGTGTAAGGGGCTGTGCGTGTGGGAGGGGTCCTGTGTGTGGGAGGGGATGTGCATGTGGGTGGGGTCCTGTGTATGGGAAATGGGGGTGTCTGGGGGCCTGTGTCTCTTACCTAATCATGATGTGGTCAGTGAACCTGAGCACTCTCTGTGTGATAGCAGGGCGGGGTGGCGTGCCGCCATCCGGTCGGAGCAGAGGCTTGGTCTTTAAGCATGCAGGGAGGGTGGAGCTACACACATGCATACACACACACACACACACACACACACACGCACACAAACACATGCATACATACACAAACACACACGCACACACACACAGGCATACACAGATACAGGCATATACAAACATACACACACACACACACACACACACACAGACACAGACACATGCATACATACACAAACACACGCACACACACACACACATGCATACATGCACAAACACACACGCGCACACAGAGGCATGCACAGATACACGCATATACAAAAATATACACACACGTACACAAACACACATGCACACACCCACACATACATATATACAGGCATGCATACATAATGCATGTACATATGCAAATATATACACATGCATACATATCATACACAAATGTACATACATACACACACAAATACAAACAAACAAGTAAAAATAAACACACACAAAGATACATACAATCAAACACACACACACATATACACACACACACATGCAAACATGATGTAAAGGAATAACACACAGTCAAATAAATAAAAAGATCTCAATAATCAAAATCAAGTAAGTCTATGGGAGTAAATGAAAGGCAGGAGAGGATGGAAGCATTGTGGTTTTATCCTGTGGACCGCTCTGAGTTGGAGGTGACAAGTTTATTTATTTTTCTTGGCCAATTCAGCAAATCGGTGTTATTCAGTTTGTACTCCCCACGGCTGCCTTGAACGACGGGGAAATAAATTCAATCCAACAGTGTCCACAGAAAACCACAAGAAATCAAAAGTGAAGCGGCAGAATTTAGCACACCAGAGCCAGCGTCTTTATCGACAGTATATCTACAGCCACCTTAACTGTGATTCCGACATTATTTCACCCCTGTCATACTGTGGAAAATCAGACTTTTCCTCATAAATCCTCTTGTAGAAAAGCCTATGGACGTGTAAATGCGTGTGACTTCTTTACGGCTTTCACTGAGGAAAAACGTATGAAAAGCCTCACTTCAAATGACTTCAACTTATGTTCCCCTGTTTCTACAGATGTACTCGCAATGGGAATATACTGGAATCTTCAAGGAGTTTTGTTGTAAAATCCCGAGCCCCCCTGAGCATCTCGGAACAGTTTTTGAGTTTAAGGCTGCATCTGACAAAAAAAACAAAAACATTTTTGAGGATTTTTTCCAGAGTCACAGTAAAAACCCATCAGGTCAGTGGAGTTGTAAGCACCTGCCAGTCGTAAATAATATCGTAACGTAAAGAGCCAGTTACCCTTAGCGTAGGCCTCTAGAATGACCCAGCACTTGTGGACATATATGGAGATTTTATGTAATTCTGCGCACAAAGCCATCTGGCATTCGAAGCACACAGATGATGTTCTCACCAGCAATTCTAAATGCGGCCTCTACCGCGCTAACCCTACAGAACGCCAGAGCTTCTACGTTAGCGATACATAACGCAGACAAGTCAGACGTTAGATGCATGTACCAAGGTCATACTAATAATACATTATTTCAGACCTGGAGGTAACCTGACACCAATGCTGTACGCTAATGTGTCTAAAGTATGTATGGAGCTGCTCTTTTCCAGGTGGCTGGAGCTGCATTGTGGGTACTGACCTACATCCTGTCTGACAGCTCTAATGGGCACTGGCACTGGGTGCTGGTACTTATGCTGGTAATATAATATAAAACTGAAAGGCACTATAAGGAAGCAGGAGAGGAGGTTATCAGCGCACAGCGAGGGCTACTTCCTCTCCCCCAGAGGTTAAGACAAAGAGCTTTGAAGCCACAGGAACAGGAGCACAAGATTCACAGGCTCAACTCCACCAGCAGCGGGGACAAAGCATAAAGGGAATAGTGTGGAAGGGGTGCGGCCATTTTGGGTAAAAATTTTCACTGGATAATATAGATCAAATGGACGGGGTTGGGGGGGGGGCTGGGCGAAGCCAAGGTGTGTCACAGGAGAAAGAGGAGGCGGGGTGGTCCAAGTCAATGACCTTTGACCCCCTTACCTGTATATGTCCTTATGAATGCCATTAACTAACAAGGGCATCTTCGGGGGGAGCATTTTACTGTGTCTAGCTGAGCTCCTACATTAATGCAGAGGGGACGTGCAGCAAAGGGAGGATACAGAACAACTCCATTAAATAAATAAAAAAGATTTTTAATGCACATATGCATGTTCTGTGCATTTTGAGGTAATATTTCACAACCTATACAATTGCAATATCCATTAAAGGCTTATCCATTAAACTGCTGGATTGCTACTGTATCGTACCATTTTCACTAAGACTGTAATGCTCTATTTAATTGATTTTGTTGGTAATTACAATTGAGTCAGTAATGAGCATTACTTGGAAACAAAGCAATGTAATTATCGAGGTAGCAATGCGTGTACCAAACCCATTTGCATATTAAAAGATTACATGCACACACAGTAGAGTTATGGAATTATATAGTCTGAACAGCATTGAAACCATTTCTAATCTATAAAATGGCACTGCAATAATAGAAACATAGGCAAAAATATATTTCCTGGGTATCATTGGGTATGTAGTTGTATCAAAAACGGCTGGTATTATGCAATTGGCAGATGGGGAAATGGGTCAATTGTGTGTGATATGAAATTTCACTGAAGTGAAGGCATCAACTCGACCAAAAACAGTCCAAACTGCCGGCGTTGGATGAAGACGGACTGGGATCGCCTTGAAACAGCTTGAACATTTTTTTTAAAATGAAATGAAAGTGGAAAACAGAGGCAAAGGCATACATTACGCCGACGCTGTTTTCAAACAAGTCTGCTGAGTCGACAACACCACGGACGCACGCACTCGCTCGCTCGATCTGCGGATGTCATTCGCGGCCAAATCCAAACCCAGAGAATTAGTCAAAATGGCAGTTGGAAAGGTGGGTGAGGATGAGGGAGATGGAGGTTTTCATTCATAATAATGGCGGTGGGGAATATCAGTAAAGTCCGGAGCTCGTTGCTTTACCTGTTTGTGTGCAGGCACTCGGCACTCCCGCCCCGGATTGCTCTGCGCATCATGAGGACCTCACTGTGTTACCGTGGTGATGGGTGACACATGAGGAAGTCAACAACCAAGCAGACAACCGGGACACAAAGTAAGACAATGCACAGACAGGGTGAGAATATGAAGAATGTGAAGAACAGAAAGAAATCAAAAAATTGAATTTCCATGGCAAGAAATATAACATCAATAATAATAATAATGATTTTGTTAGTAACGTAGAAAACACAGTCCTCTAGTTTCTGGCGATCCTTGGTGCACAAGACCTGCTACAAAAATAAAAAATAAAAACTTCTTTGCTAAGTGGACAGCGAGTTAGCTTTGTGTCGTACACCCTTTCCTCATCTCAAACTAAAAACACTCAAAGGATTGTTCGACTGCAGTATTTTGGAAATATTCAGTACAGAGACACTTGAACCACATCAGCTCCTCCTAGTGGTGAACCCTTGTAAAATAGTTGGTTTGACCAAGAACAGTTATTTAATAGAATATTGAATATTGATAACTGGTGCGCTTCCTCACAATACCCACTGGCTCGGTGCTCTGCCAAAAAAAAAGACCACAGTAAAAACTATGGAAGTGGCCGTACTCTTAAACACCTTTTTATTTGTTGGCCAGGGCTAACGCCTTTCTGTGTGAAGCCTTTGTCAGAGCATGTCAAAAACCCAACAACACCCCAAGCCTAAAAGGCCCTCTTCCTGTCCCCAGAACACCTAAGAGCCTGCTAAGCCCCGCCCACTTCAATCCTGACTGTTGTCTATTGGTTCTCAGTGATTCACAGATAAAGCTGAATTTGTGACTCACCGTCCTCACCCGTGAACGACGGGTGCGGCTGACATTATGTGCACCCCAGAAAACACTTCTAACACACCTGGCTCTCGTTACTGGTCCAGTTAGAACCGTTGACCGCACCTCTAACACACCTGGCTCTCGTTACTGGTCCAGTTAGAACCCTTGACCGGGCCCAGCTGTGGTTACCTGTCCTCAGAGTAGTCCAAGTCAGAATCCTGGGACATGTGATCCTGGTGTCCGTGGGAGTCATGGTAACGGATGGGGGAATGCGACTGCCTGTTCTGGTGGATCTCATCCAGACTCCTTGAACCAAAAGTGACCAGAGAGTAAGAAGTGAGAGTTAGCCTAGCCTAGCCTAGCCTCCATTTGAGACCCAGCGAAAGCAGTACAATTAGGAGCAACAAACTGCTAATGGTACCAATATATCATAAATATTCTTTATTAAAAATGTAATTTCCCTGCACTTTAATATGTTGCAATGAATATGGCAATAATTTGTATACTTGCCCATATATTGTCAAATGCTGCAACATCTCAAGAATATATATTATTTCAATACATATCCAATATATTCCATTTCTGTGCTGATTTTGAACCTCATCTGCATTGCTTTGGTAAATATCCACCTGTCTGCTGCACATTGATACTACATCAAAACGTCACACCCAAGTGTCAACAGGTGTGTAGAATGACATCCCTTACCCTAGAAGGGTGTCATTCTGAGTGATGGTTTGCTAGGAAATGTTCTGAAAGTACTGTATGAAAACGGCCCCATTCCCATGGGTGTGTATGCGGGTAAGCCCTATCCCAGTGGCCCGGCCATGCCCCTCTCACCTCTGCATGGGCACGTTAGCGGGGCGGGAGCGGGCCCTGCCCTGGTCCTCCCGGTGTGGAGATACGGAACGCGAGCGGTGCTGAGCGGCTCGCTGCTGTTCGGGCACTGTCAGTGTGCTGGTCCTCTCCCTCTCCCGGGAGTTTCTCTCAGCAGCTGCTCCGCCGCCAGGCACCGCGTTCAACACACGCGCACACATACATACACACACATGCATACATACACACACATACATATACACACACACACACACACACACACACACACACACACATATGTACACATGCACGCACGCGCACATACATATGCACACACACATATATACACATATACCCCATGCACAAACATACATATGCAAATACGCATGCAGGCATACATACACACGCATACATACATACATACACACACACACACACACACACACACACACATACATATACATACATATACACGTACACAAACATACACACCCATAC
>CM056379.1:107944128-107994128 GCA_029718625.1 Synaphobranchus kaupii | reverse complement strand
AATTTATTGATTAATTGATTGATTGATTGCTTGAACATTTTTCAGGGCTGGGGGTATATTCAAGTTCAATTCAGTCAATTCAGGAAATTAACTGAAATTCAATTAATAAATTGGAAAAATACCCACAATATTCGATGGAGATTTTTCCACTAATGAATTGCATTTCAATTAATTTCCTAAATTGGCTGAATTGGAATTGAATTGACCTCCTACCCTGGTTAAGGTGTTTAACACATCAGTACTCAAGTGCCATTTGATTGGCCCACCCGTTATCAATCTGCATGCTGATTGGTTAATGTGCTCAGGCCGTAGCCGTCATTGGCTACGGTCAAACTTACTCTGCAGCTTCTTGCTGGGGCTGTCACTGTGTGCGTGGCGACGAGGCAGGTAGGGGGAGGGTTGGGGCAGAGGTAGCGAGGACACGTCGTGGGTCTGGAGCTTGTACCAGTGCGGCGTCTCGTCCAGCAGCGCCGTCTCCAGCTCGATCAGGATCTGGCCGGGGAAAGAGCACCGGGTAAACAGTCACGGTCGTACCGCATGCAGTTGCAGTCCCACGGATACAGTGGAAGCAGGCACGCATTACTCAGTCACACAACATACAGTCACAAAGGCACCGCTGCAAAGGGTTCAGTCACATTCACTACTGAATAAGTTACAGTCAACCAGTCACCATTATACATTACATTACATTACATTACAGAGCGACTTACACAACTTTTTAGCATTTCTTTTACATATATTATCCAATTATACAGCTGGATATACGGAAGCGATTCAGGTTAAGTACCTTGCTCAAGGGCACAACGGCAGTGTCCTACCTGGGAATCGAACATGCAACCTTTCGGTTACAAGGCCAGTTCCTTAACCATTATACTACACTGCCGCCCATACAGTATGCAGTTACACATTCCCTATGAAACGCGCCATTCTTCTACAAACTGCTCAGTCACTGCCTGCTTTCCATCGTGGTGTGAAGACACACCTCTTCAGACCCTACCTTGACTGACCCACCAATCTACTACCACTTTCACATAGCACTTGCATCCTGTTTCTTGTATCCTGTACCTTGACTCTCTAACATATAACACTAGTGTCTTGATTGCGATGTCGTAGCTTATCATGTCTTACTGAGTTAGCTTTAAGACTTACCATACTTAATTATCCATAGCTTGCTGTGTGAACTTGACTCCATGTTCATGTCTATGGATAGCTGCTACTTTATGATAGAACTATACTTTATCTGACCTGTTTGTAGTTGTTTTAATGACTTTCGGTATGCACTTATTGTACGTTGCTTTGGATAAAAACGTCTGCCAAGTTACTGTAATGTAATGAATAGGTTACAGTTACAGTCACACAGAAACTATATTACAGAATGAAGTCAAGAGTCACACAGTCACTATTTATCCATATGCAGGGACAGTTACAGTTACTATTGGATACAGTCACTGTCACCGTCATAAGGGCACGGTCACAGTCACACAGAACGCATCACACAGGATGCACCCACCATTCCGGAATCTCAATCACATTACATAATCACATAATGAGGTACAGACCCACGCAAATGGAAAATTCAGACAGGATGCAGACACCAGGGATACAGTAACATAGGTCATAATAAGACCTAAATAGATGGAGTGTGTGTCCTAATACTCAAAAAATACATCCTCCTTTCCTCCACTACCACCTCCTCTCCTCCATGCCCCGGAAACCGATCTCTGTGTCCTAATCTAATGTTGCTGATTACACATTAATGGTTACATATTATTTAATGTCTCGACACAAATCGCAATGTCAGGTACAACATTGTATACTGTGCATGCAACTACTTGTACTTGAAACATACAGGCAGTTTTGCATACTTCCTTGTAGGAGACGAGTGGAGGAAAGGAGGTGAGGAGTGAAGAATATTGGGAAGCACCCAGGGCCTTTGAGGAACTCTGACCGCAGAGCGCAGTGGTACAGGACGGACCAATGACCGTTCGGCGTGTCGGGTACGGTACCTCCCCCAGGAACTCGCTCTCCTCCTCCTGCACGCGCGGCTGGTCCCACACGGTGATCTCCAGCATGCGCTCCCTGAAGTCCCTCCGGTGCACATGGGAGTACAGGAAGGTCTGGTTCCATTTTGGCTCCGCGTTCTTCTTCACCGTTTTGGTCCTTCTTTTGCTTTTGTCGCTGGAGAAGGACAGGCACTGGGGCGGTTACTGACACAGGCCACGCCCCCTTCTAGATACAACCAATCACAGGCTTGTCTGAGGTAAGGGACATGCTCATTCCTGAGCGCCAATATACGTTTTTGCACGGTCACCCAGATATACACGCAGCTATAGAGATGCCCAGTGCCAGACACGTCTTGTAACAAAAACAGCCAGTTAGAACCATATATACCAATTAACAACCATTGCGAATATACCCAAAAAAAGACTACATTTACAGTCACACCCTTTCAAAGACATAAATGCACATACAGTGTACAGAGTAAGCCCGTGGTATTTGATAGCTTACCTCCTGTCAGGGAGGAAGTACATTTTCACGTACGGGTTCCTGGGCCTCCCGTCCAGCCGAGCAGGGAGGTCTATGGCTTGAAGCACATTGACTATCAACTGATGGCCAACTTTATCGTACCACAGTTTGACCTGAAAAACACACAATTTCAGTTCGCTTTTTAAATAAAGAAACAAATGCAGAGAGACTTTTTGTTCTGATTCCTATTCGATTGATAAAATTTAATTTATTTAGAAAATTAAAGGGATTAGATAAAACTTAAAATTTGATAAAAATTAGATAAAACCAAGTGAAAGTATCAAAAAGATCAGGTGATGAGTATATTTTTGACAGAGACTTCAGAAATGGAAACACTGATCAGTGTAATGAGTTTATGTCTCAGTGTAAGAATATGGCACTGAGTAAGTGTGCACTCAGTTTCAGTGTAGAAATAGGGCACTGAGTAAGTATGCACTCAAGAGACTTTCAGTGTAGGAATAGGGCACTGAGTAAGTGTGCACTCCATTTCAGTGTAGAAATAGGGCATTGAGTAAGCGTACATTCAGTTTCAGTGTAGGAATAGGGCACTGAGTAAGTGTGCACTCACAGAGCTTCAGTGTAGGAATAGTGCGCAGAATAATTGTACACTCAGCTTCAGTGTAGGAATAGGGCACTGAGTAAGTGTGCACTCAGCTTCAGTGTAGGAATAGGGCACTGAGTAAGTGTGCACTCAGCTTCAGTGTAGGAATAGGGCACTGAGTAAGTGTGCACTCAGTTTCAGTGTAGGAATAAGGCACTGAGTAAGTGTGCACTCAGCTTCAGTGTAGGAATAGTGCGCAGACTAATTGTACACTCAGCTTCAGTGTAGGAATAGGGCACTGAGTAAGTGTGCACTCAGCTTCAGTGTAGGAATAGGGCACTGAGTAAGTGTGCACTCAGCTTCAGTGTAGGAATAGGGCACTGAGTAAGTGTGCACTCAGTTTCAGTGTAGGAATAAGGCACTGAGTAAGTGTGCACTCAGCTTCAGTGTAGGAATAGTGCGCTGAATAATTGTACACTCAGCTTCAGTGTAGAAATAGGGCACTGAGTAAGTGTACACTCAGCTTCAGTGTAGGAATAGTGCGCTGAATAATTGTACACTCAGCTTCAGTGTAGGAATAGGGCACTGAGTAAGTGTGCACTCAGTTTCAGTGTAGGAACAGGGCACTGAGTAAGTGTACACTCACAGATAATTGTCCAGGGAGCAGATGGGGGATGTCACGGAGGGTCCCGGGACTTGTAGGGGACATAACGGAGATGGAAGGCCGCTCCATCTTCTGGGATTCGAAGGAACTTGAACCTGCTCGGGTTGGAGGAGGACAAGGATGCTTTCGTCACGGCGTAAACGACCAGCAAAACGTGCAAGCATTACTGCACAAGAAGAGCATGCATAAAACTCATGATCATATGCTTTCATACTCCAACAACAGAGTGTGTGCGGTCAATGTAAAGGCCAAACTCAATGAGTCGGTGTGAAGGACAGACTAGCATTGAGACTTACTAGATTCTAAAGGAGGATGTGATGTTTCTGGAATTCTTGGTATATCTCTATAATACAGAACAACAATACAGCATTAATGTCCAATTTAAAAACTTGACCAAAGCCTTTTTGAAAACTATGAAATAATTCACATTGCTACCCCCTCTTTATGAATCACATACATTAGTAAGGTGATGGTAAATCACTTGGGTACGGTAAAGAATGACTCAGACACCTTTGGCCGAATATTCCTTTATTTTACGGGAAACAAGTTTTATTACTGCAGACATACACACACACACACACACTCTCTCTCTCTCACACACACACACACACACACACACACACACACACACACACACACACACACACACACACACACACACACACACACACACACTGGGTCTAGACTCAAAGAGGACAGTTCCCACAGGTTTGGGAGAATGGGTCATGGAGGGGAAAGTGGGCGGGGCATAAGAATCCCTTCCCTCCATTGGTTGCAATGCCAGGCTGCTCAGCTTATGAGAAGGGAGAGGATTGGTTGAGGAAAGGCAGTGGGAGGGGTGAACCACAGCTACTGCACGCGTTTTACTTACTCATATGCTTTATACACCCTTCTCAAGAAGTTTTTGGAAAGAAAGCGATGGATACTTCTACAAAATGAAGGAGGGAGACGGACCGGAGATGAGGGAGAATACATAAAACCAGTTAAGAAAATAAATTATTAAAAAAGAAAAGCATAAAAACAGCTGGTCCTAATTTTCCATCCAGCATTTAGTCAGTAACTGACCCACTGGAGTGAGAACTAGTTTTAAAATCTACTCTTGATCTCCGCATTAAGCTGAGAATAAGGTGATTCATGGTGTCAAATACATAAATACTAATGTCTGTCATTCTCTTAATAGTATTCTTAGATAAATACTATTGTCATTCTCTGAAGAAAGAAAAAAAACTCAGGGCTAGTTTTTGTTTGGGAAACCCGAGCATTTATACCAACACATCCAATTAAAGACTTGGGCCGTGTCCGAATACGACCCCCACACGCTTTTGAGGGTGCATATTTGAGTCCACTTCATCAAAAAGCTTTTGAGTGGGTGACTTTTGGGGGCGCTTATAATATCAGGATGAACCCCTTATTTCCGGGGTTTTGTTGAGGGAATTCAGGAGCACACTCATCTGCAGAACGGTTCACTCATCCGGAAAATAAATCATAAAAATGCACTCATCATAAAAATAAAAATGAAAGAAAAAATATTACAAACTACTTCCTCACTAGTTTGAAGAGAGTTTTGCGGGATTTCTTTTGCACACTGCTTGCAAAGTGAGGGGACAGGGCACATAGTAGACAGGGGTCCGAGTGGACAGGGGACAGTGCACAGGGAACAGGGGTCATATTCGGACACAGCCATTGCACTTAATAACAAATTAAAGTTCATACACACTGTATATATCAATATAACCTAATGACAGTGGTGGTGAAGCTGTGAAAAATGCTCCAGTTGCATCATAAGAGCTCATCTCTATCCATCACAGAAACAGCAGGTGCATAACCCATACAGGACTTACCCAATAGGCCTTGAGACAACTATTTCGACTTGCGGTTCTGATTTGGATTCCAAAATGATGTTGTAAACTTCCTTTTTCGTTGCTCCAGGCAACGGCTTCCCATTCCACTGCAGAACCTCATCGCCTGGAAACAGGGGCCCAGTCAGACGAGAAGCAGCCTATTACAACACCCCCCCCCCCCCCCCCTCAGCTCCGCCCCCTTTCTCCTTTCAGCCCGCGGAAATCATAGCCTCAGCAAATACAACCGCACTCAAAGCCGGAGGGGGCGTTCGCATTCACATTCATACCGGAGGGGGCGTTCCCATTCACATTCATACCGGAGGGGGCGTTCCCATTCACATTCATACCGGAGGGGGCATTCCCATTCACATTCATACCGGAGGGGGCGTTCCCATTCACATTCATACCGGAGGGGGCGTTCGCATTCACATTCATTATCCAAGACACGTCAAAGGGAGCTCACGTGATAACACGCGTGACACACGGAGGCGCGCGTTAACCGCGCTCTCCCGAAATTCCCACCTGCCCGTAAGTGGCCCACGACGTCGGCGAGGCTTCCCTTCTTGACTTTGGTGATGAAGGCTCCCAGCCGTCCCGTCTCCGTCATCTTCCCGCCCACGACCTGGGGGAGCCAGACAGCGCCGTGAACGGTCGCCTCGCGAATAAACAAAACCCCCCACGACGCTGACGTCACGCAACAACCACAGCACAGGCCAGCGACGTCGTCTAACCACATCACTCTCTCGGCGATGTCGCTTAACCGCTGTCGCTGTAAGTGATGTCATTTAACGACACGCCTCCGCTTGCCCACAATGCCGTTCTGTTTTGGGGAACAAGCTCTGTAAACATATATTAGCTTCATATGTAACATCAGACATTCAATTGACATCCAATGGCATGAAAAAACTCCATGTAACTGCATAGTAAGATATGGCTACTTATTAAAATATTACAATTTTCTTTATCCAGTGAAAGCTTGAAAATATGAACCTTGGATTGTCGAGTGAAGACAGGTATACACCTGTAGACAGGTGAAGGAAGAGCAGGAAATTTACTTCCTCAGAAATCACGGCTATTCAAATCAAGCGGTATTGTGTTTTTTTAAATCATGTTTCTAACTATTGACATCTGTAGCTACATAAGAAAAGGTGCTGTCCGTCTACCCCCACCACCGCGCCCGTTTAAATAGAAGAGGAATTGATCTACAGCATTTGTTTGGAGAGGCCTTCACGGCCTTGCCAGCATGTATCCTGGCAGAGAGGAAGTGAAATTGGTCGCACAGGAACATCGTTCACACACTGACCTTCAGTCCTAGCAGGGCTCCCGTCTCTTTAGGCATGGCCGTTCTCTTGCTCAGAGTGATTCTCCCCATTAAATGATCGCCTTCTTTGGACGGCTGCCATGTGACGGGATGCTGAGGAGAACAGGGCCGTGCGGTTAAGCCCTCCTGTAGGGGAAGCGCCCTGCGCAACCCCTCTCTCACTGTCCTTCTGCATGCAAATGCACACACGCATGCCATGCACACACATGCATGCGCACACAACCCCTCTCCCACTCTCCTTCTGCATGCAAATGCACACACGCATGCCATGCACACACGCACACATGCATGCGCACACAACCCCTCTCCCACTCTCCTTCTGCATGCAAATGCACACACGCATGCCATGCACACACGCACACACACACACACACACACATGCGCATACAACCCCTCTCCTACTCTCCTTCTGCATGCAAATGCATACACGCATACACACACACACACACACACACATGCATGCATGCGCACACAACCCCTCTCCCACTCTCCTTCTGCATGCAAATGCACACACGCATGCCATGCACACACGCACACACACACAAACACACACTTGCACACATGCATGCGCACACAACCCCTCTCCCACTCTCCTTCTGCATGCAAATGCACACACGCATACATACACACACACACACACACACACGCATACATAAATGTGCATACAACCCATCACACTCTCCGTCTGCATGCAAATGCACACGCATATACAAGCACACACACACACACACACACACACACACACACACACACACGCATACATACATGCGCATACAACCCCACTCACTCTCCTTCTGCATGCAAATGCACACACGCATGCCATGCACACACACACACACACACACACACACACACGCATACACACACGCACACATGCTTGCGCACACAACCCCTCTCCAACTCTCCTTCTGCATGCAAATGCACACATGCAATGCCATGCACACACACACACACAAAAGCGTTTTATTATATATATATACATGTGTATATATATATATACACACACACACACACACACACACACACACACACACACACACACACACACACAAACACACATACAAATAGCACTGTGCGTTACACACAAACACACACAGTGCTTTATCACACACACACACACACATATTGCTTTGTCATGTCGCTGCATCCCACATGCACACACATCTAATAACAGTGTGGGCCCTTCTGTTCTGATAATCTGTGTCACTCTCTGTGATGTGGTTACACTCACAAACAAACTGCAGCAGAGACACAAACTTATGCCCACAATGCACTGCAGGAGCGCCTGGCAACCAGGCCCGGACACAGTGGGTAATAACAACTTCAAACAGGGTAGAACCTGGGCGTGTGCACACAAATTTCATACTGTCTTTTTAACTCTGGGCCATGATTGGTCTATCACCACTAATCGCAATAAGAACTGCACACTGTCTAAGAGTGAGAGTCTTGAGTTTTATCATCTTTAAGGCGTCAATCTGTGTATTTCTGCCCATTCACTGCACACTAGTGATCCCCTATTCCCGTAAGAGTGGTACGGTGTGCAGGTGAGGCACACAGGTGTGTTTAAGCCTTTTTGGAGATCAGGCACGAGAATGAGGGGGTGTCCTCACATGCCACACGGCTGGATCCAGAGGATAGCAGTCCCAGTCACCTAGAAAGAAAGAGAGGAGCGACATTAAGACACAGGAAGGCAGGACGAAGGCTGGGGCGCATGCATGCGGAGGACCAGGCCTCCCACTGCTGTCCACTGAAGGCAGATACAACAGGGTGCTCTTTTTAAAAATATATTAATTTTCCGCCCACCACGGGGCTGCGCACATCCAATTCCCACCCCAATTTGGAATGGCCAATCGTCCGCAAACCCCACTGCCGATTCGGGAGAGTTTAGCCATCCACGGCTCTCCTCCGAAACACGTGGTGTCGCCAGCTGCTTCTTTTCACACCGCAGACTACAGCTAAGCTCGCATAGAGCGGCGTCGGAGGAGGAACCTTTCATATGCGGCTTCTGACTGCAATCTACGGGCCGCCCGATCAACCAGCAGGGGTTGCTAGATAGCAATGCACACGGAACCCTATCTGACTGAACCCTCCCATTCCCTGGGAGACAGAATCGTCGCCCTATGGAGCTACCGGCCACAAGTCGGCGTTGACACGGTCAGGATTCGATCCGAGGCTGTAAAGCTCATCCACGCACCACAGTGTGCTGCCTTAAGTGACTGAGGCATCCAGCAGCCACAGTGTGCTCTTTAGGGCGGCCCTGTTCATGGTGTCAAGGCAGGGATTCTTGAAAATGCTCCTTTCCAAAGGTGCCGCGTCAACCGGCTGATATACTCCTGAGTTTGTGTCCGCTGTGGGTGGGCCTGTGGGTTTCTGGTTGGGGTTTGGAGGCGCAGGGATGTCATGTTAGCCGAATTCCTGATTAATCAGAAAATACTGATTTTCAGACCCCTAAATGTCTCTGGGGGCCACTAGTGTTTGGCTTTATTGATTATTGATGAACATTTCTCTCCTGCCACGAGCTGATAAACTTAAAATAGCTCTTTACGCGTGCGTTTCCCACATACCCAAGTCACAGGCACGGTGTGAAACTCTATATTTCATGATTAATAAAGGAACTATCACATCCCTAAGGGGGGGGGGGGGTAGTGGCCTTGTACTCCACACAGATGCCTGCCGAGTTTGGTTACCCACGGCAGGCTCTTGCTGCTCACCAGATGTGCCGGTCCATGATGTCAGACCGACACGTGTGGTTTCCATGACGCAGGAAGCGTTTATTATGGACACATTTAATTACAGATCCCCTGATTAGGGCCATGAATGATGTTGGACACACCCACCGATGACAGAATGACGCACTCGTGTTCATTTTAAAAGGAAATATATAAACCAGGGATTCTCTACTTCCTATGATATTTTGACATACGTATATGTCGACCGAGATTTGATTCTTAAAAGGGGTATATTATTATTATTATTATTAATAATAACATCATCAACATAATCATATTAATGTATGTACATATATACAGTATTTTCTTATACATGTAAGAGGAACATTCTGAATCACTCTCTCAAATATGTTTATGATTGAAAGAGATGTGTCTTATATCTCACGGCCTGAAGTGACATAATATAGGCCTACATAATGTTCAATTCAGTATGTCAAGCATACAACTCCTGTCACAGCAATTGAGATACTGCAGCTATACTGTATATTCATATGATTTGGGCTGAATGGGAAATGTGACACTGAAATGTACCATTTACATGGGGGTTCTCCGATATTATGGCTTGAGCAGATTGTTTGGATGGAAAGAAATTCAACAAGAATCAAGCAAAAAATGAATACATAAAATATATAATCTTGGATGGGGGGTTGAGGGGAAAGCAGATTTTTCAAGGTTTTAGAAAAAAATAGGGGAAATGTAACTGAATACTAATTTTAAAATAACAAATGACTTCGCTTTTTTTCCCTTCTTTTTTAAAATTCATTTTAAGACTACATTAATTTCGTTTTTGCTGGTTAATTCGGCGTGGTATTCATAAGTACGCGAGTAGTGGAGATCTTTGAGTCACCATCATCCGTCACAGCTCTCTCCGACACATTCTCCTATCTTAGCCTGTCCAGCACTATCGAACTGGAGCTCGATTAACTTCCAAAACATGCAGACGGGAGGGAGGGGGAGCTTGGAGCAGGGCTTTCATCAGGACCGCTGGTACTAGTGACCTCAGATGGAAGTTAATGCACTGTGTGACGTTGCCGCAGCTTCCTCTCGGCTCAGCCGTTCCGTCCTGCTTGCTCGCGTCACGGAAACAGTCAATCCTAAAGAAGTGTAAAATCACTGACGCGAGCGCCTGAGATTTTCTCGGTTAGCGTCTTTCCTGTGAGGTATTTCAGAGGAAACAAATGTGCCCAGCACAGACCGAAACACTGCCTTCTACACGTCCTCCGATCGATACGTTTTTAAATAGATTCTGCGGATATTAAGTGCTTCGGGTGAAAGCGATGGACTTTGCCATCTTCGGTGGAGGAAGACGCTCTCATATAGCATGCTCCGCGTGGCATATTCACTGCCTTTCATCCCAGTCCTCTCGTGGCTCGGTTCCAGTGTGTTCTCCTTAATAAAGGTGGAAGAATGGGCCAGTTAAAAGTGTCCAACCTCCAACAAGATATTATACTACGCGCAATAAAGCCTTTACAATCTCATTTGACCTACTTGATTGCGTCGGTAAAACTGTCCACGAAGCTGACGTATATCGCGCGGCATAGACCACCCACTCCTCCAAGTAACCTTAGTATTAAAAAAAGAATCTCGTGCTGCACCAAATATGGAAAACTGACTGGGGCTCGCGCTTTTCCGTTAGCCAAGCGTCCCTCGCTCTCATCCTTTTTGTTTCCCGCCACGGCAAAAATTTAATCTGCCTTAAAAATATGGATCACAGAATTTAGGAGACAAGCGAATGCGTCAGGGGGGAAAAAATTATAAATAAAGCACGTAATTGCTGTTAAGGCTTTGATGGTTTACTTGAAAGTGATTTGTGAGGCTTTCATATTTTATCCAAAAATGAACATACTGCACCCTTCCAAAGCAGATCACTGATGGTAGTCCGACAGTGTTTCCCTGCCCACTCACTGACCTAATTCTCAAAACCGATGTCCTAAAAAAGGTACTTTCCAAAAGAAGTGCATTCCTGGGTTTGCACTATGAACTGAATAAATGTTCTACATTTAAGGAAGCAGGCTAATTGTTTTCTATTCAGTGAGACACCCCCAACTTCTCTTTGTACACCTTTAGATGAGTAATTCACATTATTTGATGCCAGCAGGGCTCTGAGAGGTTAAACAACAGAAATTATACGTACAACAAGGTCACTCGGATCACACAAAGCCACATTTTAATCATCTCAACTCTCCGCCCACGCATGACACCACACCGGCTATCTAACGAGACACATCATTCTACGATGGGCCACACTTTGAAATGGGGAGCATGTAAAGACAGGCCGCTCCTGACATACTACCATCGCTCCCTGTGAAGTAGCGAGCAAAGACCTGCAGCTTTGAACAACTACTGCTTCTGACAGATCAACAGCATCATCACCACAGAGGAAGACCACGTGGAGCTTAACCGCTCTGGTGAAGACCCTCACTGCCGCATCTCTCGTGAAGCGAAACCGCAGAGGAAAAGGAACAAATCGAGGCGGTGAGGACACCAGTCACTCGATGAAACGCGCCACGCTTGATGTCCCCCGGCATCCCGGCCGTCAATACCGCCACGGTCGCTGCTATCACCAAGGGACGTGTCACACATTACGCTTAATCATGTAGGCAGAAAGACCAACGGCCACTTAACTCCCTCACTGCAACCAAGACATATCGTATCGTAGCATTGGTGTTTATCATAGCATATCTCGTCATAACGAGAAACGTTATAACAACATATGAACGTTTCTCGTTATAACGAGATACGGAGTGGATTTTTTTCTCCATTGTGGCAGCAATGCGCTGCCGTAATACGCTTCCCTTATAAATCTGTGCTGAGTAACTCGACAACCAAGTAGATGACATACTCTCCGCCCATTGGCTAAGGTGCCCACTGAACACAAACTTAATGGACGAGGCGGAAGGAGAAATATTCATCCCTGTCTTCAGAAGTTCTGCTGTGCAATAAGAAGCAGGACTCACATAGCATCTGTGAATGAAGGGATTATATCTACAGGCGTGACCACAGAGCTCAGGTCTTCCCTTAAGTTTCAACAACGTTTTTTTTCAACCTTTTTCTGAGATTTAAGCACATTTCAGCTTGACATTGCAGTGATTTCTGAATCGTGTAAAAAAAGTAACGCCACCTTCAGCTGGTTATTGATGGTCATTGGTGATATTTTATTGAATTGCACCCAACACTCCATTTGATTGAGTAGTTTTAATTTAGGCCAGTGGGGGTATTTCACAAAGCGAGATTAAGGAGTTAGCCTAACTAACTTTTGTAAATATTTTTAATTTGAGGAGATCCCATTGGATGAGAGCCTTGGTTACTTCAAAATATTTACAAAAGTTAGCTGGCTATCTCCTTAATCCCGCTTCATTAAAATACCCCCAGTGCTGTGTGTTATAGTTTAGGAGCTAAGGAGGTTCAGGGTCCTATAATGTACAATATCAGGTGAGTATAGCTCACCTTTCTCACTGATGCTCTCGATCTCCACGTCCTCGCAGCTGGTGTATTCGGGCGTGGACCCGCCCTCTTCCTCCGAGCTGCTGACGGACATCTGCCTCTTGTTGAGCCCCCCGCGCTTGGTCTTGTAGGGGCGGGGCGGGGGCGGGCGCAGCGACTCCGATTGGTCGGAGCTGAGCGAATCGTTGCGCAGCATGTTCTCCAGCTTCTCCCGCTTGGCCTTGCGCAGGAGGGCGGCGGAGCTGGGGTCCAGGTGGCTCTTCCTGCCCCAGTCTTGGGGCTCCCTGAGGTCCGGCGGGCCCGCGGTGGTGGCCGGACCAGCGCGGGGCCCCGGGGGTTGCGGGACGTGGTTCTGTTTGAGGTTCTGGGGCCCGCCTCCCCCGGTCCTATCGGCGGAGTACGACCGGTGGTTCTCCAGGAGGGTCTTACGTTCCCCCTCGTCCACCCTCTGCCTGCCCAGCCGGTTTTGGGGTACATCCCCGCCGACGCCTCCGTCCCCGGGGAGCCCCACCTCGTTGATGGCCACGTCGCTGTGCCTGCGCTCGTGCCGCACCTTGGACACCTTGGCGTGCATGCGCATCTCCTGCTCCTCGGGCTGCGGCTTCACCGGGTAGCGGGCCAGGTTGGGGTCGCTGCGGTAACGGGTCTGGAACTCCTCCTCCAGCCGCTGCCGCTCCACCTCCTCGCGCCTCCGCCCCTCCTCCGTCGCGTCCGCGTACTCCTGGGAGTGGCCCTTCTCCAGCCGCCGGCTCTCGCGCCTCTCCCCCGGCTCCCGCTCCTCCGAGGCCTGGGACTGCAGCTTCCCCCTCCGGCGATCCCCCCTCACCCCCACCTTCCCGTTCTGCTCCGGGACTGACTGCGGCCTTTTCCTGCAGGAACGCCAGGAAGGAACAGCCGCGGTGGAACGGTAAACAAAACAGGAAATTAGCCTGCGCCTGATTTAGAGCGTGCACATAAAAGTGTGGGGATCTGAAAGAATATTTCTACCACAAGAGCAATGGTGAATTTGTACTGTTACGGTCTGCAGCGTGAAGCAATGAATTAGGGACCTCTGAGGTTTTGACACAGCTTCCAAAGCAGTTAATCTAGAGCAAGTGTAACCCTTTTCATAAAAGGAATTTAAAAATTCAGGAGCTGTGATTCATATCTTGCAGTTTTACAGTCTATCTCAGCAAAACTGAAATACTTTTTTTTTCCTTGCCAGCAACAAATATCAACAATTGATTTAAGCAGAAACACAATTTATATCTCTTAAAAAAATACTTTTTAATGTATTTTAATTGTTGCGCTGGTGCAAAGCCTACTACGCTAATGATGCATCTAATATTGTTAATGTCTCTGTAGTGCAGCTGTTGGATAAGCCAGCTATACACAGCAGCTACTCACTCTGTTTACTGCTAAACTACATTGCAGCTACTCAGTCAATGTAGGCCTACTGCTAAACCTTACACAACAGCTACTAAGTCAATTTACTGCTACAGTACATTGCAGCTACTCAGTCCATTTACTGCTAAACTTTACACTGCAGCTACTCAGACTGCTAAACTTTACACTGCAGCTACTCAGTCTGTTTACTGCTAAACTTTACACTGCAGCCACTCAGTCTGTTTACTGCTAAACTTTACACTGCAGCCACTCAGTCTGTTTACTGCTAAACTTTACACTGCAGCCACTCAGTCCGTTTACTGCTAAACTTTACACTGCAGCCACTCAGCCTGTTTACTGCTATATTTGACACTGCAGCTAAACAGTCCATTCAAAAACAGAACAGAAATGGCTGCTCGCTGCAGGTGAAATGTAATATATATTATTTGCTTTCTAGGTAAGAGGCGGTCGAGCGGAGCGTACTTGTCCCTTGGCGGCTCGCTGCGGGAGCGAGAGGAGGCCATGTTGGTGTGGGCAGGGTCGGGTCCCTTGTTGCAGTTGCCGGCGGCGACGGCAGCGGGCTGCGCGGCGTCAGGGGCGCCGCTGGCTGTGCTGAGGGGGATCTGTGACCTGGAGCGCAAGTTCCTGTCCCGCGCCCCCGCCTCACCGCACATGGCAGGGTCGCTCACGGCCGCGCCCAGACCGGAGGCCTTGGAACCCCGCCCCGAAAACCATTCTCCCGATTTGGTGAGGATCTCCTGCTGCTTACGGCAGAGGTTGCATACCCACATTACCTGGGGGTAGAACGTGGGGGAACAGAAAAACAAAAAGAGTTGAGTTAAGTTCAACACAATCCCGGCTGGGGTGGATATCTCATACATTGATTAAAGGTAACCAAATTAAGGTACATAAATGTACATATATCTTGACTTTTGACATATAGTTATAAATATGCACAGTAAAAGAAAATCATAATAGACATGGTCGCTGAAATTACACCCAAAACCAATAAATTCTGCAAGAGAATATTAATTAAATGGTAACCGAAAATCTGACATACACATTTAACCTACTAGCCTGAAAACCTGCATACTCTTCTGTGTTTACAGTGCACACATTGAGGTCTGCAGCTAAACTGCTATATACTCAGCGGAGACACAGGTCAGCCCAGCATTTAGTCGGAACGGAACACAAAAGCTAGATATGTGCTCCAAAGGTCAAAGCAGTGTCAAAGGTCAAAACCCCTGTCACATGAAATGAAGCTCGGGTCTGGTAGCTCAGATGTAACATTACTGGGGTAGAGATTGAAGGAAAGAATATACTGCCAGCTCCTCCCTCATGGACCCTGACACACCCACCTGTTCATACAGGTGTGTCCCTTGAGTGTACCACCACAATGATGCAACAAAAAAAAAAGACCCTTTCCATATGCAGAGTACAATGGACGCTAAACTGGCACTAGAGAATGGTGCAGTACGAGAGATGCTCATACTGCTTTGAAGGGCTCAATGCAGTGGGTGAGATGAGCTGTGGTCCAATCAGAGTCAGAGAAATAAGAAAACGTTCTCGCGGACCAGAGAATGGACGTGGCTGACGACCCTTGCCCCGCCCAATATGGCAGCCAGGCTATTCCTCAACCTGATCTTTACTCCTGTCTCTATTTCCCCCCCCCCCCCCCCCCCTTTGCAGGACTCTAATAGAATCCTTAATGGTTCATTTATGAGGTGGATGATAGAGTTTCCTAAAATACCTTCCTCACGTTCCGTCTCTTTCCGTCTCGTTCTATTCTTCGCCTTGCTCTCTCTCCCCCAATCGCTTTTGATTAAAAATGAAAAGCCGTGCACAGAGAGGGGAGAAAGCAAGGTTAGATCAGTGCTGCTATATATAGCCCGACAGCCACCCGGCCAATTAGGGTCTTTTGACTAATTGTCACACATGTTCACTGAATGCAGACCACCCTGCTGATCAGCCATCTTGGACATAGATACTTGTGTGTCTCTATGGCTAGATAACATATACAGTATCTATGGTTAACTTCTATGGTTTACATATTAAACCAGTAGATCTACAACAGTTAATTTGTGTTGCTGTATCCTGCTATCTGATTTTTTTTTTTTTTTAAAAGCTTTAACAACAAGCTAAATATGGCAAATGAAAGAGCAGTGGTATCTAGCAGGTCTTTAACAATTGACTATCGACTGACGCCAGAACAAAGAATCTTCTTTCTTTTCCTAGAAGAGTGATTTCAGGAGCGACCTCAGGAACTAGTGGAAGTGGAAATCGGAACTGGGCGAGTGCAGACGAGCAGCCTGGAACAATAGTGACACAGAGGTGCGGGACAGAGTCTAATAAACAAACGCCGCTGTAACATCCAAGCATGAACAAGGGCCCTGAAGCCAATCATATTCTATCACTTCAGCTGAAAGCCCGAGAGACACAAATCAGAAGACTTCCCAAAGCCCGTCTGAGAAAACAAAGCCTCGATAATTACCGCTGTAAAGACACGGTCGGCCATTCCGAGAGGAGCCCATCGAAAATCACCACAGAATGACCTCTGCTTGTTCCTGACTCATCTTAAGATCACCTGTTCATTAGCATGGCCTCTTCACATCTGGCACATAGCTAATGCTCATGCTGCCGTGGTTAAAATAATATTAATCGCACAGATCAAAGACGTATAGGTCTAACTTTTACATTGTTTCCAGATCAGTGGTGCGCCAATACAAAGTGTCAATTAGACCATAATAATAGTAATAATAATAACAATAAGAAGAAGAAGAATGTTTCTCAAAACAGTAGATAACTCCCATACTCACATATCTCCATCTCTACAGTGAATTAAAACCCTCTCAGGGTCCACTGGGTCTTTGCTACCAAATATAGCTGTTCCTGTTTGGATGCTGGAGGAAAATAAGCACTGAAAATGCGTAATGATGGCCCAGGACAGTGCAAAAAAAGAAAAAAAAAACCCTGTCGACTTGGCTCTGCAGTAACTATCGACGGACGCACTTTCACAGAAAGACGTGACCGCTGCACTGGAGTGATGGAAGAGCTAGCTCGCTCGCGGACAGCAAACATGCATCATACCCTGATTGAATAAACTCGGCGCCGGTCCAGACTAATCCAAGGCAAATCATCTGCACAATCCACAGCTGTCGGGGCACCCGGTGAAACGGCTCCCCGGACGGATTAGAAACCGCCCTAATCCCGAGTCCTCGCCATTATTTAATAAATCAAGCGCCGCAAAAACCCGGGCGACGATTCCACTTTCTCTCCCCCCCTCGTCCCAAAACAACAATCTGGTAGCCTAATCATCAATGACACAAAACGCGACACAAGAGTCTCATTCATTCCTCCTGTATACATCAGTCAACTGGGGAAGGGTTTTTGGGCGGAAGAGAGAATCACTCATTAAAATGAGCTTCACGTCTGGCCTGCAACGAAGATAAACGAGTGGATAAAATCAAAATCGATTTGAAGAGGAAACAGTGTGGAAAGGAACTTCAACCCCCGCCCCCCCCCCCCCCCTCCCTTCCTCCTAGATTCTGGTACTACGCGAAAGAAAAATAAATGCCCACTTGATTTTGGAGCTTGGAGCACTCTCTAATTTGTTGCGAGGTCTACGAGGGCTAAAATAATCCCCAGATAATCCTTTGAATTAGATCGCATTCCGACAGCAGGCACGCAAGGGTACGCAGTCGTCTGCGGTCGAATGCAAAGTTATTAAGGATCAAAAACTAACGTCCGAAGGCGTGCCTGTGTAGCCTCTTCAACATGTTTTAAAGGCCTTTGGGGAAAGAGAGAGTGTGGAGAGAGAGAGAGAGAGAGAGAGAGAGAGAGAGAGAGAGAGAGAGAGAGAGAGAGAGAGAGAAAGAGAGAAAAAAAAAGCTTTGTGCACGGGAGAAATGTAGGGCACTAAAAAACGGGTGTGCGCAGATAAAGAGGGAAAATAATGACGCAAGCCTGTGGATTCCTGGAGAGAGACGCCGAGATGCAGATAGCCAGCGTAGTGAGCGTATAGAGAGCAGTCGGAGCCGTGAGCGGTGAGGGCCACACAAAGACCGGGGCCTCTGCTTTTGAACACAGGAGGGTGTCCGTGCAGCCGCTACCCAGGGCCACACGCGACTGCAAATAATACGCCCGCCCAACGACCGTGAAAGGGAGCCCAAAACGCAGAGGTAGCACTCTCGACAGAGTAGTGACTCATTGCGCTGCCACCTCCGGTCCACGTCACTGGGTACTCGGGGATGCACTCATTCATTTGGATGAATCATACACATCGGACTTGGATAGTTCAGGTAAAGCGGTGTGTGTGTGTGTGTGTGTGTGTGTGTGTGTGTGTGTGTGTGTGTGTGTGTGTTGCGTGCGTGCGGGCGGGATCCGGCACGTGTAGGTTTAAGTTCCCGCGTGAGGAAAGCGTGCCGCGGATCCGCGGACGCGAGCGCGAGAGCGTGTTATGTCACTCCTTATGTGTCGCAGCGCCGTTCACGCTCTGCGCTCTCCATGGTAACCGAAGCGCTGAATGCGAGACGGGGGCGTCTGACGGGGGCAGAGTCGGGGAACGGCCTGAACCAGTCTCGAGTAGACGCTTTCTTTACTGAGGGGAAAAAATAACACACAAAAAAAAACAGGGTACGTACTGTACCACATGTTCAGCACAGTTTATAATGGAGGAGACAGTGTACCACACTGTTCAGACAAGCTGTTCAGACAAGCGTGCTTTACAATCAAGCGGCCTGCCCCCGCTGCACGTGTAAGAAGGAAAGATGGCGATTCAGCACAGCCCCGTGGCAAACGGGTGGAGAACGGCAGTCCCTTTGAGTCCTGTCGCTTGCGATGTGCAGACGAACGGATTCATCTCTCTGTCCAGGCTCCGTTTCCCCTTTGCACTTCTTGGATTACCCAGATGCACCTCCATCTCTCGCTCTCGTACATTAACAATCCTATATATAGTATTATGGGCCAGACAGTGATTTCCTCCCAGGAAATTCTATTTCTGCCCACCCACCCGCAGACACACACACACACACACACACACACACACACAGACAAAACCGCTGTGACCTCTGATGCAATTGAGGGCAAGTCTACGATGGATTGAGATAGGCAGCCTCCTAGGTAAATACGTTTATACATTGAGAGGCTAGGGGCCCAGTGACTGAGCCGGGAGGTGCTGTGAGATCATCCGTATGGGACACACCCAGTTGCGTAATGGACCTCCAGGCACTGGAGGGAGCTCTAGCCTCCAGACTCTCTCACTCTATAACACTGCATATAGACTATGGCTGTGTCCGAATACGACCCCTGTTCCCTGTCCACTGTCCCCTGTCCACTCAGACCCCTGTCTACTATGTGCCCTGTCCCCTCACTTTGCAAGCAGTGGGTGAAGGAAATCCCGCGAAACTCTTTCCAAACTAGTGAGGAAGTAGTTCATAATATTTATTTTTATTTTTATCGAGAATATCAATCAGTTAACATATGACGACTGTTGCAAAGTGTAGATTATGAATGAAGATAGAATTAACAAAAATAAAAAAAGAGTAGTTTGTAATATGAAACTATCTTGCACCATAGATATGCATATACGCTCTATGTCTTTTACGTTTTTACTTCCGGGTTACTTACTGAAATTGTCGGATGAGTGCACCGTTCTGCAGATGAGTGTGCTCCTGAATTCCCTCAACAAAACCCCAGAAATAAGGGTTTCATCCTGGTATTTTAAGTGCCCCCATTCGTGAGAAAAAGTTGCCCACTCAAAAGCTTTTTGGCGAAGTGGACTCAAATATGCGCCCTCAAAAGGGTGTAGGGGTCGTATTCGGACACAGCCTAAGGCTGCGTTCGGAATGGCTCCCGATACGCTTTATAGTGCACTAGTTAGGGAATCAGCCATTTTGTAGGATGTCCTAATTCTCAGTGTTCTCAATTGAGAATTCGGAAACCATCAAAATGATCAAAACAAAGCATATACGATAGCTACTAAGAGAGTCGCAGCCTGATGACACATGCTTTTAAAGCAGCATTTTCTGCTGCCTGTTAGTACTACCTGTGCATTTGGGTGACAAAAGGGCTAATGTAGCAGTTCACAAGACCTAATTATAAGTGCTTCCATCTTTATAAAGGTCAACTGATCATTTTGCTGTTTTGCTGTGAAGTGCATTGTGACAACTTGTTGTGAAATGCGCTATATAAATAAATATTGATTGATTGATTGATTGATCTCCACTTGATCCCAGGGTGCGTCCCAATACTCGAAAAATGCACCCTCCTTTCCTCCACTACCACCTCCTCTCATCCGTGCCCCGGAAACGGATCTTTGTGCCCTAATCTAATGTTGCTGATTTCATATTAATTACATATTAATTGTCAAATATTAATTAATGTCTCAACGTGAACGGCAATGTCAGGTAGATTGTATACTGTACATGCAACCACTTGTAATTGAAACTGTACAGACACTGTAACTGTACTTCCGGGTAGGAGACGAGTAGAGGGGTGGAGTGGAGGAAAGGAGGTGGGGAGTGAAGAATATTGGGACGCAGCCAATGTGTTTAGATCAAGAAGCAGGTGAGAAATGATTGGTTCCCAGTTACACATGGGTACAGCTGATTGGATGGTCCCTTTGTCCTATACACATGTACAGGGAAGCAGACCACGCCCACAACTAATCCCCATTCTAAAGCAAAAGCATATTTTACTATGCCCCCGATTTCAGACTTATTAAATATGTGCACCTTTTTGGTAGACATGTCTTTTCGAAATGTAATCACACCTGGCACGTGTACAGATAGCCACCAAAGTATGCTGAAGCATATGCCCCCTTCCAGGTCCACGATCACAATCCACTATCATAGCCCCTCCCACTGGTCCACGATCACAATCCACTATCATAGCCCCTCCCACTGGTCCACGATCACAATCCACTATCATAGCCCCTCCCACTGGTCCATGATCACAATCCACTACCGTAGCCCCTCCCACTAGTCCATGATCACAATCCACTACCGTAGCCCCTCCCACTGGTCCACGATCACAATCCACTATCATAGCCCCTCCCACTGGTCCACGATCACAATCACAATCCGCAATCTCAATCCACTACCATAGCCCCTCCCACTGGTCCGCGACCACAATCCACTACCATAGCCCCTCCCACTGGTTCACAATCTCAATCCACTACCATAGCCCCTCCCACTGGTCCACAATCTCAATCCACTACCATAGCCTCTCCCACTGGTCCACAATCTCAATCTCCACCACCGTCCACAATCTCGCATAGGGCGGCACAAAGGCTAGAGCCACACCCCAGTTTCAGCATATGCCCTCCAAACAGTCTATGCACGGTCGTGCACCAGACCAGTGTTTTGGTCTGCTCTCCAGCCCATGGGGACCCGGTCCAGAGTAGACAGCCACGCCCCACAAACAGACCGCTGGCTGGCCGCCAATCCTGCCATTCATCAGTGAGTTTTTTTTAATTTTCTCATTCTCTTTTATGGGCGCCGCCCTCCATTTTTAAAAAATGTTAAAGGGGGCGGGGGCACGGCAGCAGAAGAATGTCTGTCGTTTTGACATAAATATCGCGGGGTTGTCATTTTTCCTAAACGGACTAAACGAATGGAGCCCGCCGGCGGTAGGCTGGAGGAAGTGGCTGGAAGGGCCTCGGTCCGCCGGCGGTAGGCTGGAGGAAGTGGCTGGAAGGGCCTCGGTCCACTGGCGGTAGGCTGGAGGAAGTGGCTGGAAGGGCCTCGGTCCGCCGGCGGTAGGCTGGAGGAAGTGGCTGGAAGGGCCTCGGTCCACCGGCGGTAGGCTGGAGGAAGTGGCTGGAAGGGCCTCGGTCCGCCGGCGGTAGGCTGGAGTAAGTGGCTGGAAGGGCCTAGGTCCGCCGGCGGTAGGCTGGAGGAAGTGGCTGGAAGGGCCTCGGTCCGCCGGCGGTAGGCTGGAGTAAGTGGCTGGAAGGGCCTCGGTCCGCCGGCAGCTTGACATATGGAGCGGCGCGGGCCAAAGCACCGTCAATAATTCACTGAATTATAAATCCTGGATAAGGACGAACGACTACCACAAAGGAGATTATCCGCCATTCCTTCTAATGAGGCCGTAGATCAGCTCTTTGGACAATGATACCCTCTGGACTACATGTGACCTCCGCTGATGTTTCACTCTGCTACGTAGCATTTCAAAGAGTCAAATCCATCAGCGATGGCATTAATTATTTATCTCATGCCTCCTGCCGACATCTCAAAGCTCAGACTCTGTGTATACTGAGAGACGGTCCTTTCCGTTTGAAAGATTCTGGATCAATACCACGATAGGTACGGCCTCGCCTCTTTTCCAAAAAAACTAAACAAAACATTTCTTTAGAATAAAGAAGATCAATGCCTTGTGTGAACACAGAGTCCTTTCATTACGAACCAAAACTCTGCCTGAATTGTATTCTGTTGGCACTCTGTCTAGTTGGCACATGTCCACAAGATAAACATTTGCGAGAAGACAAAAATACTTCCAAAGTGGCAGCATCCTTTTTTTTTTTGGTGATGAACTGATGGTCTCTGTCCTCAATGTTGTTCCTAAGTTTGACCACTAGGTGGCACTATGGCATCTCCTGTTGTGGCGTTCAGAGTATACGTATGGTCACATATGATTCTCATGTGATTCATCTCAGCAGGTCAAATTCAAAGTTACTGTTATTTAAAGCTGGCGGTGCATTTTTGTGCCGGATAAAAAATTTAATAAAGACTTTATCCAAGAAGAAAACAAGATCACACCCCCCACTCTGCTCAGCAATCAAAGGCCATAAACTAAAAGCATTGACCAGGAGAGGGGAATCAATAATTATAATCGTCATTTGTTTTTTCTTTGCACAGAGTATAAGGCCCCGCTCATCATTGGACACTGTTTCTACTGACATCAATATCCTCACTGTTACAATACTGGCCATAATTGACCAGAGCTGCCTGGCTCACCATAGCCTGGAATGGATGTGGATAAAATAATTCCATGTGGCCTAAGACCCCTTGACATTAATACGTCAAAATTACAGACTGCTCAGACTGCTTTAATTTCCTACTTGCTGCAAATAACACCTCACAACGCCTTCACGTCTGGAGTACCAGTCATTGAATCGGTGTCAATTTTTAAATATAGTCTTGGGGTGTCAAAGACTCGGCGGCGTAGCCCGTAAGAACACCGTCCACATGCTCATTGCGAGCCACGATGTTGGCGCTTCGAATCCGGCCGCTAGACCTTTGTCGCATGTCTCTCTCTACACTGTGCCGTCCAAAAAAAGCTGAAAAGCGCTAAAAATATAACTTCAACGAAAAGTGGTAATGCTACAGAAACCTGATGGCAAAGATAAACCTATTCTTTAGCATGTCCTCTGATCCAAACGTCCTCAGTGGTGACAAATGTATTTCGAACCATGTAAACTCATTACAGAAAAGGAGCGTGAGCGCTTGGTTTAGTGTGAATACTGCCGCTGCTTTACGGTTGCTAGTACTGGGCCTCACCTTCCACCAACTGTAACAACACCTGTAACCATGCCAACAGGCACAACATACCCTGACCTCCCCTGGCTCTCTTTACTCTAAATGGTCACGCACACACGCAAACACGCGCGCACACACACGCGGGCACACACACACAAACACACGCAAAACGCACCCACACAAACACACACGCACACACAGGCGCACACATGTGGTAAAGCAAAAGTGATGGGTTAGCTGGTGTGTTGTGTGCACATGCCGACTGAGTGTCTGTCATCTTCTAATGATTTAGGTTAGCATTTATGTTTTCTTCAATACAGAATACGTCCCTCATGCACAAATCATAATACATGTTTAGAGCACAGATAGTGTAAATTCATCAAGTAAAAAACACAATTTTAAGATCAATGATGTGTCACTAGCCTGCTACCCTGCACTGAAAAGTATTTGTTTTCATCCATCACCCGTGGTTTATGACATGTTTATGACATCACTGTGGAGAAATTAATCAGGATCTGTTTGGCATTCCATGGGTCTCCCAGAGAAGGTAACTATGGTAACCAAACCTGCAAAAGGGTACGTCATAGACATCCCGTGCTGATGGGGGATATGAGAAAGCAGAAAGTAATGTTTCTGATAACAGCAGAGCTATTGAACAAGCCCTCAAAGCAAAAGTGGATACCATAGCCCCTCCCACTGGTCCGCGATCACAATCCACTACCATAGCCCCTCCCACTGGTCCGCAATCACAATCTACTACCGTAGCCCCCCCCCCCCCCCCCAAGGCATACATTCCTCACGTGTGCATATAGATAGTGGTCGCAATTATGTGCATATTTCAAGGAACAATAATACAAAATAGTCTTGGTATTATATCCCTTTGTTTTCAAGGTAAAAACCAAAATATGTCAATTGTCAATGCAAAAAGACGTACAATTTGTGAACAGGTTTTACAAGTCAAAAAGAGTAACTCCCTGCATTTGTAGATTACTGGGATTGAGCTACAGTCTTCTCTGTAAGGAGCAGACAGTGCTTTTCATTAGTGAACAATTTATCCTGTTATTTAATGAAGTGTGCACAAATAAAGAGGACATTTTAAACAAGAACCCACCCACTCTTCCAAGCCTGGAGGTCAGAGCAGGGGTGGGGGAAGCTTGTTTTATTTAATCTATTTTGGTACGTCAAAGCTAATTAGATCATAAGCTTTTTAATGCTACAAGGCATGCTAGCACGCTAGTCAAGAGGTGCTAGAGCAAGAGTGCTGGAATTAGACTGGAAGGTCTGGCATGTGAGACAGGCCTGGTGCTAAAGTGGTTTTAAGCTTTAAATGATGCCGCTGCAGATTGTAAAATGCTGAAACGTATAGCAAACTGAATGTAATGGAAAGGGGGCGCTAACTGCTGTGGTATACGCTAGCGTTCCGTTGAGTGCAGTGGAGCACAGGCATTGTGAATGGAGGATGGCAGATTGTAATGGCACAAATGCATTCTCTCATGGCGGGGGGGGCAGCAGTTGCTTCCTGCAGTCTGTACTGTTACAGGCAAAGGGGGCATGCTATAAATGCGTCATACCACAGCAGCATGCCATGTCATACCACCTCCAGCAGGTGGCGCCACTCTTTGCAATCGAGTTCTATTCACCCTGTTTAATGACCTATCTTGGGGTTTTGGGGTCCAGACTAGAATGAAAAGGAAAGGGATCCGCAAACAGACATTTGTTTACTTTTAGCCAAACGTCGGATTTGGACCACTGTAAAGCAGCCAGAGGGGAGAAGAAATGGATTAATACGTCAGCCTGGTGTTGCATAGAAGCATGGCAAGAATGGATGAAACTAGCGCATATCCCACACAGAAAAATGCTCAGTGTAAAATAAACTCTTGTCTTGTACTGATACAGTTACTGATACAGTACTTTTAATTTTAATAGAGTACAGCTGGTCCCTGTTGGACTATATATAAACCATATTTAAACTCTGTAAGAGTTGATTTATCAGTGATAATTTTTCTGTGCAGCCTCTATAAGTCCTTTAATGAGCAGTCAGTTCCAAAGGAGAAAATAATAAATATAAATAAAATAAAATATGATGTGTTTTTCCTTCTCAAAACACAAAAGCCCCTCTGTCATGGGCATTTGGGTCAAAAGGCCATTTAAACTCATTTAATCTAAATTAAGGGGCTGTTGGAGGTCTTTAAAACATGAAGCATGAGTATGCCCGTGTAGACTACCACTAAAATCATCACTGAGTGCAAAATCCTTTGAAAATATTTCAGGGCGCAATGATTTAACCCAAAATTGCACCCACGTGTGAATGACTCCTTCCACTGGCCCACCGATTTAGATTAACATTCAGCATCTTCATTGTGTAGAATAAAGTTGAGGACAGAGGAAAGGTTCTGACCCTCAACAGCAGGGTTTGCTTTCTCCCTGAATACCCAGAGAACAGTGGTGTTCTCTGACTGCGGCTTCGGCACATTGACACCTAAGGCATGACATTACATTACATTACATTATAGGCATTTAGCAGACGCTCTTATCCAGAGCGACTTACACAACTTTTTTATCACGTTTTACATATTATCCATTTATACAGCTGGATATATACTGAAGCAATTCAGGTTAAGTACCTTGCTCAAGGGTACAACGGCAGTGTCCTACCTGGGAATCGAACCTGCAACCTTTCGGTTACAAGGCCAGTTCCTTAACCATTATACTACACTGCCGCCCCTCTCCCATTTCTCTGGGCCTATTTCACATGCAGTGCTTTGTGTCGTACGAAATATAAATGCCTGTCTTCCATCCCTTAGGTGTTGCATACATGCATGTGCTCCTTTTTCAGGAATCTGAGATGCATACGCAATCCAGTGACTAAAAGATGACAGGAGACGTGGTCTTATGGTTTTCTTCTTTTTTTCCCAGATGCTAACGCACAACAGTGAGAGCTAATGCTATCTGTCACAGTTAACAGACAGTCTACAGCTCCTGTCTTCAGCACAGGGGAAAGGAGGGGTCAGATGCTAACGTACAACAGTGAGCGCTAATGCTAACTGTCACAGTTAACAGACAGTCTACAGCTCCTGTCTTCAGCACAGGGGAAAGGAGGGGTCAGATGCTAACGTACAACAGTGAGCGCTAATGCTAACTGCCACAGTTAACAGACAGTCTACAGCTCCTGTCTTCAGCACAGGGGAAAGGAGGGGTCAGATGCTAACGTACAACAGTGAGCGCTAATGCTAACTGTCACAGTTAACAGACAGTCTACAGCTCCTGTCTTCAGCACAGGGGAAAGGAGGGGTCAGATGCTAACGTACAACAGTGAGCGCTAATGCTAACTGGCACAGTTAACAGACAGTCTACAGATCCTGTCTTCAGCACAGGGGAAAGGAGGGGTCAGATGCTAACGTACAACAGTGAGCGCTAATGCTAACTGCCACAGTTAACAGACAGTCTACAGCTCCTGTCTTCAGCACAGGGGAAAGGAGGGGTCAGATGCTAACGTACAACAGTGAGCGCTAATGCTAACTGCCACAGTTAACAGTCTACAGCTCCTGTCTTCAGCACAGGGGAAAGGAGGGGTCAGATGCTAACGTACAACAGTGAGCGCTAATGCTAACTGTCACAGTTAACAGACAGTCTACAGCTCCTGTCTTCAGCACAGGGGAAAGGAGGGGTCAGATGCTAACGTACAACAGTGAGCGCTAATGCTAACTGTCACAGTTAACAGACAGTCTACAGATCCTGTCTTCAGCACAGGGGAAAGGAGGGGTCAGATGCTAACGTACAACAGTGAGCACTAATGCTAACTGCCACAGTTAACAGACAGTCTACAGCTCCTGTCTTCAGCACAGGGGAAAGGAGGGGTCAGATGCTAACGTACAACAGTGAGCGCTAATGCTAACTGTCACAGTTAACAGACAGTCTACAGCTCCTGTCTTCAGCACAGGGGAAAGGAGGGGTCAGATGCTAACGTACAACAGTGAGCGCTAATGCTAACTGTCACAGTTAACAGACAGTCTACAGTTCCTGTCTTCAGCACAGGGGAAAGGAGGGGTCAGATGCTAACGTACAACAGTGAGCGCTAATGCTAACTGTCACAGTTAACAGACAGTCTACAGCTCCTGTCTTCAGGTACAACAGTGAGCGCTAATGCTAACTGTCACAGTTAACAGACAGTCTACAGTTCCTGTCTTCAGCACAGGGGAAAGGAGGGGTCAGATGCTACTGAAATACTGGAATGCAACTGGAATACACAGTTCTGTCCATGCTTTTTACTACAGTTTGTAGTATTTTAAATCCTCTGTTATATAAATGTTAGGTGTTTAATCTATAGGGATAGCCATGTGTTTCCACACACACACACACAATATGCCAACATACACACACATTAACACACACACATTTTATGCTAATACATACACACACAAATATAAACAAACATACACACACCCACACACATACACGCACACACACACACACACACACACACACACACACACACACACACACACACACACACACACACACACACACACACACACACACACACACACACACACACACACACACACCGGCATATGCTTTGCTTTGGGAATCCCCTTTTGCATACTGACATAGAGAAATCATTAACTTTCTCTGCCTGATGATGGACAGACTCAGTACTTGAGACAGCGGTGGATCTGGGGACAGCGTCCAATCGGGTGTCTTGCCCCCCCCCCCCCCCAGTGGCATGCCTGCAGGTCCGGAGCACGGGGCAGGCAGCATGCAAGGGACAGACGCCTGTCCGTGGGCACATCTGCGCACATACCCCCACCCACCCCCCCCACCCCCTGAGGGGGCGCGGTCATGCCACAAGTGTGCAGCGCCACGTCAGGGGTGGGGGACGGATGAGGGCGGAGCTGGGCGGGTGGGGGTGAGGGCGGGGCTGGGGTTGGGTGGGTGCAAAGGAGTGCCCATGCTCATAATTAGCAGGATAGCCCCTCTCCACCTCCGTCCCGCCCCTGGCCCCGCCCCTGGCCCGGGTACGGCGAGAGAGCGCGTGGTTGTGGCGACAGTCATGCAGTCTTACCCTGTCCTTCACTATGTGACACTTTGCAAAGGAGGAGACAGAGCAGAGGGGTGTAGAGTTAGAGTCACGCCTCACCCCCCCCCCCCCGCCATCACCCTGAGTTACAACTCACCTGCTTTCACCCAGGGTTAACAAAAGAGGTCTGACACAGTCAAAGCAAAGCGCACCTTCGCTGAAGCGCTCTGTTTAACTGTTTAACGTGTCCATATCTTTCTTTTTATCCACATCTTCCTCAGAAGTAAACTCCCCGAGAGGGCCGAATTGTGCAAGGAAGTGAGACTCGTCACACACACACACACACAAAGACATTTACACACAAACAAACACGCAAGAACACTCAAACACACACCAACATGTATGCACTAACACAGGAATACTCACGTAGACAAACAGGCATACGTACACACACGCACATGCGCGCACACACACACACACACACACACACACACAGACACACACACACACACACACACACACACGCACGCACATACACACGCATGCACACATATACACGCACACAGTCCCTTTACCTTGAACCATAAGGAAAATGCTGTTGTAATACTGCCGGGGAGAAGCTGCATCATGCGTTAAAAAGTGACCAGTTTTAAAAAGTGACAGTTTTAGATAATCCCAGAATGTGGATAAAAAGCCTGTTCATGTAACAGTTACCAGCACGGACCCCCAGTAGGCTACTGTTTCAACAAAACAAGCAACAACAACATCGACAGAGTGTTAACCGAAGGAAAACTGAAAAGGTGCTAACCACTTTGTCCTCCTTGTGCCATGCAGTCCAGGAAGCAGGGAGGAGTGAGAAACAAGTGAAGAAAGAGAGAGAGAGGGGGGGGGGAGGTTGGAGGGAAAGAGAGAAAAGAAAGGGAGGAGTGATAAGTGTTAGTTGTTAATAGCAGAGAACAGGGGGTCGACGTCAGAGTCTCTCCCATTGCGCTAGCAGTGACAATGACGGGGGCGGTGACCGTGACAGGGAATGAGCTGAGAGCCGGCGATAGAGAACATGCACGACCACGTACGTAACACTCGGCCACACGAGCACAGCGGAGGTAACGCCAGTAACACGTGCAATGCGGCCGCACGTCACACAGTTCAGTTCGACGGCAACGCAAACAGACAGATGAGGAGATGTTTTAAAGCTCTGCTAACCCTCTGCCGCCGGTGTGTGTCTGGAATGATTCCCTCAAAATCACAACCCACTTCAAAAGACAAGGGTTTACCTCGGTTTCTTTTTTTCCACTCTGTCTCTAGAAACAGCTCACTGATTGAACACCCCAGGCACATCCAGTACATTTGGAAAGTCGTTTCTGAATTTGTATTACTTATTTATTTTTGACATCTGATCTGGGTTCGGCCACGCCTAATTATTTGCTACTTGGCTAATATAAAATGATTCGTTTGGAGTAGATTTGCTACCCCTTCCTCCCACAGTGATTGTGAGAGACTGTGGGGGTGATAAATAGTAATTATATCGTATGCAACACCTTCGTCTTTGGCCATGTCAACAAGCACAGATTCTATTTGGCAGCTGTGTAACATGTAAACCGCAGGATGTAGCCTATAAGCGAAACAAAAGCTAACGAGCACAAATAAACACCGACAGAAAGAAATATTGACACGAAAACAATGCGGCGGACAACCCGCAAACACGAGTAAGACTTATTTATGTAATAAAACAAAGCGCTCGCTTCCTAATCCAATTATTTCAGTCGGCTGATAGTCCCCAGCAGAGCTGCTGCAGGACTCCTCGAGCTCTGAGGGGAAACAGTCAAGACGAATTTCCCCGACTGTCGGAGACCAAAAAACCCAACCCCTTACTTAGTCGAGTACATAATTCGTATTTACTTTTAAGCTTTCCCTAAAGAGGAACCACTCAAAGGAAAACATCTGCCTGTGCCCGGTTATCTGTGTTTTGTACTTGTCATACTGTTCAAATTAATTTGGATTCCAGTGGAACGTGTTGCATTTTAAATGCCATTCAAGTGCAAAAAGTGTCTTGTAGATTTTGCTTGATACCTAATTTATTATTATGAATGATTCATTCTGTGCAAGGTGCCCTGGATAAATCCTGAAAGGAAACGGTTCTGGAAAACCTCTTTTTCTATGAATTGTGATTCGTCAGCCCCCTGACGTTTAAATGATTCATTTACCCTTTTAGAGATCTGATGGAGCTGGATAAGTATGCAAAATTTATATAGGACAGATGAGCGTCATTATTTTTTAAAGCTCCTTATAAGGTCGTTATTACACACTTATATGCATATAAGAAACTATGCCTGAATGCAGGCCTACAGACTACCAGTAGGTTACAGATTATACTAATTTACGGAATTATAGTAATGGTTAAATCCAAAATCTTATCCCCATCCCCAAACAACAACATAGAATTGACCTTAAGACCTGTTGTGTAATTACAAAAGCCATGCATATGGACATTTTTAGCACCCTCTGTAATTGTGAACTCCCCTCTCTCTCTCTCTCTCTCTCTCTGATTTCCTTCTTCCCATCATTATTACGACAATGATGGTGAGGATTATCAGTCATTTTTACTATTTGATAATTCTAAGTTCTACACAGTAAAATGCCCAGCGTTAATTACACTCTAACAGAGTACACATGAGATAGGGACCATGGAGCCCATCCACACCCATTGCACCCCCTGAACTCAGATCCGGTCGAGCAGAAAAAGCAGTCCCCTCCTCCACCCACTAATGCCTAATTAACCTTTTCCAATCAGAAAATCTCTCTGGAACAGTTAATATTTTACTGTGTAGCAGTTAGCATTATTGCTGGGTTTTACTGTGCATTAGCAGTTAGCATTATTGCTGGAGTTTACTCTGTATTAGCAGTTAGCATTTTTGCTGGGTTTTACTGTGTATTAGCAGTTACCATTATTGCTAGGTTTTACTGTGTATTAGTAGTTAGTATTGTTGCTGGAGTTTACTGTGTATTAGCAGATAGCATTATTGCTGGGTTTTACTGTGTATTAGCAGTTAGCATTATTGCTGGGTTTTACTGTGTATTAGCAGTTAGCATTATTGCTGGGTTTTACTGTGTATTAGCAGTTAGCATTATTGCTGGGGTTTACTGTGTATTAGTAGTTAGCATTATTGCTGGGTTTTACTGTGTATTAACAGTTAGTATTGTTGCTGGAGTTTACTGTGTATTAGCAGTTAACATTATTGCTGGGTTTTACTGTGTATTAGCAGTTAGCATTATTGCTGGGTTTTACTGTGTATTAGCAGTTAGCATTTTTGCTAGGTTTTACTGTGTATTAGCAGTTACCATTGTTGCTGGAGTTTACTGTGTATTAGCAGATAGCATTATTGCTGGGTTTTATTGTGTATTAGCAGTTAGTATTGTTGCTGGAGTTTACTGTGTATTAGCAGTTAACATTATTGCTGGGTTTTATTGTGTATTAGCAGTTAGTATTGTTGCTGGAGTTTACTGTGTATTAGCAGTTAACATTATTGCTGGGTTTTACTGTGTATTAGCAGTTAGCATTATTGCTGGGTTTTACTGTGTATTAGCAGTTAGCATTATTGCTGGGTTATACTGTGTATTAGCAGTTAGCATTATTGCTGGGTTTTACTGTGTATTAGCAGTTAGCATTATTGCTGGGTTTTACTGTGTATTAGCAGTTAGTATTGTTGCTGGAGTTTACTGTGTATTAGCAGTTAACATTATTGCTGAGTTTTACTGTGTATTAGCAGTTAGCATTATTGCTGAGTTTTACTGTGTATTAGCAGTTAGCATTATTGCTGGGTTTTACTGTGTATTAGCAGTTAGCCTGGTTGCTGGGTTCCACTGGATTAATTTGTCAGCACAGTCAGGCGCTCCGTCCTCTCCCAGTGAGCGTATCTGGGAGGGGCGGAAGAGAGGCAGCTTGGCGAGCAGCAGGCCCGAGGCTGTGAGCTCAGAGTGAGCAACAGCGCCCTGGAGGACGTACCTCCGGCAGACACAGCGGTACGCAGCGGGAACCCTGTGTGCACTTTCTTAATATAGACCCATTTTTTCCACAGCCAACAGGGTCTTTGTACGTGGACGTGCGCCATCGCAAGGCTCATGGAGTGGGCGGGTCTTTCAGAAGGGGCTCGTCGCGGAATGACGCGACGTGACGATCGCGCCTTTGGCGGATGCCGGCCTGGGTTACAAGACACGCATCCTTAATAAGTCCTTGGGAGCAGGAAGGGGCGGGGGTGCTGAACTGTGACCCTGGGTAATTAGCTCCACGTTACCTTTGCCTCCGTCTCTCTGATGTGTCCTTATACCTCGGGCTAATCCACACTTCAAGGGCTCCCTTAATGTTGACTCTCCTAGGCGGGATCGTTATGAATCAACACTAATTAGGGCACCAGGTTCAGCGGTAGCCAGCTCAAAGGGGTGCGATCGTTAAATATCGAGCTCTGGGGGGGGGGGGGGTGTCACCCTTTTGAGGGGTGTCCCATGGAGCCCATCCACACCCATTGCACCCCCTGAACTCAGATCCGGTCGAGCAGAAAAAGCAGTCCCCTCCTCCACCCACTAATGCCTAATTAACCTTTTCCAATCAGAAAATCTCTCCATGTCCATTTGCTAACTTCAGAACGGATACATCTTTATTCCTGTTGTACCTACCAGCTCTCAGCCTACACTGTCAACATAAACCATTTTGCCAGAAGGTTTGAAATGTCGAATTCAGAATTCTTCAAACGTTTTTTACAGTCAATTGAGAAATATCAATAAGGTTTTGGAAAACCAAAGAATTTTTTCCCTGTCAAAACAGGGTATACTACAAATTGTATCATGATTTTCATAGTCATAAGTAGTTCATATTAATTTCATAGTCATAACTAATTCATATTAACACAGTTCTTCATTTGCATATTGCCCGGCATGATATTTAAAAAATTAAAACACAGTTATATATGAACTAAATTAATATACATCCATAAAATATATTTTAAACAGCAGAGGTTCTTCTAAATCTGAATACTTCCATTGTAATGTATCAACAAACATTGAAATCTGGGTCAGAGAACAACCATTTGTAAGAAACTCATGCAACAAAATGAGTTGATTTAATCATCAGTTGTAGATCGTAATGAAATACCTGAATGAATGTAAATATACTGTATATAATAGCATGTGTGATGTAATTGTTCTTTTCTAAAATTTCTCATGTAAAAAAATAACTAAATCCAATCAAAGCCGCCCAAAATGTGTGGGATATGCAGTTGAAGTTAAATAACATAAAACTGTTTTGAAACCTGCAAAAGAGATGAAACTACCCTCTGTTTTAATGAAGCATGTTATAATGCATCAGTTTTTCCACCCCAATGCATGCTGGGACAGGTGGAGGATGTGTTTTAGAGTCTATAAGAGTTTCTATGGGCAGCTTGAACAGAGAGCCTCTAGAGCCCAATTGATGTCTCATGGAGCATATATATATTCTTTGAAACACAAGCATAGCTGACACCATTTATCAATTTTGAAAGTCCACTTTTGCTGGCTTTTGCATTCACAGAAATGTTGATTCAAAAAATTTCTGTTAACAGTATAAAGCCTGTGTTTGCAGGACATTAAGAATGATTTGGAGTGATACGTGAAATTACTACTTTCATTATTACTACATAATGAACATTGTTTCTCTTTCAGCTGGTTGTCATTTGTGAAATGATCAATCATATTTCCTAGTTGGAATTAGGCCTTTTATTTAATCATGTCTCCTTAGGTCATTACCTCGGTAATGAGTCACTGGCTGTTCAATTCTTCTTGTTTTAAAATGAAAGTACTCAAGGCCAGAAACAGTGACAGATACATTTCAGCAAGGATCCAAGTCGAAACAATCTTGTCAGGGGTGGGTTAGGACATCACTTACAGGTGTCAAGTTGACGATCAACAAGAAAGTGAGTGGATCGATAGAGTGGCAGATTGTTTCTTTTAAAACAGATTTTGAAGTAGAATAACCTTTAACTCTGACACTTTACTTAGCAAACACAAAAGGCGCCTGGGACACAGATTGCTGGGTCTCATCATTGGGGTGTCAAGGCTGAACTCAGGCCATTTTTCAGATTCTGAATCTCTGGGCTGGGTGACCGTGTCTATAACTGCTACTCACACACAACCTTCTGCTCCAAGCTTCTGTGCAACCCTGAAACTGCAAAGCTGGGAAGTAACATGGTTATAACCCCTGTTCTGTCACTTCCTGCTGAGTTATGTCAGCAGGGCTGCACAAAACATAGCCGCTAGCTGAACTGCGAACCGCGGATCCCTCCAGGGCTGTGTTATACTCCTGAGTCATCCACATGACGAGAGACGTGATGGAAACTGAACTAGAGTAAAGCCCCTGGCGTGTGGGTATCACTATTTCTGCCCCTGAGGCCCAAGGCAGGCCTGCAGCTAACGCAACTGCCAGGAGCCACCTACACTCTAAGGAGAAAGGGTTCCAAAAGGCTCCTCTGTGTCTCCATAGAGCAGTGGTCCCCAATCCACTTCTTGGAGATCTACCATCCTGTAGGTTTTAATTTCAACCTTAATTTGGCACACATGATTCAGCTAATTAGCAGCTCAATGAGATCTCTAGCTGTTGAATGAGGTGTGATTTATTAGGTTTGGAGTGAAAACCTACAGGATGGTAGATCGCCAGGAACAGGGTTGGGGACCGCTGCCATAGAGGAACCCTGTCTACACTTTCAGAAGAAAGGGTTCTAAAAGGCTCCTCTGTGTCTCCACAGAAGAACCCTATCTACACTCTCAGCAGAAAGGGTTCCAAAAGGCTCCTCTGTGTCTCCATAGTAGAACCCTATCGACACTCTCAGCAGAAAGGGTTCCAAAAGGCTCCTCTGTGTCTCCATAGTAGAACCCTGTCGACACTCTCAGCAGAAAGGGTTCCAAAAGGCTCCTCTGTGTCTCCATAGTCTGGAAGAATATATATATCCAAGAAGAACTAACAAGGGTTCCCCTATGGAGACAAGCCAAAGAGCCCTCTTTTCTCAGAGTGTAGGACCGTGACCTCGGTCATTGTGAGGTTACCGAGGTTACCGCCAGCCTGCCGGGCCTCAGACATCCACCGAAGGACCTGCTCTGAGCTGCTTGTGCGCTGAACGAGTGTGTGTGTGCGTCGGCCGAATCCCTTTCACGCTCTTTCAGAGGATTTGCATGGAATTTAAAGAGAGGGCAGTACAGAAGCTTCCTCCCGATAGATCACATATACGTAGCAGGACGGCAGTGGAATGCCACATTCCTGGTGGAAGTCTGACATAGAGGTCACAGTACCGGACGTCAGCGAATAAAGGCTGTAGGATTAATTTCAGGGAGGTGTCCACTTTCGCTGTACTCTTGACCAAGGCCCCCTTGAAACAACATAAACGATCTACTTAAATACAGAACTGTATATTTGCCAACTGTTTTGCATGGAAAACGCTGTCCTAGATAAGTGCAGTCCCAGGGAGGGGACACATTGTTTTTGTTGTACTCTGGACCAAGGCCTCCCTTGACACAACCTAAATTGTTCCATTAAATATAGCGCTGTATAAATGCAGAGTGTTGTCCTAGATCGGGGTGTCTGGAGAGGGCGGGTGGACCATGCGATGTGGCGATGAACACGTATACGCGGCATGCTGAACGCAGCGCAGACACGATCTCCATGCAACATCAACGTCAACACTTCACAGCACGGGACAGGACAGCCGACTAGGGTGAAACATTTGGGGGGGGGGGGCAATGCCGAACACTTTCGGGGTGGTAAAAGAACGCGGGATGAAGTAGAGCAGAGGATTTCAAACTTGGTCCCGGGAACCTGTGTAGTGCAATGGCTTTTGCTTCAACCATAACAGCACTGTAACAATTGATAACAATACAACTGTATTAACAACCTGTTAATAGCTCTTATTTAAACACTTTTAATGTATGTTGAAGGATTTACTCTCTCAGAGCCACATTTTATCTGAAACAGCTAAACGTGCCACGAGGGACAAATGCTCCACACCCCATGCCTTTTAACTGGGTCAGATCAACTAATGGTTTTATTTTCTGTCATTTATTTTCTTGCTATATTGCAAACAAGTCCTTTTGAAGGACATTACATTTTTATTAAATTGATTAAATTATAGACAGATGGGTGAATTCAGTAGACACCTGGTCACTGACACTAAACCATGTCTGGAAAATGTTGAGCTCCTGCACAAAGTTAAAGAATGTCTCACGAAAAATGTATTTAAGAGATTATACAAATGCTTTCAACCAATGCCTAAACTGATTGAAAGACTGATTGGCTGTAGCAAAAACCACAGAGTAAAATGTTCAGTGTAAAATCTGTGTAAAGATTTGAGTGTATTCAACTCATTAGAATACATTAGATCCCTCTTGGAATCATATAAACTCTGTGAGGGTTAAATTAACACCTAACATTTTGCTTTTTTTAAATATAAATTATTATTTATTTTTTTTACAGCTAATCTCGTGATCGGTTACGGTTATTTAAAATATGTGCTTGAGTTTTTGAATTCAGTGTACACAGAGGGTCCCCAGGACAGAGTTTGAGAACCCCCTGAAGTAAAGAATGGGGACGGACGGACGGACGGACGGGGGGAGACGGAGCTCAGCAGGCCTCACGTTGTTGGAGCGCAGGGAGACACGCCCCCCGCAGCGGGCGCAGAACTTGGTCTGGCAGTAGGAGCAGAGGTGCCCGCAGCCGTCGGCGAACTTGGTCTTGCGGCAGATCCCGCAGGTGGGGGCGTCGTCCTTGTGCTGTCCGGGCTGCCGCCGGGTCTCCCCGCCGATGCGCCGCACCTGCTCCTTGTAGCTCTCGAACTGCTGGTGCAGTCTTCTGAAGGCAGAGGAGGGAGGGGGAGAGGGAGGGGTGGGAAAGGGGTGTGCCATAAAGCAGACAGCATACTTCATCAGATATGGAAGACAAAAGATCGTCCACAGACACCTCGAGCGATTTACTTGAAAAGACAAACTGATTAGAACTGTGATACACTGCCTGGCCAAAAAAAAAAAGTCGCACGCTCTAATATTTTGTTGGACCGCCTTTAGCTTTGATTACGGCGCGCATTCCTTGTGGCATTGTTTCGACAACCTTATGCAACCTTATGCAAAATTCCTCACGCTCCCTGAACCACTCTTTCACAATTTGAGCCCGATGAATCTTGGCATTGTCGTCCTGGAATATGCCCATTGATGGGATAACCTGGTCATTCAGTACATTCAGGTACTCAGCTGACTTAATTTTATTGCTGCATAACGTTGCTGAGCCTAGACCTGACCAATTGAAGCAACCCCAGATCATAACTCTGCCTCCGGAGGCTTGTACAGTGGGCACTATGCATGACGGGTGCAACGGCGACTTTCTTTTTTGGCCAGGCAGTGTATTTAGACCAATTGCAGACAGGGGCGGGTCTATGAACAACGGACTTCGCCTGAGAAATTTTCCCTTGGCAGCCTGTGCAGAAGACGTCCTTACAAAGGCAAAAAAAAAATCTTTCTGTTCTATTCGATGTCTGCAGACGTCTAAATGACACTGTATGCCGTCCGCTTTAGCCATCAACACACCCCATTGATATAATGCCCTATAATCATATGTAACTCTGCCAGGGCTCTTTCTGCATTTCATAACAGCCAGGCAGATAAAAAAACAAACAAACAACGAAATTAATGAGAGCATTGCTCATAACTCACCAAAGCTTCACAAGACATAAAACATGGGCTTGATTTATATAATTCCCAGCTCCGATATGTAGCGCGGTCAGGAGTGGAATACGCGCGCATTAACTGCAAATTTATGAACCGTAAAGGCCCTTGGCTGGCAAAAGAACAAAGAAGTGTATGAAAAAGAGAAATGAACACACACTTGTTATTACGTGCCAAACTTGCAATATTCAATATTGGGAAGGATCGCGTTTCGACCCAAAATGGCTCCTTTTCAGGGCCAGCGTTCTGACATTTACCCATGTGACATAATGTGAAATAAAGAAATTCAGCTTTGTGTATCCACCCAGCTATGTGTTTTGCCTTCTTTGAGACTGCTTTCCTTGGGCTGAAGACGCCCATACGTTTTCTGTCCTGACAACTGTGGCGGACTAAAGAGAGTCAGTCTTGCTGATGTCGCTGATTATGGGGCTAATGCTAAAATCAATGGCGTACAGATGCATCCTAAACGGTCTGCGCCTCTCGCGGCGTGTGTGAGCGCAGCGTGCGTCTGTACCCAGGAGAAATCGCCCTGTCACCGCCCTGACTGGTCAGTGTTTGAGAGTGATGGACGTGACCGGAGGGAATACCCTACGGCCCGGCGTAAGCCCCGCTCCCCGTGGTCAAATGAATCTTTCAACAGCACTGGCACAGTTCCTGTTCATTCCTCCTAAATGCCTGTAGTTCTGCTGTAGTCCCGTCTAAGTCTGAGCGTACGCTTGAGAAGAGCTTGCCGTACAGAGGCACCCCAAGCTAAAATGAAAGATATTTTAAAATGTATTGCGCAGTAAAAAAAATATATAGAAAAGGCAAATATTATGAATATATGAGGCGTACTGTACATAAACCTTACAGTAGGAGCGCAAAAATATATATTTTTTCCCCCCATTATATAAAAACTTGATTTTCTGCAATTCTTTCTGGTAAGGGAAATGCCGTTACAGTTTGTGGCATTTCCCTTACGTGATAGGAGACTTGATTGAGGTTTTTTTTAAATTCATCAGCGATAAACAACTTTAGGTTGAGTAGATGAACTGAATAGCCTGCTCTCATCATTTTGCATTCTGATGCTTTTCTTTATGTTAAAGTTATATTTTTTAGGGCTTTTCAGCTTCAGGAACAATGGGGGTGAGAGAGAGGAGAGACATGTCACAAAGGTCGCGTGGCCGGATAAAACTGCCGAGTGAGTTTGAATCCGGCATATGGACGGCGCTTTCACAGGCTACGGCACCGGCCTTGTCCTGATGCTTCTAATTAGAGAAACAAGGCCTTGGTAGAGGCCTGGCATAATCAGTACTGCCAGTCTACCACACAGTAACAAAGACCAGAGTGAGTTGGGTCATGAGAGGGTCATCGCCCTGAATCTGGCAGACAATATCTGAAGAGGGCGCCATAGAGAAAGTTCTCCCGTTAGAATATCTTTATATCGTTTCCTTCCCGCACAGGAATTCAGGAAACCACTCCTCAGATGGGGCCAGCGTGAGAATGCCTTCGGTTTTCATCTGAAATCCCATTCAGAGGGATATTTGCAGGCGGATTCGTAGCAATTAAGAAAGCAGATGAAACATTTTTAATGCAATTCTATTGCAAGACTATTTAAAAGCGAGAAGTAGCCTACCTTTAATTTCCACCGCAAAATAACCCCCCCCCCCCCACCTCCCCCAACAAGCAAATACACTTTTTGGAACAGAAATACATCTTTTGTGAAATGCAAATGAGACACTGTCTCTGTGCCATCGTTTCCAAACAGATTCACAGAGGAATATCACATTAGCATAAAGTTTCCCACAATGAAGGAATGCAGCTAGCAGTGCTAATTACCCCTGTAGCTGTGGATTGAGTGTAGATCACTGAACAGCAAGTCATCTCTGATGGGAGGAGAGAGGATTGGGCCCTATACACTGCCTTACTGCCTCCAGCACTTTATGACAGGCAGGCTTGAAGAGAGGGCTATGCAGGTCTCTGCTGTAAACCTATGGATTCTGTTGGGATGTCCCTATACGCGTGTGTGTGTGTGTGTGTGTGCCTGTGTTAGTTTGTGCGTGTATGTGTGGGTTTATGTGTTTAGGCGTGCTTGTGTGGGTTTATGTGTGTGTGTGTGTGTGTGTGTGCATATGCGTATGTGTGTGTTTGTGGGTGTGGGGTAGGGGGGATTGTGTGTGTGTGTGTGTCTGAGTTTGTGTGTGTGTGTGTGTGTGTGTGTGTGTGTGTGTGTGTGTGTGTGTGTGCCTGTGTTAGTTTGTGCGTGTATGTGTGGGTTTATGTGTTTGTGCGTGTTTGTGTGGGTTTATGTGTGTGTGTGTGTGTGTGCGTATGCGTATGTGTGTGTTTGTGGGTGTGGGGTAGGGGGGATTGTGTGTGTGTGTGTGTGTCTGAGTTTGTGTGTGTGTGTGTGTGTGTATGTTTCCGTGTATGTGAGTTTGTGTGTGTGTGTGTGTATCTGTGTGTGTGTGTGTGTGTGTGTGTGTGTGTGTGTGCGTGTATGCATTGCACATACACTAAGTCATCAATCACAAGCTCATCCATCAGGCTCTTTTAAGGCCGTCCCCAGATGTCCCATCTCCACAAGGGCTGTTAATTCACTTGGCCGTCAAACGGCAAAATGCGCGTCGCTGCCGAAGCCGTCTCCCCTGACGATGGGGCGAGACGGGCACGGGCTGCTGATTCAGCTCAATTCATCGGCAGAGCCGGCACACGCGTGTTACGCGTGACCGCACACGCCAAACACACGCGTCTCATTTCCACAGTACAGACAGGCATCCTGCACATAGCACCACGTCTTACCATGTCAAGGAGAGTTATACACTGGCCAATTCATGTCCTGCCACTTTCTATGAACGACTCATCATTAGAGCTACATAAGACCTTCAGAAGCATGACATAATGCTTTCACAATCACATATAATCGTTTATAAGCTATATATGCTGACCAACATAGACTTCATCCGCATAAAAACTGGTTTTAACGCGATTTGTAATAAAATACAGAATGACAACTTGCACTCTTACTTATGCTAAAGAATACTTATTACTTCAAAATGATTTTTAAAAAAGTTAACAATCACGTGGTTAAATAAAAATATAACTTTGTCTTTAGAGCATAGTAGTAAGCACGTGTGTTTTCATTATGGATTTTCTAATGTGACTTCATTTTGACTCGCCTTAAGCCAATAACATTTCAGTGTGTAGTTTTGTTATCCCACTGTGGGCCCCATGAAATCCGAATGCTTACTGTGCACAAATATAATAAACATTTTTTTACACAGTTTCATGACGTTGTTGAAATGCTGCGAGTACAACGTGATTCTAGCCTTAATCTTGGCGGTAGCACGTCAGGCCTTTGGAGGACTAGCGGATGTGTTGGCCCCCTTCGTTTTGTGAACCGCACATCATGTTTTGCGTTTTGTAATTTTTTTCCCCTCCACCCCCCCGCCCCTCTCCCCCAACCACGTCCCTACCCACAATGCCCGGCTGTTTCCCGACGCTGGAGCTGAGGCTGGTTCCTAATTAAGCTTCAGAAGAAGCCGCTAATTTCCGACTCGTTTCATTCCGTTCCCGCCCCCGGGCTTAACGAGCCTTTCACAGACAGGGGGCAGATGTGAAAGAGGAATCACCAGGTATTGGCGAGGATGCCGTCTTTCACAGGCCCACCCCCCCTGTTCCCCGCCTTCATTTCGATCGTGTTCCAACAGCTGCGGCGTATAGCAATCACTGAGGGGGGGCGGGGGGGGGGGGGGGGGCATTTTTGAAGTGTCAGGCCTTTAAAATCGCAAGCCTGCACTGAGCTCGTATTAACTACCCTCTTTAAAGAGCACAGGCGGCGTATCCTAACCTTAACGGTCGCGTGGCGAAAAAAGAGGCTCGTTTCCGAGCGCTCCTGGCTCCAGTCGAAAAACCCTGCCTGAAACTTTTCCCCTCCTTTTCTGTTTGAAATTGGGCTTCTTTCTTAGATATTAATTTCATCTGTCCAGTGGATGGGTCGTCATGTTAGGCACGCAGTAAAGTGTTCAGTGTTAATTCAACTCTTACAGAGTTTATGTGAGTCTAAAAGGGATTAAACCTACTCTGTCAGACTTTTTAAAACAAAATTTTACTGTGTATCCATACTCCCTCAGGCATAGCAAAAGAAACAGAATTATCCCTCCCAGAACAAACTGAATGAAAAGGCCCTGGTAAATTTGCGTTGGGAGATTCTTATTGACTTCTTATATATGGATAATTATCTAAATCCAAGAAGTCTAATTTGCCACAAAATAGGCTATCTATTTAAACCTGTTCGCATCTAAGAATGGCATATAAGGAGGTTAGTCTGCTGTATGCTTTGATTGATCTTTTTTATCGATATTCCCTTCATAAATGTACAGTATGTACGCGGAAAGCAGGAGAAATGTGTGCTTTAGAACACCCTGCATCTTTCTCCACGACCTACTGTGAGTCTGGGACCCGTGCTCCGTGACTCAGCTTTTCAAGCCAAACCCGCCCCCCGAATTTGGCCCAAAATAACAACAAAATAAGATTCCCTGCAGCACTCAAACAGAAAAAACACAAGCTCACGTCCCAACAGTGTTAACCGACAACGGAAAAGCAGCCGACAAACAAGGCGTTTTTTAAAATTGAAATGGAAGCCATTCTTTTAAAGGTGTGGCTTCAGAAACCGAAGTGAAAATCCAACAGTTTAGCGGGGAACAAAGCAGCCCACAGGAAAGAAACGTCGGGGAAGAATAAAGAGTGGAATGCCATATGTTACGAGTCCCGTGACGGTCCCCGCAAGTAGGGTTCCTCGTCAAGATCTCCATTTTTATCCCCTCCGCTCACGGCTTGAGTCCCGCTGCCTTCACACCTCTAAATTACCTCCTGCGACCGCCTTCCTCCCTCTAAAACTTCTGGGAACAACATAACAGGTTCATGGCGTTCCCTCGTGTCTATCTTCAGTGGATCTCCAGCCCAAAATGGCAGAACATGAAACAGGAGGGACGTGTGTAGCCAAAAATGGATTCGATAAATAATATAGAAGGACGAAGACTCTCTCTGTTCCATTAAATTGCGACCAATGCTTGATTTCTAAATAAAAGTTTAAACGGGGATGGTGGGGTCTGTGATATCACAGTGTAGAGAGTACCATTAACACAAAGGGGATGAAAAGGGGTGATGGCAGTTTTACAAAAGGGATGGTTTTTGTCAATGTTTGGCATCCCCTTGCATCCCCCCTCAAATCGACCCCTAGTTGTGACCATAACCCATAACCCATAGCCCATAACCTCCTGCATAAGACTGCACACAAATCAAGTACGTGACCTCCATACATTTGCATCTTAAGATGCTTCCAACTGTAGGGTCAACATTCATTGACCCTACAGTTGGTTGCTACTGTAAGAATTTAAATTCTGAGGTATGAGATATGAGATATACAAAACATATGTCATAATGTATAAGGCATTTAATAGGCCAAACACAAATGCCATGAGAAGGAAACCAAATATTAGGTTAAGAGAACTTAAGAGAAATCACCTGGATTGCAAATGTGTGGCCATGTCCTCCTGCGTCTGTCATCAGCCCCTAGCCTTGCAGATGAATCCTCGATCCACAATATTAGGAACATAACATTCACGTCCTTCGTAGGAATCCACAAGGCGAGTGCTTTTCCGACGCGATTTTCCAGTCCGCATGATGCGGAGGACGGACAGCAGACTGCGGCCCAGGGAAGCTGGAACATGATGTTGACTTGGAAAATCTTGGCAAACGCCACAAATCCAGGGATTAGAGCATCCGAGGGCTCATTGCTGACACCTACGCTGATGAAAATGACGCCAGAGAATATTTTTATACGCATATATTTCTCGTGAGAGTTTTTTTCCCTTTCACGTCACGGTTTAAAAACAGAGATAATTAGCAGCTGTCAGTCAGTAAAATAACAGAAAAAAAATAAAGCACTGACACTATATTGTTTAAATTTTTTTTTTATCATAAATGATTACATTTACAGATAACAAGAACACAGAAAGTCAGTGGTGTTTTCTGTCAGTTAGGTTTAGATCTAAAAACGTCTCAAAACATGTTTCGCTCAGGGATGACACCAAGATGTTTTCAGTTGCAGAGTCTAATAGAAATACACGTGCTACACCAAGCTGGTTTCACTTTTACTCGCCCATTTGAACAGGTCGACAGTATCAAGAAGTAGGATTAAAGCTTGAACGTGAAGCCACATTATGGTATGGTTGATTATAAAATAAATACAAAGCCTTATTTAATGAGGCAGCACTTTAATTCAGCGCATTCACATTGGAGCACGCTAGCCTCTAGCAGGCCTTTGATTGTGACACAGAACAATTCCGGAACTCACTGTTCTGGTTCCGCCAGAGGGGGCGCTGGCACTCAGGGCACACAAACCAAAATGGCAGGCTTGAGGGCCAGGTCACCGTGGAAACATTCCACTGGTGATTGGATAATAAACCACTGGCACTCCATACCCCATGGACTTATAACAGTACATTTCACAAAATGGAGTTAGCGACAGACAGCACAGGTAAAGTAAGGTCATTTGGCTGAACAGCCTTTAATAAAGAATAAAGGAGACAAAATGTTCAATTTGTAGCCCCCGTCTGTACCTCTCTCTCTCTCTCTCTCTCTTTCCTTTTTTGTCTCTTATATATTTGACTTACACACACACACATGCACACTCTCTCTCTCTCTCTCTCTCTTTTCTCTCTCTTTCTGACTCCCTCTCTATTTCCCTGCCTTCCTTCCTTCTGATCATATTTTACCTGCTCTCTGACTCAGCAAACACACGGCCACATCATAAGAACTCGAGGAAAGAAACCTCTGGCCTGCCGTACGGAAATGGCCTCATTTCACTTACTGTCCCGAAGGGCTAGTGGTAAACTACGTACTGGCTTTTTCCCCCTCTCCATGCTTCCATTGGTGTCCTAAATTTCACTCAAACCAAATCAACTTCCAACTCCCATGAGATCGTTAAATTGGGTTGTGTTCCTCTAAGTTTCTAGGCTGCATATGAGATCTGTACCATATTAAAAATGTGGCAAACACAGGATGCTGCTGAGAGGGTCATTCGGCTACTCCTCAGGGGTCGACTATGTCGCCAGCGACATGGAATCGGTGCTCATACGCTTTGTTTAATAACTTCGCTCTCGTTTCGCGTAGGAACTTACCGTAAATTGTGGTGTGAAGCCTAGCCTTGTAGCTACAAGGAAAGCCCACCGCCGTGTTTCTAGACCAACCAGAGGTTTCTATATCGACAAGCCAATTGGAGGCATTTTTTTGTGCAGTGGGATGCAAGCTGCCTTGCTACTCGTCGTTTCCTACACAGGTGATAGACTATAGGCTATAGCCTTTTGTAAATATATTTATTTACCGTTTGTGAAATGAAAACAAAAATACTGAGGTTGTTCTGTAATGCTAATTTAATGCTTTTGTGGTCATTTTGCCATAAATATAGTCTCCTAAAAACGATCTATGATAAAATACCACACAGGACCAGTTTGTGTTGAAAAAAAGATATGCAACACCTGATAGTGCCATATAGGCTTACATATACAGTGGGGCAAAAAAGTATTTAGTCAGTATTTAGAAGTTACCAATTGTGCAAGTTCTCCCACTTAAAAAGATGAGAGAGGCCTGTAATTTTCATCATAGGTATACCTAAACTATGAGAGACAAAATGAGAAAAAATATTCCTGAAAATCACATTGTCTGATTTTTAAAGAATATATTTGCAAATTATGGTGGAAAATAAGTATTTGGTCAATAACAAAAGTTCATCTCAATACTTTGTTATATACCCTTTGTTGGCAATGACAGAGGTCAAACGTTTTCTGTAAGTCTTCACAAGCTTTTCACACACTGTTGCTGGTATTTTGGCCCATTCCTCCATGCAGTTCTCCTCTAGAGCAGTGATGTTTTGGGGCTGTCGCTGGGCAACACGGACTTTCAACTCCCTCCACAGATTTTCTATGGGGTTGAGATCTGGAGACTGGCTAGGCCACTCCAGGACCTTGAAATGCTTCTTACGAAGCCACTCCTTCGTTGCCCGGGGCGGTGTGTTTGGGATCATTGTCATGCTGAAAGACCCAGCCACGTTTCATCTTCAATGCCCTTGCTGATGGAAGGAGGTTTTCACTCAAAATCTCACGATACATGGCCCCATTCATTCTTTCCTTTACACGGATCAGTCGTCCTGGTCCCCTTGCAGAAAAACAGCCCCAAAGCATGATGTTTCCACCCCCATGCTTCACAGTAGGTATGGTGTTCTTTGGATGCAACTCGGCATTCTTTCTCCTCCAAACATGACGAGTTGAGTTTTTACCAAAAAGTTCTATTTTGGTTTCATCTGACCATATGACATTCTCCCAATCCTCTTCTGGATCATCCAAATGCTCTCTAGCAAACTTCAGACGGGCCTGGACATGTACTGGCTTAAGCAGGGGGACACGTCTGGCACTGCAGGATTTGAGTCCCTGGCGGCGTAGTGTGTTACTGATGGTAGCCTTTGTTACTTTGGTCCCAGCTCTCTGCAGGTCATTCACTAGGTCCCCCCGTGTGGTTCTGGGATTTTTGTTCACCGTTCTTGTGATCATTTTGGCCCCACGGGGTGAGATCTTGCGTGGAGCCCCAGATCGAGGGAGATTATCAGTGGTCTTGTATGCCTTCCATTTTCTAATAATTGCTCCCACAGTTGATTTCTTCACACCAAGCTGCTTACCTATTGCAGATTCAGTCTTCCCAGCCTGGTGCAGGTCTACAATTTTGTTTCTGGTGTCCTTTGACAGCTCTTTGGTCTTGGCCATAGTGGAGTTTGGAGTGTGACTGTTTGAGGTTGTGGACAGGTGTCTTTTATACTGATAACAAGTTCAAACAGGTGCCATTAATGCAGGTAACGAGTGGAGGACAGAGGAGCCTCTTAAAGAAGAAGTTACAGGTCTGTGAGAGCCAGAAATCTTGCTTGTTTGTAGGTGACCAAATACTTATTTTCCACCATAATTTGCAAATATATTCTTTAAAAATCAGACAATGTGATTTTCAGGAATTTTTTTTCTCATTTTGTCTCTCATAGTTTAGGTATACCTATGATGAAAATTACAGGCCTCTCTCATCTTTTTAAGTGGGAGAACTTGCACAATTGGTAACTTCTAAATACTGACTAAATACTTTTTTGCCCCACTGTATGTAATAGTAACTATCCGAGGGTACCAAAAAATGGGGAAAATAGGCTTAGACCCCGGAGTGTTAAGGCTCCCCACTGTGGTGCGTGGACGAGCCCCACCAGACTTGTGCCAGTGCTGGCTGTGGCTGGTAGCTCCACAGAGCGATGCGCAATTTATGATTGCGTCGTCCAAGGTATGGGAGGGTTCAGTCGATTAGTGTCCATGTTTCAGTGCTTTCCATGACCCCCGCTAGTCGATCGGGCACCCATGAACCGCGTGTCAAGGCCGCATATGAAAGGTCCCTCCTCTGACATCACTCTATGTCAGCTTAGCTGTAGCCTGGTGTGAAAAGAAGCTGACCGGTGACACCACGTGCTTCGGAGGAGAACCGCAGATATCTACACTCTCCCAGGAACGTGGGCGCGGTCACAGACAGTCGGCCATTCCAAATTAGAGTGGGAAATGGACATGCTCGCTTATAAAGAAAAAAATTTAACTAATTCAAATATTTTAATTCTCCCATGGTAAAGAAACACCAGTCACCTGGATGTACTAACTGAATATCTATCTCAAAACCAACAGAATATTGTTGGATACAATAAGACCTCTTATTCATCACATGGCAGTAAAGCACAACTTTTCATCAATGATTGTGATTTGATCTGATTTAATTTTGACAAAGGCCGAATCACATACAGAGCTACTGTCTGCATACAGAGTGTGTGTAGGCAGCAGTGTGGTTTAATGGATAAAGACCCGAACAGAGGTTGCAGGTTCAGCTCCCAGGTGGAGACACTGCTGTTGTGTACACTCTCAGAAATAAAGGTAGGCTACCATAGAGGTGCATTTTTCTTATTTAAGAACACATTTCCCAAATGTACCCTGAAAATACAATAATGTTCGGTTTAGGTACTAAAGTAGGCTACCTCTTCAAGAAAAAAATAAAAATAAATAAATAAAGTACAAATTAATCATGTATTGCTGGCTAGGGGTAATTTTATGTACCTATAGGGTACCACCCCAGTGACAAGCATTTGTACCTTTTTAGGTAATTTTCGTACCTTTTTTTCCGAGAGTGTACCCTTGCGCACTCTATACTCTCTTCAGTATATATCCAGCTGTATAAATGCATACTATGCCCGCTCATCCACCCCAGGAGAGGAACGCTTCACTGTGCTGTACCTCAGTCAGAAATCCCTAAAAGCTCCCTGCATTTTCCATCCTTTCCATGATTCAGGCGTTAAGATCATAGATATAAAACCATAGATGTGACATATCATGTAATGTAATAGTAATTTGGAATTCTGAAATGGAACAATTTGGCAGCCATCTTACCTGGGTACAGCTATAATAGGAACCTATGGCAAAGTGTAATGTACTTTCTAAACCACTGTGATGTCACAATCGGTCTCAGAAGCCAGATAGCTGATGATCGGCTCATAGATATAAAACCATGGTTACTGGCCACCATCTTACCTGGATATGGTCTCAAAAATTGTGCCACTAACTATGACATATGTCACATCTATGGTTCCATATCTATGGTTAAGATTGTCACGTGACGTGGGCGGCCGAGCGGGGAACACCAGGGTGTGGAGGGATGCCCTCGTCGTTCCGGGCTTTGAACTTCTGTCTGGGGATGCTCCTCCCCCGGCCTGTCCTCTGGGCCTCACTCCTCCCTACCTCTCTCTCTTTTCATTCCTTATTTTATCTTCCCTCTCACACCTTGTATCCAACACGCGCCTCATTTCCATTAAGAAAATATATCAATTTAGTTGTTTAATGCGTGAGACCTGCGGTACATGAATACCCCAGAGGGAGCAAATTAAACCCAGGAAAAGCTTATATAGCCATTATAAGCAAGGCATCAAGAGGAACACTGGAGAGGTGGGGAACTATCACAATACCACAGGTATAACATAACAGGAATAGGATCTGAATAATGGTAAACAGGCAGTAATGATAATGATTAAATAAAAATATAACGGCTAGCTAACTAGCTGGATCATCATCCTGTTTTGCTATAATATGTTTCTATGGCTGGATCAAGCCGTGAATTTGAAACGATTTTATGTAACTCCCTATAGCTAATTTGCTAGCCAGATAGGTAATCAGTGTGAGCAAGCTAACAAAATCTACTGTATGAAAAAATGAGAAAATTAGCTTTGACTGCCTCTGTCAAAAGCCAT
>CM056379.1:107934128-107939128 GCA_029718625.1 Synaphobranchus kaupii | reverse complement strand
GCGCAGATCTGGCAACCGCTCGACAAAACGAGAAACGCCCACCTCTGAGCCGCCCCGCCAAGCCTCCGTCCGTTTCTCTCGCTCGTTCACCGTGTGCGTTTGTGTATTTACAACGGTTACTTCAGCAGCCCCGCCCCTGGCCCTCACTGGACCTCACTGGCCTGGACACAGCAGGTTTGTTCACAAGCTGGTTTGTTCACAAGTTCTGTAATGGGCATTACAGGCTGAAGCAAGGGCTCACGCAAAGCTGGTAATGCCTTCTGCTCCTCTCTGCACAGGCTGAAAAAAACAGTCACTCATACATGCCCCGCCCCTAACCCACCCTGACCCCGCCTCCTCATCCCCACAACCATGACATCATCCCGAACCTCAGAGCCTTTTATGCTGCAACTCCCATATGACATCACACAATCCAGTGTGTCATGGCAACCGGCAGTCTCAAGAGTAACTGTTAACGAATCGTAATGTGTTTAGTCCTGCCCTCACTAGCTTCACTTCCCATTTCAGCTCTGCTGCTGGCGGCCGGTCCAGTGGGTTTGCGCTGTTTGCACAGGGAATATCCGGAAGGCTAAGTTACTCCTCAGCGTTGCCTTAAACCAGAAACCATCAACGGATCGGAGCTCTTATACACCGTGCGGAACCAGTGACTTTGTCAGCAACCCTCAAGATGAACAGAGTAACCTAACACGTTAAAATCCAGTCTTACCAAATCCTGTTACAGCAAACAACAATTAAAAACTGTAACTGTTTAGAGCATTATAAATATATACGGCGTCCATTTTTGGTATGGATTCATTAGAGGCAGAGAGCAAATCTGTGCTATTTAAGAAGACAGAAATATCATTCATATTTTTACGGTTGTAATCTTTGAGTTGAGTAATAAAATTAAATCAAAGGGCTGAGGGCTCGTGTTGTTTCTGTAGAGATTAATAGTGACGGAATAAACGGTTTCAAATACGTCTTCAGACAGAGAAAGAATTCATAAGCACACAATATATGACTAAATATATAATATATTTAATATATTTTTATAATTTGCTAAAAAATGACGTGCACAGCGAAGGGCATGGTAGGAGATGAGCTCCACAGCTGTAAGGACAGAATCCAGAGAGATGTTACGATTCAGCCGTATCCCTCCAGGGGAGAGGGGGAGAACCACAGAGAAAGGGAAGGTGTGAGAGGGAAAGATGGAAATATAGAAAGATAAAGGCAGCCAGCAGGAGAGAAGGAGAGAAGGGGAATGAAAATGGATGGAAGGAGAGAGAGAGAGAGAGAGAGGGTAGAAATGGAGAGAGAAAAAGAAAGAGAAAGAGTAATAATCTTAAAAGATTGGGGATATCTTTACCAGCCACACACGCACACACACTCACACAGACACACACAAACGCAAACCCTCAGCCCTCTACACACTCGCTGTGTCTTTTGCCCTCCCGCCAACTGGGGAAACACACTATGGAGGGGGGGGGGGGGGGAGAGACAGGGTAAGGAGGGATAGAAAGGGGGAGGGGAGGGAGAGAGGGAGTAAGGGAAGCAGGGAGAGAGGGAGGGACAGAGTGAGGGATGCAGGGAGAGAGGGAGGGAGGGAGGGAGTGAGGGAGACAGGGAGAGAGGGAGAGGGAGATGCGAGACGATAGTTCGGTGGGGGCTAACGCCACACCAGAGGGAGCACGGCCAGCCCAGACCTACGCAAGTGGCTGGGGGAGGGGCAGGGGAGATGCGGTAGGCGTGGCCAATAGGCAGGAATGGCCAATAGCAGTCCATCACATCCCCCTGGTCTTTACAGAGCTCCCATTGGTCCAGAGGAGAGTGGAGAGATCTGAGGGGCAGCTCAGGGTTCAAGAGAGGAGGCGCACCAGGGTGAGGCTAGCTGACCAGGAAAGTGGAACAAATTGAAAATATTTAAAGTATTTAATAATTAATAGTTTTAAAAATATATATATATATACTGTCATGAAATATACTTGCTATTATTTTTCAAAAAAACACCCACATTCCGCATTTACAGCATACTGCGGTAGCCTACATTCCATCCATTTCCGTAATGAGGTCCCACCGGACACTAGAGAAGGACACACCCCCCTGCTCCTGTTTCCCGGGAAACCCCCATCCTGCAAGAACAGGTATTGTTTTTCGCATGATAGAAGCGTGTGCAAAAAGACAACGGATGCGGTTTCCGATTTGCGAGTGAAACTGTGTGTGCGTCTGATGCTCTGCGTATATATGCAGGTGTGTGTGTGTGTGTGTGTGTGTGTGTATTTCAGGGATGGGGTGGGTTCAGGGTCACAGGCATGGGAAAGGAGGCCAGAGAGGAAGTGACCCCCCCCCCCCACCCACACACACACACCCCGCGCGCCAGGCCTTGCGCTCAGGATGCATCAGTAGCTGCGTGAGAGTGATACTGCGTGCGTGCGCACGTGCGTGCGTGCAGTACTGAAGTGAAGAGTGCTGGAGGAACACTTTTCTCTGGGGAGCTGGAGGATGATGGGACTGAAAGGAGAGAGACACACACACACACACGCACACACAGTGGCCCCATCGCTCACTCTCCTTTCAGTCCCCTCATCCTCCAGCTCCCCAGAGAAAAGTGAGAGTGAGTTTGTAAATGAGAGAGTGAGTTAGTGAGTGAGAGAGTGAGTTAGTGAGTGAGTGAGTGTGTGAGTGAGTTAGTGCTCTCAGAGAGACAGTGCTAGCAGCGTTATTCTGCGTGTTCCCTAACTGCCCGTCTCCGAGAGACAGAGTGTTCCCTAACTGCCCCTCTCTGTGAGACAGAGTGTTCCCTAACTGCTCCTCTCTGTGAGACAGAGTGTTCCCTAACTGCCCCTCTCTGTGAGACAGAGTGTTCCCTAACTGCCCCTCTCTGTGAGACAGAGTGTTCCCTAACTGCCCCTCTCTGTGAGACAGAGTGTTCCCTAACTGCCCCTCTCTGTGAGACAGAGTGTTCCCTAACTGCCCCTCTCTGGGAGACAGAGTGTTCCCTAACTGCCCCTCTCTGTGAGACAGAGTGTTCCCTAACTGCCCCTCTCTGTGAGACAGAGTGTTCCCTAACTGCCCCTCTCTGGGAGACAGAGTGTTCCCTAACTGCCCCTCTCTGTGAGACAGAGTGTTCCCTAACTGCCCCTCTCTGTGAGACAGAGTGTTCCCTAACTGCCCCTCTCTGGGAGACAGAGTGTTCCCTAACTGCCCCTCTCTGTGAGACAGAGTGTTCCCTAACTGCCCCCTCTCTGGGGCGGGGCACAGTGTTCCCTAACTGCCCATCTCTGGGATGGGGCAGCCCAGGCGGAATGCTCTCATTAAACTTTAATGCTGCTGGATTCTGGGAGTGCTGAACAGACACATGTGCACCAGCATATCTATCTCTCTCTCTCTCTCTCTCTCTCTCTCTCTCTCTCTCTCTCTCTCTCTCTCTCTCTCTCTCTCTCTCTCTCTTTCTCAAACTCTATCGCTTTATCTCTCTCACTCTATCGCTCTATCTCTCTTTCTCTCTCGCTTTCTCTCTCTCATGCACTCTGTCACGTTATATAATTACATTCTCTCTTTCTCTCTCTCTCACACACACGCACCCCCCCCCCCCCCCCCCCCCCCCCCCCCCCCCCCCCACACACACACACACACACACAGTCTCTCTGTGATGCTTGGCATGTTAAATTAATAAATAATGGCCATGTTGGAAAACTGTGTGAAAATGGAGAGTCACCATCTGCTCTCACCTCTCTCTTTCTCTCCATCTCTCTCCCTCTCTATCTCTCTCTCTCCCTCTTCTTGCTGCCACTGAATGGAGAGGAGCAGAAGGAGACGTACTGCATCGGGTGTGGGTGTGGTGAGTGGGATGGGCGGGTGGGGAGGGTGTTGGCATTTGGGCGAGAGAGTGTCTTTACAACACAGCTTCAATGTGCATTCAGGCTCAACCTTTCTCAGAATATAGATTCCACGCCGGGGTTTTCTTTTTATTTTAAATAGCAAACATGCCCCAGAGGAGGAAGGAGCTGCTTCTCCAGCCCCCTGTCTCCTCCCTCCTCCCCCCCTCCCCCTCCTCACGGCCAGTGGAGGGCAGCGGCACGTGTTCCGATAGCTCCCCGTGAGTCCGGGCCAGCCCTGCCCCGCCCCACCCCTGAGTCCAGGCTATGGAGTTTCCCCCAAACGCTTTAGCCCCTCGTGCCCGACAGAGAGGCACATAAATCCCCATGGTTTACCCAGCGTCCCGCGCCTTGGGTTTAATTCACCCGCTTCCCGGCAGCTAATGAAAAAAACTATAATATGAAGAAAAAGGGGAGGAAGAAAGCCTCTGGCCCCAGCACCAGGCCGCGGGATGGGGCTCGGCCATCTTTAGACACGCCTATAAATAGACACGGTTGATTACGACACACCTAATGCTTGAAAGGGGTGACTGGCTTTTTCTTTCTCATGCCACCTGTCCACTCGACCCCATCCCTTCAGCAGTCCTCCAGTCTATATCCAGTGAGCTCCTTCCATATCTGTCCTCCATTATCAACACCTCCCTAACCTGTGGCCATGTTCCTGCTGCTTTTAAGACTTCCTGTGTTACCCCTCTCATTAAACAACCTAGCTTGGACACCTCTGATGTCAGGAACTACCGTCCTGTATCTCTCTTGCCCTTCCTGTCCAAAATTCTCGAACTAGCTGTCCTTAACAACTTTCTGCTTTTCTCGACCAGAGTAAGCTGCTTGACCCGCATCAGTCTGGCTTCAGAACTGGGCATTCCACCGAAACTGCTCTCCTGGCTGTGACGGAGGCAATTGCCACTGCTAGAGCCTCCTCCCTCTCCTCTGTCCTGATTCTACTTGACCTGTCTGCGGCATTCGACACGGTCAACCACGAACTTCTGATGTCCACACTCACTGAGATGGGCATTTCTGGGACTAGCACTCTCTTGGTTTGTATCGTATCTCACTGATAGATCCTACCAAGTCTCTTGGAAGGGTTCCGTCTCTGCACCCCATCCCCTTTCTACAGGAGTCCCACAGGGATCTGTACTGGGTCCT
>CM056379.1:107809517-107933628 GCA_029718625.1 Synaphobranchus kaupii | reverse complement strand
CACGCACGCATACGTGCGCGCACACACACACACACACACACACACACACACACACACACACACACACACACACATCGCAGGCCACATCAGGTAAGTTAAGACTGAACTGAGGCAGACCTTAAAGACTGAGGCACGGACACAGACCAGACGTAGTACAGAACATCTGTCACATATTCAGGCACCCAGCCTGGAAAACTGTTAACTCATTTTAATATTAATTATAATAATTTACAGTAGAGTCACGTTCTGGAATCTCTTACATATTATAGCAGGGCGATATTCAGCCCACAAAACTGAACATGCTGAGCTAAAATTTTAACATATTTACAATAAACTATAATATAATTTATTACTTACTGTATCCATGACAAAGAGCTTTCACACACGCATGCACAAAATATAAAGTACATATGTAAGTACATTATGGCTATTTTATGAAGTGATGATATGATGAAGTAAAAGCAGTTTGTTGTGGGTTTTTGTTTTTTCCATGAGGCTGATGCCATTGGGCGGGGCTACAGAATATGGAAAGTGTAAAATGGATTGTGTGATGAAAAGGTTTTCCTGCTCCCTACAAGCTTGTAAAGCAGCGCATCGGAAATAAAACACAGTTTGGCATAATCTGCGACTGCTGTCATTTTTTAAACCTCCTTTCACATTAAATGCCATTTGTGAATAATTTTTCAGTGCGGTGATTTTTGTGCCACGGCCTCCCCCCATAGCTACAGTGAACTTCAGCACCAGGACCAACCTGTAAGAGGACACGAGAACTCCACTGGCAAAAGAAAGGATGGCGAGAGTGAGAGAGAGAGAGAGGTAAGAGAATAGGTCAGACGAGGCAGCCCTGAATGTTCCGGAACCTTATCTTGCCGCACCGCTCCTGACGTGACCTTGACTGGAAGCTGTGTGGGAAAAAAAACAAAACATGGAAATAGATTCTCGTCGTCAGCCCCACCGCCATTCACTTTGACCAACTAGGCTGCAGATTAACTTTGGATTGTTAATGAACATTTTGAATACTTTGACGTTTTCCCATAACATACTTGTGACATTATAAAGGCGTTATTGTACGGTTTGCTACCTGTTAGTTTTTACAAGCAAATGTTGCACAAGCTATTGGACTTTTATTTATTGATTATTTATCTTATTTATTTGTTTTGATGAATCCACATCAATTACGGGAAATGATCAATTACTGGAAAGTATTGAGATTATGTGTATTGTATGTGAATTGTGTGATTGTGTTTGTCTTGTCTTTTTCGAGCCGCACAGTAACAAACCCCTCTCAGTTTTTACTGATATGGCAATAAAGGTATCTTTATAATTTCTTGATTCTTGAGTAGCTGTGTAATATCTTCCCAGTAGGCCCATCTACAAAAGGTCTGTAGAAATCACATATGCCATTATTCATAACATAGAAAAAAAATATGTGCTAGAGAACTAGCATATACATTTCAGATTAAAATTAAATAGTTCCCTAACATACATGGTACTCCCTATAAAAAAAAACATTGATAGTATAAGAATTGTATACAAATATATAATACTACAACAACAAATATATACTAAACAACTTTGCAAGTATGATCATATATGATTTTTCCAGACTTTTTGCATATGGGGGACTCTGTGTTGTACTCTGACCTGAACAGGCTGTGAACAGGCTGCTGTGCTGTGCTGTAGGGGGACACTTCTCTCCCATTACCCGACCTGGTTAACAAACACATACGCAGACTTACTCTGACCCCCTTTGGGCGGGTCAACGATCATCCGCCCCACATCGCTCTTCAGCAGGGTTTGCCAGTTTCAACCAAATGTGCGCTTCGCAGGCAGATGCCCAGAGCCCTGTGTGGAAGCGTGGAGAGGGCAACCGCAGTCCACCGCGGCTTCCGTTGTGTGCCTTGAGCTCTCATTAGCCGCCCTGTTGCCGTAGAGGACAAAATACAGCCAAGGTGTTAAATTCCCTACCAAGGAGAAAATCCATCATGTTGCTATTTCTACCTTCGTTTTGTACTACGGTACTTCTGCAGGGTGGATTGGGCTTCAGGTAGAGAGCAACAGACATATTAATCACTGGTATTAAAGTTGGTGACCTTGTAAGGGGTTTTAAGGCGGGATTGAAATCAAAGGGGGTTTATCACACACGATAAAAGGAGGTTTAACGCACAGCGCGTCGTCCCCATTCACTGAGGGGCAGGTACGGAACTGTGCTGCTATAGAACACACCCTCACACAGCCCTGCATTCTAAGCCCCGCCCTCCATGGAGTGTAAGCTCCTCCCCCAATGTCATCTCCCACAGTGGATTCGACCTACCAGTTAGCATACGGGCAGAACCAACCAGTGGGTCAGAACCTCACGGTCTCTTGCCATACGTTAACGCACTCCTTGCCCCCTCTCTCTATGGGTAGAAAACATTCACACTTCTATTAAATGCCTTATTTACCAGGAAGTTTGTTTTAAAGGCAATGGACTTACACCAGCAAAGCAAGCGAAAACAAAAATGAACAGAGGAGAGGTGAAGGGTGGTTGAATATGACAAGAGGATGAATCAACCACATTTTCAACAGTATGTGGCTTTTTTTTCCTCCCAGTGATCATGAAACCCCAGATATATTTACCCACAATTACCCCTGTTTGTGCACTTGGTGACAGAGGAAGGAAATGACTCGATGGTACCAATTATTTCAGTAACTATACAATGTTGCTGACTTCCCTCTTTAGCAAGATAAATAAAAGGCTCGTTCTCGCTTGACTGTAGTGCATTACACAAACATTCCAACAGAGGGCAGCAGCTCCTCTCTAACGTTATCAGATGTCCTGCAATAGCAGATAACATATTAATTTATTACACAATAGACAACTGTCTACAAAATGTGAGTCCAATTAAAACTCTGAGAAACGTTTAATATGCAGGATATATAGCACCAGATATCAGAATCACTAAAGTTGCTGCTGTGAGATGAGACAAAGTCAAGGTTGTGCAAGTTATAAGCAAGCAAAGTTTAACTCAAATTTAGAAATCAAGGCGCCGAAGGTTAGAAGCTGTAGTGGGTAGTTGGGCCATTTGTTAACATTATTAATGCCAAGCATCTGATATGGATAAAATCTAAGTGCCATAATTACATTTAGGACTAATGAAATGATCACCATAAACATGGCTTAGGACTCTGAGAATGAATCATGTGTGAAATAGTCAAGTGATTGCAGTGCACCAACACATTTATTTATACAATTTCATATTTCAAAAAGAAACCCATTAAAGCCTATCAGACCATGAGCATGAACACAGGGGAGGAGAATTCTGGATTAAAGGCAGCCATGGAACAGGAGATTTCATCAAAACCGAGCGCGTGATAACTTGGTACGCAGGAGAAAATGACACTTTTAAGAGCGGCTCTGCAGCTCGGTGCCTTTGACTGAAGCAGAATGCTAATCGCACTTCCTTTGCCTCCAGATGGCTCACCGTGAAACAAGACCTGAACGGAGAGAGGAGAGAGACACAGGATCGGGTCTGGGGCTGTTTTTCATGGTTCGGACTAGGCCGCTTAGTTCCAGTATATTCTAGACCAGGGGTGTCAAACTCCAGTCGTGGAGGGCCGCAGTATCTACAGGTATTTGTGGTTTCCTTTCAATCAGCACCCAGTTAAAGCATTGAGAACAAGGTGTGTGGACTTCTTAGCCAATCAGTGACTTAAATTAATCACTTGTGCTGAAACGCACCAAAAACCAGCAGACACTGCGGCCCTCCAGGACCGGAGTTTGACACCCCTGTTCTAGACGATTCTGTGCTTCCAACAGTTTGGGGGAGGCCCCTTCCTATTTCAGCATGACAGTGCCCCCCGTGCACAAAGCCAGGTCCATACAGAAATGGTTTGTCGAGATCAGTGTGGAAGATCTTGACTGGCCTGCAGAGCCCTGACCTCAACCCCATGGAAGCAAATCCAAACAACAATGTTCCAACATCCAGCGGAAAGCCTTCCCAGGAGAGCGGAGGCTGTTATATCAGCAAAGGGGGCACCGACTCAATATTAATGGCCATGATTTTGAAATGAGATGTTGGGTGAGCTGGTGTGCATACAGTATACTTTTGGCCATGTCATGTACCTCAAGAGTGCTCAAACACCTCCTCAGGGAAGCGGTGAGTCCTGGGGGCTCGCTGGGGGGGGGGGGGGGCGGTTACCATGCTAAGACACTGAATTCCTGGGTGTGGATGCGCCCCAAAGAGCAAGACATAATCAGCCATAGTGCCACCCAGGGAGGGTTTCCATTGGTGAGTTAGTTCCTGTATCATCACAAACAAGCGATTGGTCAATTGGGCAGCTGTCGTCAGGTACCGGTCTCACCCTTCCTCTTACCCTTTGATAAATAGTTTTTTTTTATCTGTCGTCTTCTCCCTGGTCATTTTATGATCCGTTTCTTCAAAATGCAGCTGCTGCCAGGACTAGTGCCTCTCTAGCCTACCGAAAAGATCTGTAAGTTTGCCGAGTGTAAATTGGCCCCTAACATTTGGGCGATAGCACTGTGACACATTAGATTTATTTCAGTCTATTAAAATTATTTCATAGTTTTCATTTCACAGGTTTTATTTTTAATGAGTGTGGCGATGATGGAACACGTTACGGCGGCCAGATCTCGCACCGACTGCCTGCAAAATGTTTAATTTTCAATCCCTCGCTGATTAATTTGACGGAAAAAAACTCATTTGAATTCCCCCTCCTTACCATCCAAATGAACGGCTGTCCATCAAGACGTTTCCCAGAGGCGGCAGCATGACAGACAGCCTTCCCGCAGAGCCCGGAGAGAGAACTACACTACCGATACTCTCCTGATGACAGGAAAAGGCAAGGCCTTCATTAAACAAATGAATTAAACAAATGGATTCATTAAAAGTCCAAAAAAAGAATTCATTAAAAGTAAAAAAAAAAAAAAAAAGTTCAACCATTCAGCAACAATAAAGGCTGATAGCACCACACAGCTGTACTCTCTGATTCATAACCACAGGTTAGTACTGGTTTCTTAACGTTGCCAATGTATCTGGTCTCACCTCTGGGGAGTGGGGACGCCCTGTTTGCACTCGAGCCCAACTCATGTTAACCGCCTTCACAACTCTGCCACTGAGAGCATAGCTGGAGATCAGGGGGTTTTAACCTTTTCTGATCCAGGGGACCCCCCACCCAGGCTCAAAGGCATCCAGGAGACCCCCACCCAGATTCAAAGGCATCCAGGAGACCCCCACCCAGGCTCAAAGACATCCAGGGGACCCCCCACCCAGGCTCAAAGGCATCCAGGAGACCCCCACCCAGGCTCAAAGACATCCAGGGGACCCCCATCATAAGTAAAAAATTGTTATATTTTAAAAACAGGTTTTATATTTTGAAGTATTTCCCCAAATCTCTATACATCAGGTCTGGTCAGGGACCCCCTACACTAGGCGACCTTCAACGACCCCCCTGTTGAAAACCCCCCATGCTGTAAATGAAAATGACACGACATTAGCAAAACAAGCAAGATAAATCCTCCCACAGTCTACTTTTCTTTTCATACCCCCCCATTCTCTCTCTCCCTCCCTCCCTCCCTCTCTCTCTCTGCCGTTCTCTCTGCATACAAGGAACGTGATACTGTCCGCCCCACTACTCCAGCAGTGTCCCACAGACCGCATCTCCATGCAAAGCACAGCTCGGCTCCTCCGAAAACTCACTCCGTTTGCGCTCGTGATTAAAGAGCTCTGGGGGTACCGTACCCCCATAGCACTAGAGCCTGCGCTCATGCCTTTATGTATCACAGCACATCCTGATAAGTCCACGCATCAAGAACAAAAATGTCTCCCCTGGCATTGGAACGCTGGGTGCTACAGTAACTAGGTCACTGTTGCTAGGACACTGTCCACCAAGCAAGAGTCCTGTTATGATATGCAATAGTCTGAGAGGCCCGCAGTCGTTGCACCTGGTCAGGATTACATCACCGTGCTCCGTCTTTGACATTCTTTTCACGTTGGCAGTTTGATTACATCACAGAGGTCAGAACACAGCACAGCCAATGGCAGCAGCTCATCGGTGTGGTGGCTGACTGGCCGCACCACAGCGGGGCCCACTGCTCATGCAACGTGGTGAAACAGTGGCTGGAAGTACCTTAGCGAAACTTCCAGGAAATGTGGCCATAACCCCCAAAAGCAGAGTCACGTTTTGTTTAAATTGCACTGATGGGAAGGAGCACAGTGACAGTTTTTCATGGGTGCGCAGAGGTATGAAAACCGCTGTGTACGACAGGCCGATCGATGGGGAGGATCAAGAGTGTCAACTACTGCAGTAGCGTGATGGAAGCCTTAGCCTTGCTGCACTGCACCGCATAGACGAAGAAGACCTCAAACAACGGACGAGGTCATTCTACATGCTTAGACGACACTGTGACAGTCATGCCACGGCTACTTTACCTACTCAACCTCAGGCCCGTTGAAAAAATAAATACCCAAATACTTATCCAGGGTCTACAAGACTAATGGAACAGAATTCTACAATACAGCATCTATTATACATTACATTACATTCATTTAGCAGACGCTTTTATCCAAAGCGACGTACAATAAGTGCATACAGAGACGTCATCAAGATCACTACAGAACAGACAAGACAAAGCACATCCTTCCCATAATGTAGCAGCTATCCCTAGTAATGAACGTTGAATTATCCCATGAAAAGGGAGTACCACAGATACAGAGGTGTGTCTCTTTCCTCCGTGTTCCCAGTGGTAGCCATAGACTCTACTGGCATCCATCAGCACCTAGATTGTGTCCAAATTAAGGAAATGTCAGTGCACCTCCAACAAAATTGATTAGGTCATTTCCCTGACAATAATAATCATTTTGAATTTATTGCAAGTGTAAGCTAGATTTGCAATTATTGTAATCTGATTTGTGTTGAACTGATTAAAAAAATTATAACGTGATTCGATTACTATTCGGCCAAAAACGAAATCTGATTACAATAAAAAAAAACGCTGAACGCAGTAGTTCCACAGGAATGTCGAAACTGAGAGGAATGGAGATGTCAAGCCCCTACTGGCCACTAGGTGGCAATGTTTCCTTTCATGCTCAAAAATAACCACTAACATTTAATTTCCCTTTTGAATCCTTATAATGTTTCACAACCTATTATCAAAATCCTAATGAAAACAATGACTCATTCGGAAGTCTTTTCTTTAAAAAAATATCTATTACATAATAATTTAATTGATTTGGCCTTTAAAAAAAGAAAAATACATTTCACCTGATTTTATGTGGGAAAAATGCGTGCCCCATGCACGAGCTGCTTTTACTTTCAAATGTGATTGCCTACGGCTTAAATATCTATAGCTACGTCAATTAGCCTGCTATAAGAGCAGCAAAGCCTTACAAATAATCAATTAATATTTCATTTTCTATTTTGTTCGCCATTTATAATTTAACATAAAATATACCCAAGGGTTCCGAATCAAAAAGACCAGTCCATTAAAGCTTATGAAATGATTCAGAACTGATTCTGTCCTACTGTGGCCGGGTTTGTCTGTGATTAACGGAGTTATGAATTAATAAAAAGCGGTGGAGGTGACTGCGCGGAGTAGGTAGGCGGGAGATAATTACAGCCATAAAACCTGCGCGTCTTCCCGGTGAGCGCAGTGTGAGCAGAGGTCCGACCGCTGTAAGTATCGTGTTCCGTCGCTCGATGGGCGTGGGAGCCCAGAACAGTCGTTGAAAATCTATGAGCCGTTATAAAAACTAGGGGTTGCTCGAGACGATATTGCGTCGCTACGCAGATACAAAGACCACGTTTCACCGTCGGGGAGCATTGCGCATCCCCTCCTCAGTCCTCATTGCCCCTATATGTGAAACTGTATTTAGTCCTGGAGACTCAGGTGCGAGTAAAAAAACTCCATATGCTAAGTTTCCAAAGGGGTATTTTTAACTGATCACTCAAGTTGAGCAAGTTGCCATAACAGGGCTGTAATCAGTCTAAACTCTACATATTTAATAATATCAATCCAAATAATAACTCAACAGAACCTTAAAAGGGATGTAACATACCAGGGAAAAGTTTTTTTTAAAAACCCTGTTTTTAGATAGAAAATAAGAGTAGGCCTAGTAAGAGAAAATAATAACCTTATGTTTTTGTCACAGTTCTGTTACAGTGCATTCACACATAGCATATAGGCAGTTAGTTCCACAGCAATTCACACTTTCACACTGCATCAATTTATACAGCCACACATAAAAGGAACCAATGCGAGCTATGCACCTTGCTCAAGGGAATGGTGTGTGCCTTAGAGAGCTGGGTCACATGCCCACTTACCTGAGCATTACACCACACTTCCGCCCGTTCGACGCCTGCTACGCAGGTTTACCCTGGGAGAAATCCCATGAGGCAGTGCGACTGAGACACCCCGAACCCTCTGAGGAGTAGGGTCCACTTCACTGTACTCCCCAGCGAGTCCCCCCCCCCACGCCTGCCCCCAACTCCCCAGCTCCCAGGAGCCTGCAAGCCTATGGGCTCCAGCACCCACAGCCTGGAATAACACGTCACAGCCCCCGTATATCCTAGCCCTCTGGGAGCGTTAGCCTCGCGGCGCGCGGCTCTGTGACGACGGAGGCAGAGGGGAGATGAACGGATAAACCAGACTAAGTACGAGGAAAAGTGTGTTCCTCAGACGAGTCTGCCTCCCTACAGTGCGGATCCCCAGAGCACAAACTCACTTTATTTTAACACCAAACCTTGTTCATTTTTCTTAATGTTTTTTTTTTTTTTTCTCCTCAACAGACACCCTTATCTGGGGGATACTTAGATTCCATTACTCAGAAAATGGCCTTGTTTGAATTCGGAACTGCAATGCCTCGCCCGTGGTTCAGACCCCCCATGTTCTGGTCCTTAATCCCATGATTTAAACGACGAAGCTACTCCACAGTGCAGGAGGCAGGATCTCAAACTCAAAATCCCAGAGAGCCGCGGTGCCTGGTGGCTTTTTTCCCCGGCAGTTAAACTCAGCTGCAAGTTTAAGTCTTTAAGGGGGTCCTATTGGCACCTTGTTTCAGAGGGCCTAAACCACAAAAAACCTGCACAGCATGGCCCTCAGTTCGGTTACGCTGTGGTACTGCACCTGCAGAGGCCCTGTTACACAACAGCGAGGAAACAGGAACACGACCACTCAAATTCAACATAATGAGCACTTTCTGGATCCCTGGAGATGCGCACTTTTGATTTCTATGGCTGAAAGTCAGCCATAAATATACTGTAAACTTTGCTGGAGAGTCAAAACAATGTGTTTATGTTATGGTTCTGGAAATCGATTTAATTGTGTAGCAATGACAAAAGAACAAAAGAATACTTAAAACAGAATCAGGTGCTTGAATAAGTAGAACGGGCTGTTCTACTGAAGTAGAGTTCTTCAAGCAAAGGTCATATATAATGCCTTGCTTCCCATTAACACAACCTACTGAATCTCAGTCAAGGTTTAATGTGTGCCTAGATACCAAGTTTTTATTTTATTTTTTACATGAACAATGATCTCATTTAGATTAGATCAGACTTTGTTTTCCACATTTCTACAAAAAATTTGCCATTTAAGCACAGCTTAAATAAACAGACTAAATTCTATTAAAAGCTATACAGTCTATGTGTAGCCGTCTGAGTAATGCACTGCTTTCACCTCCAAAGAGCCTTGGTGGATATCAGAGTTAAATAATTATCCAATCATGTTTTTAAATTACCTTTTTATCTATAGACTGTATCGCTTCCAGAGCCAATATGGAAATTATATAGCTAAAGGGCATTCTATATCTAATGAAAAAGAGATTCGAGTAGATTGTATGAGCACATTTACTTCAGGGATTGTTCAAGGATTTTTAAATATGAAGGCAGATAACAAATACAAATACAAATGCAAATACAAAGAGTTACATCTAAAGAACCTCTGCTGCTTATTTTTGATCTATCATTTCAGTTCACAGTGGTATAGACTTTATGGTGTTATTCGTGGGTTATTCCAACTCACGACTTAATGAATATTGAGCAGATCCTCTCAATGGTATAAGACATGAGGATGACGGATATATTTACTTCCTCGGAGTGTGCTTGAAGTTTTCAGAATGTGAAAAACGAGAGCAACTTTATAATTGTATTTCCCCTCAGTTGATCTAGGTGAACATGACACTTTGATCAAGTGATGAAATACATTTGAGATTATTGCCTGTACGCGCCTTAATATTTTTTCTGACGTTTATACCTACAACAGTTGCGATAGGCTACTAATGAAGGGTGACTTAAGCGATCCCTTGGAGTAGGCTAATATAGAAAACATCGTGTGTATAATCAACTGAAAATCTAAAATTGCTGTGTTATGGGGTGAGATGTAATAAACAAGTCAATTTCACACAATAAATAAAATAAATGGGAGGCAATTTCTGTGGAAACGTTGATAAATGCGTCTCATCCGCTGAACTGCGGGTACTTAAACTACCTCGTACGTTTTTAATTGAAATCTAAATCACCGATGAATCTAGTTCTTTGGGGATTTAATTTCGCGGCTCTCCTTTAATTTGTTTGTCTTTGTCATCTGCACATTTACCTGAAGGGAGATATTTCTGCGCCAGTAAACATCAATCATTCCCTCCCGTTCCCGCTCGAGCGTCATTATACACCATTCCCACCTCCTCGCGCGCATCTGCGTTACATTAACTAGATGTAGAATAACGGAACCCCCAGGGTTAACATATCCAAATCTCATTTTGGCGCCATTATCAAAGACGTCCACTAGTTTGTCAGGCGTCCTGATTGAATTTTCCCTCCATTGTCCGCTGGATATAATCGTTCAAAGTCACATATACAAGAGAAACGAGACGTAATGACCGTATTGTATAACGCATAACTCATAACTCATAATAACATCATTAATGTATCGTAAACGTTATGCTTTCTCTTTATCTATAGGCCTAGCCCACTATATAAGAGGGTGTTATTCCCATTATGAATAGGGCACAGTTACTCAGAGGTTATTTCAAATTTCAGCAAAATAATTTTTTTTATTTAAAACACATTTTCCTGAATATATATAGGCTATAGCATATATATATATATATATATATATAGATATATATATATATATACACACAAATAAATAATGGTTGTAATGAATAGGCCGACATTTAATTTGTGATGTAGGGTACAATTAGTCAATTAAGACATTTATATTATTTTATAGCCTATAAAGGCAAGATGACAAATAATCAATATTATTAACCGATCCATAAACCAATATACTGCAAGTGCTTCCTTAAGTAATAACTGGTATGAAATATGGGTCAGCTGACACATTTCAAACACATTTGAAACGCATCATGGTGCACCCGTGACATTTTTGAAGGCACCAAATAAGTGCGCTCCCCCGAGGCGTACTTGGTCCTCGCAGACTCCAACCACTGCCGACGCGCTCGTCAGGCATCTCTCAAAGTCTGCTTGCTGCAACACTACAAGTGTAATTCTTCTGTTCACAGCACCAGTCAGGCGGTTGAAGACGTGGTTGTTGTTGTCCATCATTCGACTCATCTACGGAGTATAAAACTGTAGGCTACAGTCAGTGTAAAGGAAGCCAGAATTTGAATTACCTGTTGTGCGTGGTTTCGTTCTCTCACAGTTTTCATAGACCCCCTATTACTCTGAAATATAGCAGTTTCCGTTGTCTGTTATCGCTATAGGGGGGAATTATTAATAGGCGACGTGCGATATGCGTTGTCAGTATGAAGCAAGTTTTTCAGGACGGAATCACTTGCGAAGAAGGGTGGCGAACGGGTGGTATTTAAACCACAGGGGACTTCAGAGAAAATAAGAGCGCTGGGGAAAAGACGTTTTCGCGATGCTCAACGTGGATATTTCCTCATGAGGAAACGGCAGGCACCTCGCAGGTGTCACTCATTTTGCATGGCAATAACTGAAAGCGATGTGGAATAAATGGCATGAGCTTTAACCTGCATTTAAGGAATACTAAAATTTAAAAACTCTTTTCATCATGAAATCCCTCTTTTATAGCCACTTCTTCATCCTTCTCCCTTGGATTTTGATAGTTATCATTATGATCGACATCGACACCAAGAGGACAGTCCGGCGCACCACCAATTTCTACTTCTCCCACTTCAGTAAGCCGCAGCGCACAGTTCGACCAACGATTTACGCGATCACGCCAACGTACAGAAGAGCTGTCCAAAAAGCGGAGCTCACGCGCTTGTCAAACACGTTCCGCCTGGTTCCCCATTTCCACTGGATAGTGGTGGAGGATTCGAACCTGCGCACCGAGCTGGTGTCACGCTTTCTCGCGCGCTCGGGACTGCAGCACACTCACCTGCACGTCCCCACGCCTCGCAGGTATAAGCGGCCAGGGATGCCCCGTGCTACTGAGCAGAGAAACGCGGCTTTGGGCTGGCTACGGACGCATCGCTCGTCCAAGGACACCGGAGTCGTGTTCTTTGCTGACGACGACAACACATATAGTGTGGAACTGTTTGACGAGGTACATACGATTCTTTAAAAAATAATGATAAAACAGCATGCAGAGAGGGTACGTAACGCAGGCAAATGTGATTAGTTAGCTACCTTCGTTTCTTCTGTTGTGTGCTCTGAACTTCTACGCAGCGTTTAACTCAAACTTTAAATACAAGCTAGCCTATATTAGGCAAATATTATTAATAGTCTTGTGCAGCTTTACCGACCATTTACAATTTAAAACAATTTTCTTTTTGTTTGCATTTTACTAAGGTCTACAATAGATTTTAGCGAATGATTAATGGTTGTTTTACACTAACTGCAAGTGCACAATAGCCAGGCTATATAAATCACGGTTCTTCCAAAGAGACAAGCAGTGTGATATAGAGTGATTCGTTACATCCTCGCTACTCCCTCATAGCACGTTTGAAATATCTTCCCTCCTACTTAAGTCCTCATATTGTGTAAATTTAGAATCCTGCAATAATAGTAACATAAGCAAAAGCCTGGGCATGTTGCAATGTTAATTTCAAGTAGCCTGTGTGAAATTTTTAGTTAATATTTTAAAACAAAAAAAAACATTAAAAGTAAGTAATTGTCGTGCAGAATCATAAATAGTCAGTGTAGCCTGAAGCTTTTCACAGTGTTTTTGTAGCCTGCACTTTGCAGTGTTCACCCAAATAGTAACCTATTTATTTCTCTCATTGTTCTGAACAAAACTGAGACAGCGCATTTAAGTATCTCTTTACACACTCACAAAATGTACGCCCATTAGTGCAGGACCTGGGCAGTTAATATTTAATGAATGCCCTGTAGTTCCCATATAACCATAACTGTATGTATCCACTAAAAAGTATGAATTCAAATAACCAAACACTCTTGCATACGGAAAGAATTGTGTCAGTTTCTCAGTATGAATTAAACCTACATTTAATACGTTTATTGAAATTAAATAAACATGACTTTGAGAAAAGCACAATACAAACCCAAACCGAATGTCACTGAATGCACCATGAACGTCACTGCATATAAAGAGATTGCACATTTTCATTTCAATGTTGCCAACATTCATTTATTTTTTGCCAATGCATAGATAACACAATAAATATTCTCGTTTAAAGATATGAAAAAGCTAGGAGGAGGCATAAAGAACGTGCAGAAGCTTTTGAATTCACCAACCAACAGTAGCCTACATTAAAGCAGCTCTCTCTCTCTCTCTCTCTCTCTCACACACACACACACACACACACACACACACACACACACACACACACACACACAATGAAACAATAACCAATCTGGTGGCATGAGTCAGGGGAGGAGGTGGGGGTGCAGATGGGGAGTGGGGGTGTCAGCTACTGAAAGAGTGAATGATTTGGTCTCTGTGTGCGTTTTATTGTAAGATGTGACCATTTTTGCTCGGGGCTACGTTGGTAAAAAAACGGGCGCGCAGGTAGCATTTGGCATCGTTTTCTCTTTGCCGCAGGGTTGAGTCCTGACAGTGAACTGGCCGGGCTCTTATTCTACCTCTCCAACATCGCCCTGCTCGCAGCCTGATACGGGGCAGCGTTGGCACAAAGCGCCGTGTCGCCCGAAGACTCCTGCTAAATCAAACCCATTACAGCTCTGCAGCATTGAAAGCCTCCATTTTATTCCCCTCTTTGGTCTACCCACTTCTGCTCCTGTGTGGCCCAGCCAAGCTCATTACCGGCACCGAGGAAAAGCCCGGATTAGGCCGCCGTTACAAAACCTCAAATAACAAGCGGGCGTTTTAATACAAACGTTGATGGAGATTTTGGGCCGCAGCGGAAATCGTGTTTATTATATGTAATTGGGGATTAGCCGGAATCTATTTAGTCGGCGCTCTCCAGATGAGAGCGGAAATAATGGTGTTTAAAACCGCTGAAGTAGAGAGTGCTGTATAAACACATCTACTCAGTGCGCCAGCAGTCAATCTGTCAATTCTTCCCCCATCAAGAAAATTAAACAGAAGGTTATATTTTGCATCAGAATGCTATTTCTGTACGTGTCCATCTATGGCTTCCACTTTGAATCCAGTTTAGGCGGACTACTGTGGAGGAAAAGCTGACAGTTGGTACCAGTGGCTAAAAGCTGTAGGAATACTACTGATTTAAGAGAGGGGGGTTTGGGGTAGTACACAGTGTACAGACAGTGAGCACATCCCTGGTCTACAGCTAACCTTGTGCTGAAAATACTAAACCCACGTTTTATGTAAATGAATAAGGACACAACACAAGATCTGGGACTGTGTAGCTCAGGGGTGGCCAACCCTGGTCTTGGGGAGCCTGAAGTTTTTCTGCCTTTTGTTGCTAGGTAGCACTTGATTGATTATTCAAACTGGTTTTGAAGTCACCCTCACCATATTTCTTGGGTCCAAATTGGCCACCAGACCCAGTCTCACCAGGACCAGGTTTGGACACCCCTGGTATAGAACTTGTAGACCAGAACCGGTCACATAGGTGTACAAACTTGTACATTTTCCCCCACTGACAGGTTTTTCCATTTCCGTATCCACAGATGCGGTTGACTCGTCGGGTGTCAGTGTGGCCTGTTGGGCTGGTGGGAGGGCGACGCTACGAGCGCCCCCTGGTGGACAAGGGCAGAGTGGTGGGCTGGTACACCGGCTGGAAGGCCAACCGTCCTTTCCCCATCGACATGGCAGGTAAGGCTTCATGGAGGTTGTGGGTCGCGCTAAGGCAAGATGAAGCTGAAGCTACACAGTACAGCATGGCACGGCATGGCACAGATCGGCATGGCACAGCATGATATGGCACAGCACGGTACGGCATGATATAGCACCGGCATTGTAAAGCACGGCATAGCGCAGCACCTTGGGTTCCAACGACTCGAAAGGAAAAGCAGTTCATCATCCTCCCACTCATATCAAAGGAAATTTACACCTTTCCAATATGTTACACACAACACCATGTGAATCCTGAACCCCGGTGCTGAGGATAGCCTCACTGTTAATTCCGCATGAGATACAGGATCCTGTAAGTAATGGCTCAGAATCTTCAATGCCCAGCAGAAGATTACAGCCCCTGACAGCTCCACAAAGCAGATCGCACACTGAAAAGGGCTTCTGTTCTTTACAATCCCACAAAGCCTTTCCAAATGCATTATCTAGTGGAGGCCTTTGAAAAGGGCCGCTACACAGCCAGAAGAGAGTCAGCCGTACAGTTACTAAAAGACAGCCTTCGGAATAAAGAAAGTCACAAAAAAAGAAAAACGTCTCAGCCGCACGTCGAAAGGAGATGTGGAAGGCTGACAGGGGAAGAGAGGAGGAAGAAGAAAAAAGAAAAAAAAACAGTCACGGTTGTCAAACCTGTGTGGCTTCTCTCCTGTCAAATGTGACCACCCTGATGACGTCTCTTTCTGAAGCGAGTGGGAGTCCCGACGCCGTTCTTCGGTCGGAACCGAGTCTTTTGGCATAGCGGGTCGAATGCTCTGGCAGGATGATGTGTGCTCTGTGGTGCCAAAGGTTGTTGATGCTTATGAAGCTTAAAGCTAACGGTTGTGGCGTTCTCTATTGGACAGCAGGTTTTTTTTTTGTTTTTTTTTTGACAGTGGGTAGAAGGCTCTGTCAGCAGGTTGAACAAAGAAAGTACATTAGATTACATTACAGGCATTTAGCAGACGCACTTATCCAGAATGACTCACACAGCTTTTTTTAAATTTTTTTTGCACTCTATACATAGTACTCATTTCTACAGCTAGATATACTGAAGCAATGCAGGTTAAGTACCTTGCTCAAGGGTACAACGGCAGTGTCGTACCTGGGAATCGCACCTGCAGCCTTTCGGTTACAAGCCCAGTTCCTTAACCATTATACTACACTGCCGCCCTGTAGACTACTGCTGTCATGGAAGATCCTGTCAGAAACACAACAGGTCAGAATGCAATTAATGTCCCCAAACGTGCGGGAGCACTACCCTTTGGTTTTCACTGCTTTTATTTAAAAAAAAATGAAAACAGGCGGCAAGCGGGTGGCAGAGAGAAGCGGGCAATTTTTCCAGAGTAAATATTCATCAGTGCGTGTTTGTGTGTGTGTGTGCTCAAAAGTTTCGATAAGGGAACAAGTCCCAGAAGAGAGAGGTGACGTTACAAATCAATTCGGCATTACTGATGGAAATGAAAAAAAAAAGAATTCGCAAATGAAAGCAATTCTAGCTTTGCAGCCGAGTTCACTTCTGACATGGAAGACTACACACCCACTCAATTGCCTTCTGAAAGAAGAGGTAATTGTTTACCTGTGGGAAATTCATTCAACCTGCTGGCTCTGAGCATATCTGTGGACGGTGAAGAACAGTCTGCACGTTTACAGACGGGTGTCTCTACCGGTTTATACCACGGCAGCTTTTCAGACTTACAAGTGGATCGGATTTTTTAGTTGTTTTCCGACTGACATCAAGGTTTACTAAATGCGGGAATAAGTACGCCACCGAAGAAATGTTTTATAACAGACATCATAGAGTTCCACCTAGAATCTTGCAAAGAATATCAGACTTCTTCATGTACATGAAATTCAGCCATTGAAGGTGTAACGGCAGATCTCTAGGGAGGCTTCTTATTGCACAGCAACCAAATAACACACTTTCATAAAGGCATCATGGACAGCAGTTGTTAACTGAAATAAGTCTGGTTAGCAGTCAAGCAGCATTTTTAGGCCATACAACCCAACCAATCTTGTACATAAAGGCAAGCGCTTCTCACCCTGAAGGGAATCAAGTTGTCATCCAGCAGGACAATGCGAGAAGCCGGTGACACTTTGTTCCGTGGCCTCAGAAATCCCCAACCCAAAAACTGTTTCTTTAAGACACTTAAACATTTTAATATCGGGAGCCAAATTAAAAATTTAGCACCTTTCAAAGGGACCCGTCAAATACACATACTAGCATAGCCTAGTGGACTACAGACTCATTCTGGGACCCGCCTCATACACTTCTGGGTCCCATTTTGGTTCCCGGTTTAAGAAACACGGCTTTAATAAGTTTATTGTTCTTAAAGCAGATAAGCAGATAGCATGGCGAAGTATAAGCTATCTGCACCACATTTAAGCCAAAAAAAAAAAATCACTAAAGTGGGTCATTAAGCACAATATATATCTGCTTATATCTACTTTATATAAGAGAAGTTGGTAAAAGATTGTGTGGTATCCTTGTTTAAAATGTCAGGTTTGTGGAGCTCTGGGGAAATAAGGACAGCAGAGTCCACCCCCCCCCAGGCCCAAAAGCCTGACCCAGAAAGGGTTAATCTAGGCCTGACAGCAGTAGACCCAGCTGCAGTCACCCCCCACCCCCCCAGTACTCGCCCTGAAGAAATTAGACATTACATTGTCATTAACAGCCTCTACCAGCCAACATTAGAGAAAACATTAGATCTGTGGAGAAAGCCAGAAACGACGTCTTTCACTAATGCGAGCCTCGCACGGGCTGAAACGGGGTGGGGGGGGGGGGGGTTTGTGACCAGATCGCTGTTCATCTCCCCTGCATTTTGAGAGACAGCGCACTCTCTTTATCAATGCCCCTTATTGTTTCTCTCCGGCTCCGCTAAATTTCACTTGGCAGCGGAGCGCGAGACAAGGAAGGCGGCGTAATTATTTTTTTGTTCTCTCAGGATATTTGTGGGGAACAGAACCAGGTGCACAACAAGACATTCGGAACGCCCCCCCCCCCCCCTTCGCAAAACAGCCTTTGTGTCTTTTGACACAGTGCTGGAACAAAAGCACTGGTAATACACAGACAGACAGACACAGTGCTTTTTGTTTGGTGTTTGTAACCATCTTTGGGTCCGCCTTTCGTAAGCATTGCGGAAGCTAAAGCCCCCCACCCCCCCCCCTCCTCAAAACCACAAAGGGTCGGGTCCGCATTTCTCTTGACACTCAAACATCCATCACACCAGCATCACTGAGCTATCAAAGTAATGCCAGTGTCAGATTAAGCATTTACAGGTAGGTGAATGGGAAGAAGAGAGTTAAAAAAAAAAAAAAAAATAATATATATATACAGACATCAATGTGCAGTTCTGTAATCACTGAGCTGTAAAACAATCAGAGCTATATCACCGATGGCAATTGAACCATTCCTCTGGGTTATTCATGCCTCACGGAGGCAAGATCAAATCAGACCTTTAATCCAGAGAGCACACGGAAAGCGTTGCCAGAACGATTTTACAGCTGGGGCCTTATAGATTTTTCACTTTACCGCCAACATCCAGTACGATCGTCATGGATTTGGAGGTGCCTAGATAACAGAAGCACCAATAAGAGCACGCCACACAAATGAGAGGTAAAATAAACACGTCAGCTTTCGTTTGTGATGCGCATCGCTGATTCCCTACAGTTCGACTTCCGCTTTTATTTCGTCTGATAACATTGATATTTTAGAAGAAAGGAGTAAGAGTATAAAGTGTGATTATACTCGATTATAGCAGAATGTAAGTTTGGGAGTTGTGGTTAAGACCAGTCAATGAACAGCCATTTGGTTACACTGGCCAGTTTTAGTAGCCAGATTTGGTTCATTGGCCAGGCCCACGACTGTTGGCTAAGGCGAGAATTAGTGAATGAAGTAAAGCTGGTCACTGAAGCAGTTTTTTTGTTTTTTCTTTTCCCCCAGGCTTCGCCGTTAACCTGCAGGTGGCGCTGTCCAACCCCAGGGCCCTGTTCAAACGCCTGGGATCCAAGCCCGGCATGCAGGAGTCCGACTTCCTCAAACAGATCACCAGAGTGGAAGACCTGGAGCCCAAGGCTGCCAACTGCACCAGGGTGAGTCTCGCCGTCGACCCGCTGTCGTCACGTCCCGCTCTCCTGTCTCCCAGCCCTTGCGCGTTCACGGCTTCCAGCCTTGCGGATGTTACCGCGACAACTCCTCTTGCTTACGCTCTCACTGCTGCGGTCATCATTTATCGCCATGACAACCAGGTCAATGAGAACATGTCAAAGTGCCCCGAGTCCACGACATACACAGAGAATTACATGACCTTTGAAAGCTTTGGGGGAAGTGGGTAGAATATGGCAAAAACAACGTACACATTCATTCTGATTGACAAATGCATTACTTGTCATAGCTAAACTATCAAATATATTAAATATTAATTGGTTAATAAAACTAATCTGATAGAATAACCCAGGTACCTAAACATTTTTCTGCATTTATTCTGTTTATGACCACATTTAGATATACTGTAGATATACACATACATCTGTATGTGTTAGTGTGTGTGCACATAATGCGTTTGTTGTGCACATATAGGTGAGTTACAGGAGTCCCTTGAGTGAAATGATTTTCTCAGGCATTATGTGGTCACTGCTTCCCAGCATGCCGTGCAGGGGGGGTGAAGCAGCAGTCGTTAGGCTCATCAGTGTCTGTAGGAGAGCAGCGGCAGCGGGGTCTGGGCTGTACCTCCAGGTCCAGAGCGGAGGAGCCCCTGCTTATTAACGTCAATCTGCCACGCTCTTCTCCTCAGCCTGTCGCCTGCTGCTCTGCGTTTCTGTCTGCCGAGAACCCCCCTCCCCCCCGCGCTGTGCCGAAAGGGAGCCGTCTCAACACATTCGCCTCACGCCGCAAATCCTCTGCACTGCGCTCCCGCCCTCTTCTCCCTTTCCGGATGCTTCCCTCTCCCACCCGTTTACCTGGCCCCGTTTCCTGAAGATTACCGAGCCCTGCTGTGCATAGGAACGCCGAGAGTCACTTCCTAGTTCGTCGTGGGCACCGGGGGGAGGCGGTTGGGCGTTGGGGGCGGAGGGCGTACTGTCGATCACGCAGGACGGGTCGGACGGCCTGAAAACGGAAAGCGCTCATCTTCGTCCGCGCAGACTGACAGACTTAGCCGCGTGTAACCGCGGTAGAAAGGGGAGAGGACGAAAGCTTGCGGTGGCCGCTCGAGCGTGGAGTCGCTTCGATGCTCGAGCGTGGAGTCGCTTCGACGCTCGAGCGTGGAGTCGCTTCGACGCTCGAGCGTGGAGTCGCTTCGACGCACGCGCGACCCGCTTTTCTAAGCCAGCAGCTCACAGAGCAAAGGCTCCCGGGCTGTTATATAAAGAGAATAGTTCCCATTGTCACCCCCATACGATACAAGGACTGACAGACAAATGTGGAATGTGAGGGGCCTGAACACACCCTTAAAAGGGACAAAAGTTGTTTTGTTATTTTGCAGCCTGTGCTCCCTTTCCCTGACGTTTATATTTCGGAGAGATCCAAGATATGCAGGTAATGTCAGCGGCGGCAGGATTATACCTGCGTGGGTGCTACTGCTGAAATGACAGACCGTGGAGAAGGAGGGAGGGAAAAAAAGATTGAAATGTCAAACTTTCCACTTTCTTGGAAACGGAGTGCCGCGCGAGCACCTTTGCGTGGCGTGTCACTGTAGTCAAGCGTTACTGAGGCAACCCACCCCCCCCCCCCCTGTGTGGTAGTTATTGTGTTGTTTAAGCTCTCTCTTTCTCTCTCTCTCTCTCGCTCTCCGTTTCACAGGTACTGGTGTGGCACACTCGCACAGAGAAAGTAAACCTGGGAAATGAACGCTGGAAGGACTCCGTTCAGATCGAGGTGTGATGGGGGTCCAGGCCCGGGTACGATGGGGTACAGTCCCGGGTACGATGGGGTCCAAGTCCGACTAACAGGGCCGAGGCCTACCCCTCCCCCCCAGGGGCGCCTGAACTCTACTAATCTCATTGTTTCTATGGCGGATAGATCCTGAAATGGACAGATCTTGTATTCATACACACTGGATAAACAGATAAACTGGATAAACAGACCGGTCCTTCAGGTTTGTTTCTGAAAAGGAACCATCTGGGCCACGCCTCACGTTCCTTTCTGATTGGGGGACTGCGAGATAAAATTTATTTCTGATTTGAGCCGACACCCTTCCCAGACTGGATTTTTAGCGCAGCCGGGCTGGATTTGCAGTGCAGCCAGAACCGCCATCTTCATTCCAAACGACTCTCGTTTTAAAAGAATCGAGTCAGACGGGAACAGACAACCAAAAACACTTCGGAGGCACTAGACAAAAGGATCACAAGATATTTCATGGCTATTCGCTGTTTAATGCACAGAAATAACATTTTTTTTTTATCCATCTGTACTAGGCACCAGAAAATGTAAACACATTACAGAAATAAACCTGGAAGATGAGTCCCGTTCTTTAATGGCGGGTCGAGAGACCCCGCCTGTGTTCGTGAAAACTCCGTTGCGGCTCCAGAAACGTTTGTTCGGGATGCCTGTTCGCCCCTCTCATCCTCCCAGACTTCCTATTCCTACCCGGCCAAAGCCGCCATCTCCCCAGCTTGAGCTGTCCAGGTTTATCTTTCCTCCTCGCTACAGAATCCGAGCTCCGCTGTAATGCGGAACAATCAACAATCACAGTAAGATGAAGAAATTGTCTGAACTGAGGAGATGGTCAACGGGGGACAAAGCGAAGGGTCATGGGTCTTTCGGGATATCTTTAGCGAGGGATACATTCAGTACATTTGCTCATACGATATCGCCAGGGAGAGAGGGGGACTGGCAGGGGTCTGGGAGATATACACACACACACACACACACGAGTGGAAATTCATGAACATGATAGCCATTTCTCATCCATTTAAATACTATTATTCACTATTGATTTGGTAATGATATATTAGACGGTTTTATAATTGGTCCAGCAGCATCTTTTGCTGATATGCTTTAAAAACAAAAAAAACAAAAAAAAGAAAGGAAAGAAAGGAGAAAAAAAATAATAATAAAAAGGTTTTGTTTGTTGTTGGTTTTTTTGTGTGTTTAAAATAAGACGGACAACACTGCCAGTCCAGTTTAACTTCATACTCCAGCCACGCAATCGTTACACACCAACCGGGCAGAGCGGAGACTCTTTAGAGTAATAATGGTTGGGAAAGAGTAAAGGACTGAGTGTCAGTACGTTGGGTAAAATTCAGGAAGGTTGGGGAGGGTTGTAGGTGTGGGCGGTGACAGAGGGGAGGGGCTTTGGAACCAGGGGAGGCCCCTCCCACTGCTCGTCGCCTCCCCCCTCCCTCCCTTCCGAGGCTCACTTCCACAGTTGCGTGCTGAGGGTCTGACCCGACGGGGGCGCTGCCCAGCCTCCCATGGCGGTACCCGGCTGCCCGAAACCCACGGGTGCGCCCATCCCATTCAGGCTCATCCCGGACATCTGCTGGTTCATCTGAAAGCAGGAGGCAAAACAAAAAACGGGCCTCAGAACTACAGCCTCCACCCACAGACCGGACAACCTTTTCTCAATTTTATTTATTAATTTTTGCTAATAAATTTTTCATTTATTAGCCGTTTAAAAAAAAAAAAAGAAAAAAGAAGAAGCTGCTGTCGTAGTTTTGCTTTGTTTACACAAAAACGGCGAGCAGTGTTAATGACCGCGGCTTCCTGCCCTCACGTGCTCCGCGAGCCGGGTCCGCGAAACGACGCCACCACTCAGCTGTTCCGGGAGAAGAAAAAAAAACTATGCTAATAAGGCACTTATTCTCCGGAGCGGCTTCCTCATGAATATGCATGAAGGTTATTCTGAAACGCTGCCCTTGCAAGGGCCCGCCTCTGTATTAGCAAGGGGGAAGAGAACGGCGAGCAGCTTCTCTATTTTTAGTCTTTGAACCCGTGTGATTACAGACATGCTCGGCGCGATTCCACCGCTTACGATTTAGAATAAACTGTCCGGTTATGAAGTTAAGTGGAGTCGACACTACAGCGTAAATCAGAACTGGGTCAGATGCCCACTTGAAGTACTTTTTGACTTTATATATGCTGGTAAAATTTGAAAGCAAACAAAAAAAAAAATCCCTGTGACAATATCAATGGAACCGAAGCACAATTGTATGAAAGAAGAATTTTGGTCTGAGCATTGCAGAAAGAAAGATGTTATTTTTTAAAACCGTCAGTAACCTACAGGAAATTTCTTGACGTCTAAAGTGTTAAAGAGCGTCAGCTAATTGATTGACCCAGGTGTGGTGTAAAGGTAGATTGCTGGAGCCGATTACTACACGCCTTTGTCTTTGTGAGTGTGTGTCATTGAAAGACGGGTTCTGTGTGTCAGTCTTTGGGGAACGGTGGTTTTGGGGGAACGGTGGTTTTGGGGGAGGGGGGTGGGGGTGGGGAGACCCACCTGACCGATGTTCCATTGGCCCTGCTGACCCGGCTGCATGGCGTACATGTTTTGGGCGGGCACCATGCCACCCGCCGGCGCCGCCCCTATCACCCCAGGGGCTAGCCCCATCACGCCGGCTGGCGCGCTCCCCATGAAGCCGTTGGGCATCGTCATGCCGACCATCATGCCCGCCGGGTTCTGGCCCATCATCCCGGCGCCCTGGCCCAGCACCGCCCCCATCATGGTGGTGGGGGGCATGGCCCCGCCCATGCCGGGGAAGCCCTGGTAGGTGGCGGGGGGCTGGGCGGGGAAACTGCATTTGGGATGGTCCCATGAACATGGCAGCTGGAAGAAATGAACATTCAGAAGTTATAATAAGAATAATCACAGTAATAGTAATGCATTGCATTTATATAGCGCCTTTCGATGTGGGATCTTAATTTTCTTTATACTGGGGCCGGGGACCACTGCCAAAGTGTATCACCCACCTAATGAGACACAGCAGCCATTTTGTGCCAAAACGCTCACCACGACCACACACCAGCTGAGGTGGAGAGGGAGGGGCTAATCTCACCGAATAAACAGGGGCACAGTTAGGAACTAGCTGGCTGAGGTTAGAGACCCAGGCTGGGTATATGGGGTACCACCTCATGGACCCCTAACAGGCCAAACCCTTTGCGGGTGTTTGAGGTGAAACAGGAACGGGCTGAAAAAGCCCCTGTTGAACACCCACCCCGGCGGAAAGGCAGGGGGGACGCATCAAAACCACATCAACTTTCATTTTGCCCCTTTTTTGTGTGAATCTTTTGAAGCGCGTCTTCTTTTAAGTGTGACGTTGAAGGTGACTACTCCCATTCACCAGCATGAAGGCCGAGGAGACGAGGAGCACCTAAATAATTGATACCCACAAATCTGAAGGCCGATAATTCCACAGTATCTCTAGTCCATTTAGCCGCTGAAAATGACAGGCTCAGTCTGAGCAGGGTTTTAACTGCTTGTTAGGGGCTGAGAGGCAGGCCTGCTAATGAAAGCTGTAGAGACTGTAGATGGATACTTGTGTTATTAGAAGCCTTATCCTGGCCACCTTTTTGGAGCATGCAACTTGTGTACATACAAGAATAAATGTGTCAAGTAAACAGTAAGAGCTGGTTATTGGTGTACGTGTGTTGGTCGTTACAGATGTGTGTATGCGTTTGTGTGTGAGGTTGTGTTTGTGTGTTAGTGTGCGTTTGTGTGTGTATGTCTGAGAAAGTGTGTGTGCGTGCGCGCAAGTATTGTACGTGTGGCACGTGTTTGTGAGTGTGTGTGTCTATGTGTGCGTGTGTGTATTGCATTATCGGTGTGTGTGTGAGCATGTGTGTGCGTGTGTATGCGTGAGTGTGTGTGTTTGTGTCCAAGCGTGCGTGCGAGTGTGTGTGCGTGAGTGTGTGTGTATTGTACGCGCGTGTGTGTATTGTATGCGTGTTTGTGTGTGTATTGTACCCGTATGTGTGTGTGTGCGTGTGAGTGAGAGTGAGAGAGTGTGTGTGCGTGAATGTGTATTGTACGCGGGTGTGTGTGAGTATGTGCCCACGAGTGTATTGTATGCGTGTGCGTGAATGTGTGTGTGTGTGTGTGTGTGTATTGTACGTGTGTGTGTGTGTGTGTGTGTGTATCTGGCAGAGCAGATTACCAGGCGCAGGCTGCTGGCCCATGCTGCTAGTGCTGTATAGAGACAGGATGGAGTCCTTGGAGAGGGGCTTCTTGGCCGACTCCTCCGTTTTGGAGCTGCTTTCACTGAAGAGGTCCAGATCTCCCTGGGCAGGGGCTGAACTTCCTGTTCCTGCTGTTGCCGGGACACCTGCAGCATTACTGGAGCTGGCCTGGGGGAGGAGGGGAAATCAAATACATCAAATACATACACATGCCTGCACCTGTGCTTCGTCATTAAATACATACAAATACCTGCACCTGCCACTTCACTATCAAATACATACAAATACCTGCACTTGCCGCTATGTCATCAAATACATACAAATACCTGCACCTGCCACTTTACTATCAAATACATACAAATACCTGCACTTGCCGCTATGTCATCAAATACATACAAATACCTGAACTTGCTGCAATGTCATCAAATACATACAAATACCTGCACCTGCCACTTCACTATCAAATACATACAAATACCTGCACTTGCCGCTATGTCATCAAATACATACAAATACCTGCACCAGGTGCTTTGGTGGAGGTGCCACACAGACACACCTGTAATTATACCCTCACCTGTGGCAGAAATCACCTGTATGCTTGCACAAGACCATTACTGCAGGAGACGACCATATAAGAACTGTACACATCACGCAGACACAAACACACGCATGGAAAGTCACGTTCACAATTCCGGTGAACTGTCTCGTGTTGAACAACGGCGTGAAAAACCTCCCACTTAACGAGCGTAGGCTACGAGCGCTACATCTTTCTGAGAGGCTGCACCGACGGAGCTGCGAGCAGCTGGTTCTGTCACAGAGGCATGATGGGAAAAAGATCATTCCGGAGGCGGGGCTCCTCGGTGAGAGCTCTATAAAGCGTGGATAATGCAGAGAGACAGTCCGTGATCGTCTCTTCGGCGTCTCCGCATCGCACCTGACAGACCGAGAATATTTACGCCTCGGAATTCACAGGATAACCCAGCGCTGAGTATGTATAAACGACTCCAGAATATAGCACTAGAAATACATACCGCCGACTCTGCTCCCTTACGTGGACTGCAACACTGCAAAAGGTCCAATTAACGGCCCGTCCACACTTCTATTTTAGAATAAAAATAAGCTTCCGCTTCGTTAGCGAAAGGGTGCAGCGAGGCTTAACGAACAAGAACTCCGTTCGGCTGTCACACCTGAAGGGTAACAGTAAAAAGGAGCAATTAATTCAACCGTAAGTGTGTGTTAGTGGACTGGAGTGCGTTTTGCAACAGCAGAGTGTTGATGTTGAAGCGTGTAACCTACACATAAGGAGGCCAAAGCTTGGGTAACTTATTTCAAGTTGATAATGTTTTAGATGCGAGCCATATTAATGATAAAAACATGCAGAATATGCTTAGTTGTTATTCCAAGTAGTTTTATCCGCGGTCACATGCAACGACCACTGATGTACCCCCCTCATCAAAAGGTTACGGGAAGCATATTACACGTATGAAAGAATGTTTAACTTAATGTCCACCTCTTACACAGTATTTCTTAGGTTGCAGAGACGTTGAGTTCGTTTCTCATTTCAAGGTCGGAATGATCGGACAACACGCGCAAGGTAAAGATCCGCACTGCTGCGTGATGAGGTAAACACAGACACACGCCGCACGAACACTGAAGTTGATTGACGGCAGAAGTGGCCTCACTCAATTGACTCGCGCATTTGATTGATCCCCAGAGGGGGAAAATTTCACATTGTCACGAGCAGCAGAATAGCAGCACCGTCACATTAATATTCAGTACAGCCAACGATGGACAATGCGTACGGCTCCTGCGGCGTGCTGGCCAAAAAAACAGAAAAATAAAAACCTGGAGCCTGCTGTCCGTGCTACAGCAGGTGTAGTGAGGGTTAACTATATACACAGCATGGCACACACCGATTCCTAAATGCATAAGCAAAAACTTTTTGCATAAAGTGATAGACTAGGTCTCTTATACTGACACTATAAAAAACAATTGAAGTGCTGACACTTGTGCATTATCCCGGCGGTGGCGAAAACCTCAAAGGTGTGCGGACAAAATGATTTTGTGGGACGATACAAGCACATCTCTCTCCACTTGGTCTAATAGGATGTGATCCTTATGGGTGCTCAGCGGGAGGAAAGAGCTCTTTGTATGAATAATGTATAGAGGAAGTGAGGCGGACGGACGGCGTGAAACTCAGCCGGGGAGAGAGCGTCACTAACTCCCACACATCCATCCCATAATGCACCTGGGCCTTCCTGCCGCTGACACGCTCCCTGCTCCTTGTGAGCGAGAGAGCGCTCGCTATGTCCCGCTCCCGTCCCGCCCCCGCCCCCGCCCCCACCCCAGCCAGCTCCGCTGTGAGGACACCGGCGCACTGACCCTGATCCACTCTTACAAACGAGGTGCAAACCGCTGGGAGATTTTGGCGGATTAGCAGGCTGCTGAGAAGGCTGTGGGGGCATCAGGGATGCCTGCCGTGGCCTACACGCTGTGACCGCGTCCCTCTACCTCATCATACACGGTCGCTCTGACCACGGTCCTCTACCTCATCACACACGGTCACTCTGACCACGGTCCACAACTTCATCACACACGGTCACTCTGACCACAGTCCTCTACCTCATCACACACGGTCATCACTCATCACTCTGACCGCGTTCCTCTACCTCATTACACATGGTCACTCTGACCACGGTCCACAACTTCATCACACACGGTCACTCTGACCACAGTCCTCTACCTCATCACACACGGTCATCACTCATCACTCTGACCGCGTTCCTCTACCTCATCACACACGGTCACTCTGACCACGGTCCACAACTTCATCACACACGGTCACTCTGACCACAGTCCTCTACCTCATCACACACAGTCATCACTCATCACTCTGACCGCGTTCCTCTACCTCATCACACACGGTCACTCTGACATCAGTCCTCTACCTCATCAAATTAAGACCGTTTACACAGACAGCCACAACGAATAGAGGGTAAGAGAGGTGACCGGGGTGCGTAAATAAAGCAGAACGGAATGGAAATACTGCGCCGTCTCATTCCACGGCAGAGTCTCAGCGGTGCACCATTAACTGACTCAGGAGTTGCTCTGGAGCCCCCTGCCTTACCGCCGCTGGCGGGTCAGAGAGCGGGTGAATCGGTAAAAGTATGAGCCGGGGAAACGAGCGAAAGAGAAGCACAGCGGAAAAGGGGGTCCCGGGGAGTCGTTAATTTCATAAAGGCACCGGACCGTGATTAAGTCTACCAGCGGAGGAGGCGTACGCCCCCTTTAGCGCTGCCGGCTCGTTTGGGCTCCCCCGCCTGCTCGGGCCTGCTCGGGGAGAAGGCAGGCCCATCCCAGCTGTGGGGGGGGGGGGGGGGGGGGGGGGGGAACAGGACCAAGCACAGTGAAGAAACCGCAACGCCGCTTCTGACGATCGAAGACCGGTTGTTAAACAAGTCCTGGTTACCCATGGATTAAAAAAAAGGGGTGTACAGTTCACATCCCGAAATGGATGCTGAAGGCTCCTCACCAGTTCAGCCTGTCCATATTCTCCACGTACAGTACCAGTCAAAAGTTTGGACATACCTACTCATAGAAGGTTTTTTTTCGTTATTATGTTTTCCACATTTTAGAATAGTAAAGATATCAAAACTATGAGATAACATGAATTAAATTATGCAAAAACCAAAAAAAGTGTTAAACAAATCACAAGTGTCTTATATTTTAGATTCTTCAAAGTAGCCACCCCTTTGCCTTGCTAACGGCTTAGAACATTCTTGCCATTCTCTTAACCAACCAACGTATGTGGTAAACAGATATTCCACAGGTAAACAGGTTATGCTATCATGACTCTGTATAAAAGGATATCAAAATACTCTTGATATCTTATTTCCAGGTACTCTTAGAAGTAATACTATAACCTCTCTGCATTTGAATGGATCTATATGGGAATTGGGGGGGGTGGGACTATATTAAGCTGTAAATTACATGGGAATAGTATGGAACCCATGGTTGGCTAAATGGCTGCAAGTCATCTCCTGACTAATTTTCCTATTGAACTCTATGGACAAAATAAGTCAGGAGAAACCACCCTTAAAAAGATCCACCCATATCTACTGCATATCTGGCAGCAGAGTGATGGTTTAAGGCGTGTTTGATACCCAAGACCCATGATGACTTACAGCCATTTAGCCAACCAAAAAATCACGAAAGAAAACCTTCTATGAGTAGGTGTGTCCAAACTTTTGACTGGCACTGTATGTCGGTAGGTCCCATGAATCAGTGGCAAATGCCTGAATAATAGCAAGGTTGCTTTCCCGCCTTCCTCTAGTTCTGGAAGGTTCTGCGTGCCTTTGAGTGCTGAGCACATTATTCTGTTTAAGGGGACCGAATTTTCTGAACATTTATTTCTGAAAATACATAGAAAGTGGTTCAATGTGCAATCAAGTGAAATGACGCAAAATGGCGCGATCAATTCCCCGCACAGAGAAGCGGGTCCTGTTGACATTGTGGAGATAATGGCTCTTGCAATGAGGAGAAGCGGTTTTTAAACACCAGCAACCGAGTAATTGCACAAAAGTGGCGGCGGGCCGTTTTTAGTGCGAGCGAGCGAGCTAGCACGCAAACGTACGTGCGGAAGCTTGCGCCTGCAAGGAACGCGTGGAGACCTTTGAATGCGAGATCTATCGGTTATAACCAGGAAAATCAAGGGAAGCCAGCTGCCTATCGACTTCTGACGGGCAGAAACGGGCAGCTTTCTGCCCACACGTTTCAATAAAACATTCAGTCACACTGAAAAGGCTTTTTATTGGCTGGATTCCCAGTGGAGCTCCACAGCACGGTTGGTCCCAGTGGTAAAAGCTGAGCTTTCACCGTTCACTGTTCATTGCACGCAACGCACAAACTCCTGTGTAGCGCGTGCTATAATGTGCTGGGGGGGGGGGGGACACATTTTATATGGTCACAGGGCTGTAGCATGCAGGGGGACACATTTCACATGGGCACAGGGGTGTAAATGAAGGCGATAACGGGCTGTGGAGGTTTCGGGCCGGGCTCAGACAGCGATTCTGCGCCGTACACAGAGAAAGTTTCTGAAATGTCACTGGATGAGCCACTGCACATCCTCCCCCACTTCCTCTCATCTGAGGCGTGAGACAGTGTAACGGTTTTATCCGCTGCCTCGCTGTGCACCGCGCACATCGGAGCAGTCAGCGCTAACTACGCCGCGCGGCTACGCAGAACTCAACCGGCGAATCCAACCCTACCTTCTCCCCTGTGTAGCGTCTGGGGAGGGGGGCAGGGGACAGGCCATAGAGAGCTTGATGGGGTGGGGGGAGCGGTCAAGCCATAGATAGCCCGATGGGGAGGGAGGACAGGAGGGGGGGCGGTGTGCCATGTGGCTCGCTCTGATACGAGGGGGGGGGGGGGGGGTACTGAGAGAGGGGTGGAATACTAAGAGAGGTAGCAGGATGTTATGCTATCAGAGACAGGTATATTAATGATGTACGAGAGACTGGTGCACGCCGCGGTGGTGCAGTGGTTAGCACTGTTGCCTCACAGCAAGAAGGTACCGAATCCCAGCCGAGGGTCTTTCTGTGTCTGCACGTTCTCCCCGTGTCCGCGTGGGTTTCCTCCGGGTACTCCGGTTTCCTCCCACAGTCCCAAGACATGCAGGTCAGGCGAATTGGAGACTCTAAAAGGTGTATTCTGTCCAGGGTGTGTTCCTGCCTCTTGCCCAATGCTGGGATAGGCTCCAGGTGTGTGGAATGTGAGGTCACCACAGACAGGTGTGTGGAATGTGAGGTCACCACAGACAGGTGTGTGGAATGTGTGGCTGTCACACACAGGTGCGTAGAATGTGTGGCTATCACACACAGGTGTGTGGATGGTGTAACAGGTGTGAATAAAGCGCAGATTGCAGAGCTGGTTTACCTGAGAGAACTGTGTGTTGGACGAGGAGAGGGGGTTATTACACACAGGTGTGTAGAATGTGTGGCTATCACACACAGGTGTGTGGATGGTGTGTAACAGGTGTGAATAAAGCGCAGATTGCAGAGCTGGTTTACCTGAGAGAACTGTGTGTTGGACGAGGGGAGGGGGTTGGAGACCATGGGCCCGAAGATGTCCAGGTCGTCGCTGAGAGACGCCGCGGTGGAAGAGCCGTTACCGCCGTTGGAAGCAGTGACCGCCGGGGTGTCTGGGAAAGGAGGAAAGGAGCAATGACAAATTAAACCTGAATTGCCCCCAACCCCCAAAATAGCATACAGCCCTGGAGCTATAACATACTTTGCTTTCTTTTCAAAGAAATGTTGACCTAAAAAGATACACTAAAAGCTACACTAATGTGTGTAATCATTATTGTTGTATACGTATACTACAAAGTTGATTTCATGTTGTTTTTAACTGTAATATACTGCAGTATATTTTAAATATATTGTTAAGATAATTTTGATATCTTTACAATATACTGCAGCATATTCTTTTTCCATAGGGGCATAGTGGTCGGATCGTAGCAGTCGGATCGTAGCGGTCGATCCTAGCAGTCGGCTCGTAGCGCTCAGCTAGTAGAGGTCGGCTCGTAGCCCTCAGCTAGTAGAGGTCGGCTCGTAGCCCTCAGCTAGTAGAGGTCGGCTCATAGCCCTCAGCTAGTAGAGGTCGGCTCGTAGCCCTCAGCTAGTAGAGGTCGGCTCGTAGCCCTCAGCTAGTAGAGGTCGGCTAGTAGAGGTCGGCTAGTAGCCCTCAGCTAGTAGAGGTCGGCTAGTAGCCCTCAGCTAGTAGCCCTCAGCTTGTAGCACTGGGCTCATAGCGGCCAGTGAAACCCTCTGAAAGGTTGGCAGGAACTGCCGGGTGGCCTGCCACAGCCCCCAGGCACTCAATCAGTGTGACGCGACGCCCCCGCTTATCCCAGAACGAGAAGTTCAGTGGGCCGGCGGCTGCAAATGCTACCGCCACAATATCCCCCGAAATAGATTCAAAAAGGGCACCGTACGGCAGGCGCAATGACAGCTGGGAAGCTCCTGAAGGGAGCGATGCGCAGTTCCACACTGGAGCCGCGCTCATTCCTAGCCTTCCAGCGCCTCAAAGGTGACCGGCGACGCGTTTTTTGGAAAAACACACGGCCCCCATGTGAGCCGCCTGTCCCGACTGACACCCAGAGGCGACGGGAGCGTGTGATTACTGGGGTTTACGGCCGGCGCTAATCGCACGGAGGAAGGCCCTTGAAAAATCACCTACTTCAGAGTCTACACACACACGCACTTCTGACAAAAATGTTCTTTATTTTTGATAAAGGCAAGCAAGAGCAGGAAGAGCTCCACTGAACCGGGGAGGGAGGGAGGGAGAGAGAGAGAGGGAGGGAGAGAGAGAGAAGGGGAGAGACAGAGAGGTACACAGAGATCGGAAAACCTGACGAAAGCCTCAAGACAAATATAAAGAAAATGTGACAGGTTGAAGATGAGAAAGAAAATAGAAGAAGAAAAATTGATAGAACAGAATGAAGAGAGGTGGAAAGGCAGGGAAAAGGCAAGGAAGGCAAGCAAGGGCAAGGTGAGAGAGAAACAGAAAGAGAGTGACTGACAGACAGAGAAAGAGTGGGAGAAAGAGGGAGAGAGAGGGAGATATAGATTGATATAGAGAAGCAGACAAGAGTGTGAGAATGAGAGAGAGAAAGAAAGACAAGCACAGATGGAGAGATAAAGAGAGGGGAGGAGAGAGGCACAGATAGAGGGAGAGTGAGAGAAAGGAGGAGAGAGGGAGTGAGAGAAGGAGAGGGGAAAAAGAGGTGCCCCATTAACACTCTCCCGTGCTCCTGCCTGCTCTCTGACAATGGCCCCTGTTGCTATGGCAGTGGCGAGAGAAAAAAAAAAAAAAGGTCATCTCCTCCGTCTCTTTCATCTGTGCCAATTACGCGACGAGCACTTGCGAGACTGGAAGTGCGCATTCCCCGAGACGCAATCTGGGGTCCGTCATCTCCCAGCCCCTCGGGTCAGCGCGAGAGGAGGAGAGAGAGAGAACAAGGGAAAAAGAAAAAAAGAAAAAAAACTCCCCCCCCCCCCCCCCCCTCCATCGCTCTCTCCCCAACCTTGCAGGGTGAACGGTGTCTAATCAATCTGTCGGTTCCCGTCAGTCCCCCGAAGCTCCCCGCACCATCCCTTGTGTCATCTCGCCCTAAATGTCATCATAAATTAGTCACACGACGACAAAAAAAATAAATATATAAAAAGAAGAAGCTTGCTGAGCAAATCCACAGCAGCAGGCCTTGAAGCTCCCCCTAATTTCAGGCTCCCTTTAACCCGGCTGCACCCGACGTCCCGTTTGCCGTAGGCGGCCAGACGGATCGATGGGCTGACGTTCGGGCAGAGAGAGGCATCCCGTTCCCTGGACTCTGCGGCCCCTGTCGTTAAAACCGCCGGGGAGATCGAGATTGCCGCCTATTACAGGTCTGGAGAGAGGAACTTGAAGCTATCCCTCCTGATGCAGCTTATTAAAGCAGTCAATCATCTCGGCCTGTCTCCTCGTGTGAAATCACCCGTGCTGCCAGGCCCTGTCTGGGTTCGATGCTGCATCGATGCCATCTGAGCTCTGCGGGGGGGGCTCATTGCCCGTGGCACGTTCACACCGCCTCCGCCACGCCGGTCCTGCCAGCCCGAAATGGCCATCTGGAGCTGGCTCGGCCTGTCCCAACATAGCCTGGTGTGTCAAACAGGCCTGGCTCTGGCCATAAAAGCTCCTGGCCTATCCAAGCCTGGCAGGCCGATGGTTGGCTTGGAGTTTGTTTGCTCCTGACTTACTCATACCGAGCAGGCCTAGGACTGGCTCTGGGCTCAATTGCTCCCGACTTAGATGGATGGCCGGGTTCGGTTTAAATTTCTCCTGAATTACCCAGGCCTAAAAAAGGTAAATGGCTGGCTTTAAACTAAAAAATCTACCGCTTTACCTCAGCCAAGCAGGTTGACAGCAGGCTCTGCGCTTGATTGCTCCAGACTTACACAGATAAAGTAGGTAAATGCATAGCTCTGAGCTTGATTGCTCATGATTTAGCCCAGGTCAATGTGTCACTTTGGGCTTTATTGCTCCTGACATACCCAGGCTTAACAGGTCAGTATGCAGCTCTGGGCTTGATTACTCCAGACCGAAGCAGGCCTAACAGGTCAATGCATATATTTGGGCTTGATTGACCCTAACTTATCCAGGCCTAACAAGTCGATGTGCATCTCTGGGCTTGATTGCTCCCGACTTACCCAGGCCTAGCAGTTCAATGTGCAGCTCTGGGCTCGATTCCTCTAGATCTAAGCAGGCCTAACAAGTCGATGTGTATCTCTGGGCTTGATTGCTCCCGACTTACCCAGGCCTAGCAGGTCAATGGCTGGCTCTGAGATCTTCATGGGGCTGGCTTTGGAGTCTGGCTGGGGCTCCTCCCTCTTCTGAGGCTGGAAGAATCGGGAAAGAAGAAAACAAAGAAACAAAAGACTTTAGAGAAGTGCTTGCTGGGTATTTTCTATTCTATCAGGACAGCGGTGGCGGCGGCGAGCGAGCGGGCGAGCGGGGAGGCGCTCTGCGTGTCGAGCCTGGCGTTGACAGAATGGTGCTGGGTGCGAGTTCCCACAGTTCCTCAGTGTCTTCCTCCCAGCGGCCCAGCGGCCCAGCGGCCCAGCGCTGGGAGGGAGGGAGGGAGGGAGGCGCGGACGTGCCGTGCCGAGCCACCCTAGTGATGCCGCATAGCAGCGGCGCAATCCCCCACCCCCACCCCCCCGCCCCCCCCCCCTCAGAGACCCGCGAGCCGCAGCTGGGCTCGTTAAAACCACGCTCCTCTCCAGCGCTCACATCCCCTTTCCCCCACCTGTACACAAAGCTGTGCTCAAAACCCCCCCCCCCCCCCCCCCCCGGCCCCGCCCCCCCACACCTACAAACCCCCCCAGGTCTAACGGATGCCTACGCGTCACGCAGCGGCTGGGCCTACGTCTTCAAAGGCCGACTTCCTCTGCCGCTCACTGACCTCCACGCTTGGGTTCAGCGGCTCAATGTCGCTTCACAGTGCGACAGCCAATTCCTGATTGGCTACCTGGGCTTCGCGAGCGCCTTGCTTTCCGAGTGAAAGGCACACCGCTAATCCGTGCTGATGAACCTTGTGATTTCCTTGGCATCAAAAAGAAAAAGAAAAAAAACAAAACAAAGAAATGCTGAAATTAATTGGACCTTACAGAAGCACCCCGCATGAAACGCCAACGCTGTGAGGACCAGACAGACTTTGGATATGTGCACCTTCAACACTCTGACACACACACGCACAAAAAATAATTTCATGATCAAATGCTGCAATTTGGAATGTACCTCGCTGGCACAATAGTAGACGATAATGGAGGCTGGTTTTGTGAGATGGCAGGTCTTTCTAGCTGTGTGTGTGTGGGGGGGGGGGGGGGGGGGGGGCAGAGAGAGTGAAAAACCCATTTAATGTGGGTTGTGTGTGTATGGGGTGGGGTGGGGGGGGGGGGGGGGGGCGTTTGCTGCGTTTAGTTTTTTTCAATCTTCTCTTTGGTGTCGAGTTGTTGTCAATTTGATTTGTGTACTCCAATACTTTTGTAGCATAAATTCACTTGTCATGGAAATAAGGCATATCCGGATTTTAATTTGAGAGAGAGAGAATGGCAGAAAGGGAGAGGGAGAGAAGGAGACAGAGAGAGAGAGGAAGAGTGGGAAAGAGAGACTGGAAGAGAAAGGGCACGGTAGATAAAGAGTGAGAGGCGGAGAGAGAAGAGAGGGAGAGAGAAATAGAGAGATGGAGAAAAAAGAAAGAAAAAGAGAAGCTTCCCTAATGAGCTTGTTTACCGCCCACTCCTTAAGGGGTTTTTGCATCTGAGATTGAAATGGGGAGTGTGTGAACGTCGCCGAGCGCACCTCGGAGCCAGGCCCGCGATCAAGGGCGCCCGCTTACCCACGCGAGACTACCCGCGTGTCTAACGGCACGCATCAAGCGCGGCGCCGTCTGACGCCGTCCACTTGCATTCTCAAGGTCCTTTCCCTCTGAAGCAGAAAACAGCCCCGGGAGAGGGAAGCGCCGTGTCTACTGTCTTTCAGACCGACAGAAGTGCGCTTCCTTACAAATAATTTAGGTTTAATGCATAATGCATGAACACCGCAATCTTGTCTGGTTTTCCGTTATCTTCTCCTCTTTCTGCTCTTGATCTTGAACTGGGGAATGAAATGGAGAATAAAAGCCCCCACAGGGCCCACCCCCCCGCTAAAGTGACTCTTCAGAAAGAGTGTGAAGTCTCCAAAGTCTTCCTCACTCTCCCCTTGCCTGCAAATCCCCCTCCCCTTCCCCCCACCTCTCTCATTCTCTTGCTTCCTCTGCCTCTCAGTTCAATTCGAGTGGCTTCGCTGGCACGGTACGGCGGTTGGAGAATGCTGGAGAAAAAGTAAAGAGGGAAGAAGCCGAAGGCTCCTTTTCGTCGGCCTTCCAAATCTCCCAGGGTTCCTCTGGTGTCCGTCTCTCTCTCGTTTTGCCGCTCACTGTCCAATCCCCCCAGATTCCCCTCCCGCCGTTTCAGGGGTGCAAGAGCCCCTCTTCCAGGTCACCCCTAATTCCCACGCCTTTGATGCAGGGGTGCTTTGATTTAGGGGATTCAAAGCGGAGGCTTGGATCAGACTGGAGGACCAGGATAATGTGGCAATCTCGCAACAAGGGGATGAGTTCCTACTCTTCTCAACAGGCTCGCCAAAAACTATGCCCTCCACCTTCCTCGTTCCACAGCATGAGAGTAAAACACATCGACAAGAAGATAAGAAGATCAGACGCAAGGTTTGGCTAAGCACGACGACCATGCAAGTTTACATAAAGATCAAAGGTTCTCCATTATGCTAAGAGACGCTGTAATTCACATCAAGTGTTCTACACGCATTTTAACTGACTCATTCAATGGTTTGGAATCAGCCTTCTCACAACCAGTATGCTCACTTATTAGGCCTAATAGATTTATGATAAGTTCACAATATGCAGTGCGGTGAAATACCAGTGAAATGCATTGAGAAGAATGTATTCAACGCTTTCATTTATGTTTCTTTTAAAACTGATTTGCAGTTTCACTGAAATTCTCCTCAGTTCCACCTGCATGTGATGTTGACTGCTGTGGAGTTAATTTGGAATATGTGACACAGGACTTCATGTTCAAAGCAGGAAATCCTATTTCTGTGGGAAGGCTGGAACTTTCCATGAGCTTTTATGGGAAATGTCGGGCTGATTTGGATGAAAGCAATTCGCTGCACTTTTAATAATCTTACGAAAGATGCCTGGCTTTATGGAATCTTGCAGAAAGCAGATATTAGACAGATAAACCTTTGCTTCTGTTATATACTATGAGATAATGTGAAATTGCTGTTTATTAAGACAGTTTTTTTTAAACATTTAAATTAAAAACAAACAAAAAAAGAATCCAGATACTGGCACAGTGAACAGCTCTATTTGACATGGTCAGACATTTATCATCACTTAAAGACCCTGCACGTACGTCACGTGGCGCTGTAATGGCGACATGTAGTCCAGCTGTGTTTGTGTTTGTTAATTTCAATGCGTTTTGTTGTGTCTGGCTTTTGTCTTTTGTTTTTTTCATGTGCCGTGTGTCTGTTCTGGGACGGGGAAGCGGGCTGGAGATTTTTCAGGGCACTCTTGCTGGGCGTTTTTATATTGACAAATTGTCTAGCCGCTACAATTTTGTTTGTGGTCGTCACCATGGAGACGCATTCGCATTATGCTGGGGAATGTCCATTGGATCTGCAGCCACAAAGTTTACCATCGCTCTTCACCGGAGTTCAAGATGTCGGGACTGATCCAGGACTGCAGGCAATCTTCAAAAGGCTACCAGGGAAGGAGAACATAATGCGGGGGAGGAGTGAGGCGGCGACTGGGAAGGCTGAGCTCCGTTTTAAGAGTGAACAGAGACCGCAACACTGCCTGGGGCCTATGGAGGTAAGTCGTGGAGGTTAGGGCTGGGCGATATACAACATCGATAATTATCGAATGCAATAACGGACGTTGCCGTCACCGTGTGGGGCACCTTTCTTTTCGTCTTTTTTTCTTTAAGTATACCCAATATACGGCAGTAAACATCCAAACTTCAGAGGCCGCGTGAAATGCTTCCGGAAAAAAACATCACCGCTGATATCTATTGAGTGTTGATAAGACAGCCAACCAGCAGCAAGGTCATACAGCTTTCACGTGATCATGTGATGTGTTTTTTCAATCGCATGAAAGGTGCAACGCCTTTCTGTGATTGTCCGTCTTATCAACGCGCAGTAGACAGTGATGATGTTTTTTTCCCCGGAAGAATTTCACACGGGTTTTGAAGTTTAGATTACTACCGCATCAGGTATAATTAAAGAAAAAAAGGCAATACCCCACATGCTGGCAACGGCCGTTATTGCAATCGATAATTATCGTTGCGATATATCGCCCAGCCCTAGTGGAGGTGGAGTTTATGTGTTGGACTGGTTGATGACATTGGACATCTCCGGACAGCGGGGGGCTATTCTTAATCATGACATTTGGCTGTATTATTTAATATGTTTGTTTTTGTGTTGTGGGTCTGCCCCACTGTCAATGTCTTTTTTTGTTGTTGCTGGTGGATACAACCGAAGTTCCCTGTCGGGAAAATAAAAGTTATTCTATTCTATCCTATACCTCATCACAGGACACATTCGGATCAGGTCCCTCAATTTGTGCACCAGTGGCTGCTCGTTGAAAACCTATCCCCGCAACGGACGGACCGAACCTTCAATCTCTGCGACTCATTAAGAGCTTAAATGGTGACTGGTGCTCCTCACTGGAATCAGAAAGGAATGCTGAACAGCTCAACACTGCTGATTAATGCTTTCTGGTGTCACGCAGTGTGTATAAAAGAAAGGGCTACCGACAATGGAATCGGATTCGTCATTTAGACAGCGGCGTCCAATCAAATCCATCATGCGAGGGGGGTGGCGGTGAGAATTTTTTTTCCACCCACGCAGAGTCGACGCTAAATATTCCAGACCACATGCAGCGAGGACTGGGCCTCAATGTCACACCGCGCACACACACACAATGCCCCACCACGCACACACACACACACACACACACACACACACACACACACACACACACACACACACACACACACACACACACACACACACAAAGCCCCAGCCACAAGCAAGCGCCATTGGCAAAGTCAAACTCCAACCGAAAGCAGCTCTCCGCTCAGGAAAAGTTTTTGTCAACTGCAAAGTGCTTTGAAGTGGGAAATCGGGGCTCTTGGGGGGGGATCTAGCCTTCAGTGTGCACTTCATAATTACGTCTAATTATATCTACCTCATTTAATATCTTTATTTTATGGTTACATAAACCTTTAAGTAGAATGCACCCAGTACAAGATGGGAAGTACTCTGCACCGTGCGTCTGATTTGTTATTTGCCAGTTGAATCACTTAAATCTTTAAAACAGCTAAATTTTACTTGAACTTTAGTCTGATTCACTTCAATTAGTATGAGCTTGGGCATATTGAATGCACAAATAAAGTCAGTTCTCCTGGGACTGAGAATAGGCAGCAGGGGAGGAGAGACACTTATGATTTTACAAACATATCCTATTATCTTCACGCCATCCTTGGCCCATTTAGGTCAGGAGGCCAAGTTGCCTGATTACAAGCTCTGGTTTCTTAGCAACAGGGAACCTTTCCCTTCCCAACCTCCCCTAATCACTCTCGTCTCATGACATGATAGATGGAGGAGCGGGGTTCAAATCTCACCTTGGACTTATGAGTAAAGTAAGCTTCTCTCTTTCTATACGGTTACACACAGGTATAAAGACTTCTCTTACACTAAGAAGTTTTGAGAACCTTCACTGGAAGTGCTGACGCGTTGCTTCTCCCAGCGCTGTCATTCTACTTTTTCCTTCTTCAATAAAATGTGCCTTTTCTCAACTCAGTCTGAACTTCAATTTAGTTAGAGAATTGCAAAGTAAATTTTTTTCCTTCAGCTTAAAACCACCCGTCCTCAATATATAGTCAGCCCTTGAATCCTTTCTGTCCACTCCAATTCATTATTTTCTGAGGTTTTGATAACAGGAGCTTCCAGAGCTATATTAGAATTTAAGAATATTCATGAAGAGGCATGTCCAAGGACAACATCAATCGCCACCAGTACTGCCGTTGGCAGCGCCTTTTCATGAATATTAATAGAAAAGCAATACAAAGGAACATTTCAGCATCAATGTTATGGTGAACTTTCAATCTATCATCTATCGAATTTGTGATAAAAGCAAGATAACATACATACTTTTTTTTTTTTTTTCCCCCCATTAAAGGAACTACGCATGTCTACTTTTTCAAAGTGAAAGAGGCTTGATGAACCATATGAATGGAGTAACCATGAGCTGTCAATCATTAAATTCTTTGCATGGATCAAGGCTTTTTTTTTCTTCTTCACCACAACAATCCTCTGATTGGTTGATGGCTGCAAGTCACTGGCTCTGCCAATGTTGACAAAGGCTCTTTCCCATTACTTCTTCTCAGTTAAACACTTATGTGCTTCCCACTTGGATACAGTGGGATTTCCATCAGCATAAAAGAGCTAGCAGCACTCAAGAGATGGTATCCCTCGCACCCCAGCACAAATGGACAGTTATCATTAATGAGCTCCAAGCTGGTCTTGGCCTATAGGGCCTTGTGCGCATGAAGGAATCGCCTTCACATCTCCAATTTGGACAGATTGTGGTAGCCAGCAGGCCGAAGCGTCTCCCGGCTCTAATTGCAGAGCTAACCACAGAGCCGCTCTGGAAGGCAATGCAGCCAGCTGTGCCAGCACTGGAAGCCCAAAAGCTACGTTCAACATCTAAAACTACACAATTATGGAAATCGAATGTGCACAGAAAACAGACATACAACTATATGAACATACCAGTATCTAAGACTACACAATTATGTAACTCGAATGTGCACAGAAAACAGACAGACAAATATATAAGCATATCAGTATCTAAGACTACACATTGTGAACAGAAAGCGCACACAATTATATAAAGATATCAGTACCTGAGACTACAAGACCACATAAACACAATGGGAACGGAAAACAGACAGACAACTATATAACATAACAGGATCGAAGGCTACAAGACGACACAATGCGAACAGAGAGCTCACACAGTTATATAAAGACATCCATATCTAAGACAAACGAAAGAAAGGTGACCAGAAACCAAACGCACGATAAGAAAACAATATCAAACCACTCAGAGTCAAAGCTAAACTCATGAAACGCAACATGAACAAAAAGCCACACATTGAGAAAATATACAACAACGGTATCAGCGCTGAAGCTAAACTAAATGAACTACATGAACAGAACCACATATACATGAACAACATGTATAAAACGATATCAATAGCAACTTAGCATCTAAGAAAAACTACAACATGAAACAAAACTACAAAAACACATTACAAGGTACAAAGCAACCCGTTTCCGAGAGGCAACCAACACAGAAACAACATGAACAGGTATCAAACACTCTTAGGCCTGTATTCAAATCAACATTTGCCCTCCGCACAATTCACTGGATAATTCAGCAGATTCCATCTGGTAATACAACATATAACTTCCTCCAGCTCATCAACTGGGTTCAGAGATTTGACTGCCAGCTTTGCGTTACCCACAATGCATCAGGTAGCAGGAGAATCAGAAGGCTTAAGACGTTGGAATATACCGCCCCAGGGAAAATGCACAGTGCGAACGGGCTTATTTGTGGGCAATCGAAATTGAATAAAATCGTAGGTCGGACCGCAGATCTTTATTTATTTATATCAGTGGAGGCCAGGCTCTATGGGGTCCCCCCGTACGCAGAGATGGCAGAGCGTGTCTCCAAAGTCATTAAAATGAACTGGGGCCGCGTGCGGTTCCGCCTGGCGACCGTAAGCCGTGCTCGAGTCCTTGAGTAATCCTCCGCTTTACACGGCCTTGCTCCAGAGACAAGCTTTGCTTGCCACAGGACCGAGAAAGAAAAAAAAAAAACCCTGCAGTCTTTAAGACACGGAACGCTGCACTTTCTCATTTCCCAGGTACCGGTTTCAGCCGACAGTCTGTGGAAGTACAAGGAGATCCGAGCGAGTCTGCGGGACGGCTTTTCCCCGTTTAGAAGCGGCGGCACGTACGCGCCCTGGCCCCGCTAGCGAGAGGCGGCGGGAGTGGCGAGCGAGCCGGCAGCTTAACGCGTGCAGATTTCACAGGTGGGCACTTGGATACGGCTTTATCTGCCTGTGTGGATAGGGATCCAGTTCTCAGTAGGGAGCAAATCGAGGCCGGTTTTCGCTCGGACTCAGTCGGATCTAAAGAGCATTAGACGGCAACGTGTTGTGCAAGAGCAAGTTTCCACAAAGCCCCCGATAAGAGGGGCAGAGACAGATGCTCACGCACACACGTCTGCACACGCGCACACGAAATGCACATATACATGCGTGTACACAGACACCAGCCAACACATCTCACACTCTTATACACATACACACAATACTGTAACACTCTTTCCTCTCACTCTGTCTGTCTGTCTGTGACTCTGTCTATGAACCTCTGTCTGTCTGTGACTCTCTGTCTATGAACCTGTCTGTCCGTCTTGCTCTCGGTCTCGCTCTCTGTCTGTCTGTCTCTCTCTCTGTCTGTCTCTCTCTCTCTCTCTGTCTGTCTGTCTCTCTGTCTCTCTCTCTGTCTCTCTCTCTGTCTCTCTCTCTGTCTCTCTCTCTGTCTGTCTGTCTGTCTCTCTCTCTCTGTCTGTCTGTCTCTCTCTCTCTGTCTGTCTCTGTGTCTGTCTCTGTGCCTGTCTCTCTGTCTGTCTGTCTCTCTCTCTGTCTGTCTGTCTGTCTGTCTGTCTCTCTTTCTGTCTGTCTCTCTGTCTGTCTCTCTTTCTGTCTGTCTGCCTTTCTGTCTCTCTCCCTCTCTGTCTGTCTGTCTCACAAGCTGCACTGGTATGAGCATGTCACAGACACAGTACACTCCAGTCATCTCCCCAGGTACGAGCCATGGCTTTTGGATGGGGTACATAGGCCATGAGTTTAGCCATGAGTTACTGTGGTGTGCAGAAAGCCAGCGGTCAGCGTGGCCGGAGAAACACTGTCACAGACGCGAGAGGGAAGGGGGGGGGGGGGGGGCGAGAGGGGTGCGGTGCTCACGCTGACTGCTCATTTCATTTCACATGACTGATGGGAACAGTGGGGACCCAGACATAGAGGTTAATGACCGGCTTGTACAATGGAGTTCTGAAGGATTACCGAGGAACAAATCACAGGCCGCTTTTCCGCCTCGACTCCAAAGGCAGCCAGAATGTCATTAGGTGGAGACACGCCCCTTCCTGTTCGGTGTCCTCACAGGGCCCGGCGGCCACGGCCCCGCCCTCAGCGGGGACAATACCGAATTCATAACCGCCGAAGGGCTCGGCCGATTTGTCTGTCCTACAGAAAGATGAGAACGAACCGCCGCGGTCTTAAAAAATATACCGGTGGGCTAACCTATCCCTTTGGAATTGAAGAGGGAAATGGGCTCTTACACATTCAGAACAGCCTTGTGGCTCCCGATCCTGCGTGTCAAGGAGAACGGGCAGCGGCATCGACTTCACTGAGCTCTTTCAGGAGCTGCTCCTTTGATGCCGTAGGTTTTGCGCCGTAAGAAAAACAACGCAACGCTCACAGACTAATTTAAATAGAAGGAGGCTGACAAAATATTACGCAAAAAAAAACATCAATGCGCTTTGAAAGAAAATGTCCCCTTTCCAGTAGACCGTACCGGCAAGTACAGCTTTTTAAAAATTTATTTTTTTAAAGCTACCTCGGCTCCTCGACGTCAAATGAATGCGTAGTTTGTCCGCAAGGCATCATTAACAGGAAGCGAACGCAAATTCCATTTGGCAATGATCGCGAGTGTAGGGGCGGACGCGGCCAATAAGAGCAGCTGTAATTGGATTTATGTCCAATTACAGGCGTGCGCTCAAAGCACGAGCCGGGGCCTTCCAGTGGGACGAGCCACTCAAACTTAAATATGAGCCTAAAAGCAAGGGTGCTTGGGAGTCTGGGGGGAGGAGCCTCCCCATTCTCTCTCTCTCCCCATTCTTCCCGTCTCTCTACACTGCGCTGTCCAATTAAGCTGAAAAGCCCTTAACAAAAGTTTAAAGATTAAATAAACAAGGGCGCTCTGGAACATCAGTCCGAAATTACAACTGAAGGCGGTCCGCGGGTCGGGCTCTGAAATTCCTCGTTTCCCGCTCATTCTGACACCGCGATGCAAAGACTGAAGACTGACCCCACCCCCTTCCACGTTAACGTTTCCATCTCTCCTCTTCATCACTAACCAAACCAATCTTTAGATATTTCTGTCAAAACTTAATAAGGAAAATACATAATAATTAACTTACAGTGAGCACCATAATTCATTGGACAGTGACACATTTTTTGGTTATTTTGGTTTTGTACTCTTGCACTGAGTTTAAAAGGATACAATAACAATGAGGTTGAAGTGCAGACTGTCAGCTTTAATTTGAGGGTATTTTCATCCATATCGGATGAACCATTTAGAAATGATAGAACCTTTTGTACATGGTCCCCCCCCCCCACCCTCCACCAGAGTGACGTACAGTGAAATCGCACTGGGATAAGGCTACAGCTTCCATCTCCATTGTTTTTTTGTTTTTTTTACAGGGACAGACCGCCAGGACAGGAGACCAGACACAAACTGCCTTTTGATCACCATCAGGCCTCCGTTGTAAAAGAGATTTAGATCTCAACGGGGTTCTCCTGGTTAAGCAAAGGACAAATAAGAGAACACCGACCGGGATTTGCTCGAGGCAAATGGCACAGGAACAAACCCATTCTGCACTGACTCGCAGCTGGCATGTGAATAACACACAAACCTCAACCAATTTCCCTCAATATCAGTGCAAGGCTCGGCATGAGGATATGCACATGTTAAATTAAAATAACTTCATTAGATGGTTTGAAGATGCTCTTTGTAGCTTGTGGATCAGTGAATCTACAAGCCACAAATTTACAATCAGCAGATCAGTACAAGTGAAGTCAAGCCTTACTGGACACCATCCTCTACATCAGGGAGCCTCAATCTTATCCAGAAAGGGCCGGTGCGGGTGCAGGCTTTTGTTCCAACCAAGCAGTCACACACCTGATTCTATTACTCAAGGTCATTAGCAAAGACTCTAGTGGTTGATTAGTAGAATCAGGTGCGTCACTGCTTGGTTGGAACATAAGCTTGCATCCACACCGGCCCTTTCGGGGTAAGATTGTGGACCCCCAGCTCTACATCAGTGTTTTTGAACTGCTGTGTTGCGGCATACCAGTGTGCCATCAGAGCGTACCAGGTATGCTGTGGAAATTTTTTAAATTCCACAACAATTGAACATGTGTGTGACGTTTTGTAACGTTTTATTGGCGTGCTGTGGAATTTCTTTATCATAAAAAGTGTGCCGTTGCAAAAAAAGGGTTGGGAAAGCACTGCTCTGTATCGTCAAGCCTTCAGCACATTCCTGTCCTAGCCAATGAGAGCGTTTCAGTCATTGGAAACAACCCATTACAGATCAGAGATCAACTGTATTCAGCAACTAAACCATGGATAGCCAAAACTGGCCCTCAAATCCAAATCCAGCCCCGTTTTTCTTTCCTCCCAGGTAATTAACTTAACTAGCGCTACTGACTGGCCAGACCGCCTTCACACCTGACTCCCGGGTAAAGGGAGGGTGTAAAACCAGCAGTTCTCATCCCACGAGGACCGTGATTTGACTAACAGGGAACTAAACCAAGAGCCAAACACAAACTTTAAAAACGGCGAATTCCAAAGGCACACTCCTGCAACTGGTCCTTGGGCGTGCGGTTTGAGACAACTCAGGGCCCGGCTCGGCCTACAGAGTTTCTCTCCTCTGTCTGGCCAGCTGGCGGCTGCCTCAGCAAGGCCGTCACAGCTCTTGCGGAAGAGAGGAGCGGATTATTGGCGGATGGCGGGAGCGTCCGGAAACGCGGGAGGCGGTCCGCCGCTTCGCCGCTCTGACACGCTCCGCTACGTGTCGGGCTGCTCGGTCCACACGGGACGCGAAACGAAACGGCAGGCAGGCAGACTGCCACCGTCTCTATCCGACGCGCATCGCTACGTGAGACGCATCGCTACGTGAGACGCATAGCTACGCGAATCGGGGCGTTTGAGGGGGAGTCGAGGACAGCGTCCCTCTACCAGTAGCTCAGGAAAAGCAGAGCGACTCGCCGCTACAAAACTGGGGTTAGTCATGCTGAATATTTTAACTGGAGTCGATGGTTAGTTCTGCTTGGCCCCGCTCCCTATGTTGGCTGTAGTGTTGATGAGTGTTGATGAGGGGTGGTGGGGGGGGGGGGGGGGGTAAGGCGATGGAAGGACATGATTGCACTGCCCGCGCACTCCAGCTGGTTGAAACGGCTTATAAAACTTACACTGCGCTTCTGAGGTGGGAAGTCAATTTAGCCACCCTGCTGCTCGACACATTATTCCGGCCCCTGACTGCGAGTGCGCTTTTCCCCATTAATTACCCGCTGCGATTCGGGGGCCTGGCTGTGACACGCCGCAGAGCTGCTTAGACCATCCGCTCTGTCCTTATAGGGACACGCCGGAGCCGCTCGGTCCTTAGAGGGACACGCCGGAGCCGCTCTGTCCTTATAGGGACACGCCGGAGCCGCTCTGTCCTTAGAGGGACACGCCGGAGCCGCTCTGTCCTTATAGGGACACGCCGGAGCCGCTCTTTCCTTAGAGGGACACGCCGGAGCCGCTCTGTCCTTATAGGGACACGCCGGAGCCGCTCTGTCCTTATAGGGACACGCCGGAGCCGCTCTGTCCTTAGAGGGACACGCCGGAGCCGCTCTGTCCTTAGAGGGACACGCCGGAGCCGCTCTGTCCTTATAGGGACACGCCGGAGCCGCTCTGTCCTTATAGGGACACGCCGGAGCCGCTCTGTCCTTATAGGGACACGCCGGAGCCGCTCTGTCCTTATAGGGACACGCCGGAGCCGCTCTGTCCTTATAGGGACACGCCGGAGCCGCTCTGTCCTTATAGGGACACGCCGGAGCCGCTCTGTCCTTATAGGGACACGGTGGAGCCGCTCTGTCCTTATAGGGACACGCCGGAGCCGCTCTGTCCTTATAGGGACACGCCGGAGCCGCTCTGTCCTTATAGGGACACGCCGGAGCCGCTCTGTCCTTAGAGGGACACGCCGGAGCCGCTCTGTCCTTATAGGGACACGCCGGAGCCGCTCTGTCCTTAGAGGGACACGCCGGAGCCGCTCTGTCCTTATAGGGACACGCCGGAGCCGCTCTGTCCTTATAGGGACACGCCGGAGCCGCTCTGTCCTTAGAGGGACACGCCGGAGCCGCTCTGTCCTTAGAGGGACACGCCGGAGCCGCTCTGTCCTCAGAGGGACATGCCGGAGCCGCTCTGTCCTTATAGGGACACGCCGGAGCCGCTCTGTCCTTATAGGGACACGCCGGAGCCGCTCTGTCCTTATAGGGACACGCCGGAGCAGAATCCCCCCCCCCCCCTCCACCTCCACCCAAACGGTCATCCTGACATGCCCCCCATGCGCTCTCTCCCGAGCACAGTCTCATTAAGACAATCCGGCGTGTTCAGTAAGTGCCCTTTCGCTGGGACAGGACTCTTCTTCCAAAAGGTGCCCCGGGGCAGTGGGGCAGAAAGGGCGGGACAGGCCAGTGGGACAGAAAGGGCGGGACAGGCCAGTGGGGCAGAAAGGGCGGGACAGGCCAGTGGGGCAAAAAGGGCGGGACAGGCCAGTGGGGCAGAAAGGGGGGGACAGGCCAGTGGGGCAGAAAGGGCGGGACAGGCCAGCGGCTCGTCTGGGTGGCTCATCACCAAAGGGCCCGGAGACTGAAAAATGACCAGACAGCTGGTGCCTGGAATCCCATTTCCCACATGAGCGACCGTGAGAGTGCACCGCCATTACCCTTTCCCACCCTCCCCCAACCCCAAACCCCCCCCCCCCCTCCCACCCCCCCTCCAGGACCAGGGGGCAGCGCTAATCCTGCCCGTCCCCTCACGCGGTTCAGCCACAACCGCCCCGACACCCAATCACCTCCCTGGTACACGTCTGCTGCCGCGATGGGAGACCGTGTGGCCCCCCGAGGTCATCATTAGCCTATTGGTGGGTGGCGGAGGGAGGGAGAGCCAATGAGGAGAGAGAGCTACAGATGTCCATTATGTCACCAACTTTCTTGTTATGGCTTATCCTGAGGCGTGCGCGAGATTCTGCAGACATCATTAACCTCCTGCAATCAGGGCGAGGGGGGAGGGGCGAGGGGCACGTTAGCATGCAGAGCACTCTAAAGTACTGCGGAGAGGAGAGGAGAGGAAAAAACAAGGCAAAACAACCCAAAAAAGAAAGAAAGAAAAAAGACAAACGCAGCATTAAACATTCCCACAGCCGTGAGGAGGAGACCGTCTGAGGCCCGAGCTTCAGCTGCGCACACATCGGACCGGCGAAACGCTTCGGAAAAGGGGAAACATCACATGCCAGCGGTCCGCGCGGCAGTACAGAAACGAAGAGAGAGGAGAGCGAGGGGACTCGCTGCGCGAAACGGGTTCTTCCCGCCGTCCACGGTCGCCGAGGCAACGGCCGTCTGCGCTTTTATCGGCTAACGGGGAGCGCGAGGCGGCGGCGGCGGACTGCGAGTTCTCCTGCCCGCCGTGGTTCGGCGAAGCCGGAGAGTCTCTCCGTTCCACGCGGTTATTAACGCTGGGCTATTAATAACGTAACACACACACAGCGCTTAGCCAATGGGCCTGCCTAACTGTGAGGAGTCTGTGTTATTCCACAGACCCGCTTCCCAGCCCCTGTTGGGTATCATAACAGCCAGTACCCTTTAAGACAGGTTTATTTTAGTATCGTTCCCTCTCTGTGGGTGCACTTCGTTCGCGGGTGACTTCTGCTGTTATGGGGCTTGTTAGCAACTTGCTTCCACTGTCTGAGAGGTTTGTTGGTAGCAGGTTTTATACACTGTGATAGGGTTTTATTTGTTCATTTAGAGACCCACTAGTTCAACTGAACTACTCTTCCTCGTTTTGTACAGAAGTACAATTCAAATACATACAAAAAAAGGGTCACAAAAGCTGAACAGTGCATAAAAATTACAAAAACAATGATGAACGTATGAAAAAACCAGTTTACAGAAATGGCCACAACATTAGCACTAATATCTTAACCCTCCTATTATACTAACATTTTATGCCTTTTATGTTTAGCAGCTTAAACGGACACAAAATTATTATAATAGAAAAATGTTGACACTTTGCGTGTCACCTTCTGACTAGCCTTTCATCCCTAAATATTAAAGATCTGTGATAAACTTCTCATTTTAGTGCCCGAGGTAAGTGAAAGTGTGTGATGTCTAAAACCTGTATGGGAAAGTACCCAGAATCAACCACAAAAACTAAATAAAATAAAAATCAGATTATATATTTTGTTTGATACAGCTACAGAGCCTGGGGTCAAAATAAGCCCACACAACACCGTTGTGTACAAAGTTGGTTCAGAACTTTTGAAAACAGCATTAGGTTTACTGTGTTTCCCAAAGAAAGTTTTTTTTTATTTTTATTTTTTTTTTGTTTGTTTATGGTCACTGAAATTATTATTATTTTTTTTTAAATCTAGTTGTATAGCTCCTTGCCTGTTGGGTTCGGCCGACGCACTGAGGGAGCCCCAAGTCAGTTTACCGTGGAAACGTCCCTGGCTCACCACGGTTACGGTACGGCTGACCAGCGTGGAAGGACTCGGTCTTTGGAAACACAGTAAACCTTCCAACCGTAGAGCACGGAGGGACTAGTCTCAGACTCAGGTTGACTTGCTCAATCTCCGCTTTAGCTGCTGAGTGTTACACACAACTCCGCTATCCCGCTATCGAAAATGGCTGTAAGCCATCAAGGGTCTGAGGTATCAAACAAGCCTCAAACCAAGCGTCTGTGACCCTTAAGACTCAGAAAAAACAATCTTCCTGGTGGACAACAACCATCAAAGCAATGTTTGTTGATTTTGACCTTTAATGAGCACCACCTTCTAAAGCCCAAGGAAAATAACTTGCTGCTACGGAGCAGACAGAAGACGCTGCCCACCACACAGCACACAAAGGACACCCGCCACTTCCTCACCCTGAAGGATGGCCATTTCAAAAGCCTTCAGTCACAAACAGCCAATCAAAAAGACCCTTCCTGCGCACCCTGTCTGCCTCCTGCACAAAGAAACCTTGAACGGCACAGTCTCCCTCCCCACAAAGGTCCTTTACCGGCCTTGTTTGTGCTTTTTTTATGCTTTAATTTAGGGGGGAGATGCTTTGCAGCATCTCCACCAGAGGGGCTGATGGGTAAATGACATCATCCAGCCTCCTCGAGAGCCATTAGTGGCTAAAACTCTGCTCTCCATTTCCCACCAGCCTCTGCTCTTAATTACTGCATTAGGCCAGTCACGCGCCTGATCTGACATTTTAGCTACATTTATCGATAAGCTCACAAATCGCAGCAGATTAACTGTTTTTGTGGCCCAATAGGAAACGTTTCACTGCGGTCTAATCTACGAGCGAACCAGCGGTGGTTGTTTACAATTAATTAGCCAACTGGTAACAGGTGGAATTGCCTATTCCAGATATAAAGACATGTAGATCAACAGATACAATTGAGACAATGAAAGTAGACTATGTACAATACATGGTAGACGGTAGAGAATAAAAATGCATGTTTTCAGAGGTTTCCCTTTGAATAATGTCAAAAATATACTCTGTATCATCATCGTCTAATAGTTTACGGGGTTTTCTGTACCTTTAATTTCACGAGACAAGGCAACATGAGAATATTTGGATGTCTAAATAACAGACAAGAGCAGCATCTCTTTAGCAGCGCTGCCAAACTGCGGCACTTAGCGGCTTCCCTTGGGGAAGGGGAGACAGACTCTCCATGAATTGAAGAGCAGAGCTACTGAACACTGAAACTCGCCCTGCTGTCTCCTCACAAACACGCAGGGATCTCAACTCACATCCGTGTGAACAGACGAGAGAGAGAGAGAGAGAGAGAGGAGAAAGAGACAAAGAGAGATAGGAGAGAGAGAGAATGGTGCCTCAGTTTCAGGTGTTCCACAGTAAAACGCACGCACGCGTATGTGCACGCACACACGCACAATGCCACAACATCCCCACATGCTGCCGCACACACACACACACACACACACACACACACACACACACACACACACACACACACACACACACACACACACACACACACACACACACACACACACACACACACACACACACACACACACACACACACACACACCTCCATCCTCTATCAATCTGCTTTCCCAACTTCAGGTCAGCAATCAGGGAGCATTTACTTATCCTCCTCATTCCCAGCATGCTTTGCCCCCAGAGCGCGAGGCTCTGATGAGGTCAGGAGGAGGGTGGCCTCCTCCATTTCCATCTCCCCGGCCTGCGTCCCTCGAGCGGAGGTAAAACGGCAGAAACACAGCCTATGAATATCATTGCAGGAGGGCTGCTTCCTTTTCGGACCCGCGCATGCAGAAGCCTCCTCCATCTGCATGGAAATCTGTGTCGCGATTAGCCGGCCGCCGCGGACGAGACGAAGGGAGTTTGGGAGAGAAAACGGGTGTGGAAACCCAGACACGCGACGGGATTCGCCGAGGGAACGTTTAACCGAAGCACGTCGAGGGGGCAATTTCATCCTGGCATTTATGATGTGGAGACAAATTGCCTGGAAACGTTTGCCTGGCCCGGTGGTCGGCAGCATTTTAGCTGGGAACGAGAATAAAAACATTGTGAGGGTAGTCGATTACAACTAATGTGCAGTTCTTTACGGATGTGAAACGCGCGCGCACACACACACACACACACACACACACACAGACACACACGCACACATTGACGTCACTACTCTCCTTGAAAGGATGTGACTGGTAGTTCCATGAAAATAAACCCAGAGGACAGTATACGAATAGTCCTTTGTCTCGATGTGCAGGCGTTACATAAACCCAGCTCACCTCTACTGTGTCTTCTATTTTACATAGAGCCCAATACATTCAAATAAAACGGAAAGGTCTATTATTTGTATGTTTACTGTGTATAAGTCATATCTGGACAGATGACTATTATTAGAAGCCAGGAACACAGAGCCAATGGGAATGACTCCGATAGGGGTTGAGAGAGAGAAGGATGTGACGCATTGGTGGTATTTGCGTGTGGCATTGAACAGCGGATTTATCAGAGAAGGACCTCCAGAGCCCTTTAAAGCACCCACACCGCCAACCCCCCCCCCCCCCCCCCCCCCCCCCCCCCCACCCCCACCCCCCCCCCCCCCCCCCCCCCCCACCCCCACCCCCCCCACCCCCCCACCCCCCCCCCCCCCCCCCCCCACCCCCACCCCCCCCCACCCACGAGGTAGAGTCTGCCATTTCCAGCTCGTCATCGTTGACTTAATTGAGGGACGGGGGAGGCGGTTCACAGGGTGACGAGGGGAGGGAATGTCGACGAGGCAACCTTTAGAAAACGGGTTTGAGCATGCGCTGTCCGTAGGGCGCGCTGATCCATGGCAACCCCAGCGTGAACCCTCCCCGCCTCCGTACCCCCAAACTGCCTGCCAGAGAAGAGAGCACTCGATGTACCAGTCACATATGAGGCTGTGATATATAGACGGTTGTTATGAATGGGGAAAATAAGCCTGGTGGTTAGAAACGGCCACAGTTCACAAGCAAGCAAATTTCACCGTTATTTCACAGCAGGGGACTTTTTTCCCCCACCCCTTCGTGCACTTGTGAACGGAGTGTGCTGCTAAGCGGGAAAAGAAACAGCGCGGGTTAATATTCTATCACAATTTGAGTCGAGGCAACTGTACAACTCCTTCTGAGGCGATGAATAAGCGCATAGCAGATGAATAAAAAGCCCGATAATTACAGTGTTGAAATCCAGGAGACCGTAATTACGTGGCATTTATTCACAATTACACAGAGCAAATGTGTCTTGGTGAACCGTGCTTGGCCGCTACATCAGGCGGTTCTACACTACATCCTGCAAGAGGCACAAAAGATTTTCACTGCAGAGCATCAATGGATCAACTGTTCTGCTGCCAGTGACAGGCAGACACTGTGACATGCGTATACACACACTGCTGCTCTGTCCTTTACTTGTGTGTCTTACACGGTTTACAATTCACCACACACACACGCACGGACACACTCGTGCACACACACATACACACACAGAGGCACACACATACACATACAGACACACACACACACAGACGCACACACACACAGACAAACACACACACATACAGTAGAAAGGGCATTGTCAGAACACATTTGAATACAGAGCAGGGAACATGCATGTTATCTACTATAGTGTCATTTTGACCTCCCACAGGGTTGCCATGGTGACAGGCATGACAAATCAGAAAGACACCGCTTCTGCAAAAGTGTTTAAATTCCAGGATTCAAAGATTCAATCAAGATTTACTTCATGGGTCAACGTTCTTATTCAAAATATGTCACGGTGAAATAAACACACTGGACTATTTATATGCTGGTAAAATGGGAAGACACTTCTGCAACTCCCTGAAAATACTCAACAAATCATGCGACTAGCCAAGACGTACGATCGTGTGCACCTCGTTCTGTACGCTGGTGAAAGAAAAAAAAAGAAAGTTTCTTTTAAAAGTGTGCAGGAATGTGCAGGAATTGTGCTGGTGTCTACGGGGTTTTAAAGTATTTCAGATGAATATTTGACCCAGGTGTGCTATGTACACAAAGGGCCTGATTTAAGTCTTAGTAAATCAGGGCCAGAGTGTTTGTGAGAGCTGAGCGGTGTTTGTGGCAGGCCCGTTCCCTTTCACCAAACCCGCGGCGGCAGATAACATTGGCGACTCTTACTTTCTCATAGGACGGCGGTTTTGTTCCCTTTGTCTGTGTCCTTCTCTCGTCTCTTATCCTCCTTCTTCCCATTCTCCTTCTGCCGGGAAGAGGAGATGCACCATCAGATAGGGCTCTACACTCGGACGCATTTCAATTGAAAACCCAGGAAGGCATTCGGACGTTGTTCGGAGAGAGAAATCCTGCGGCTTATTTACGAGCGTAGATGTCTGCTTAATTAGCTCAAATCAAAGGAAATTGTATACAGGGAACCGCTCTGACTGGGCTTACAGTGTTGTTTTGTGTTATTTTATTAAGGCCCTTGATGTGAAACAAATACCTTTTCTCTGGGGGACAAACTGAAGTCAAATTAGGCCTGTTAAAATGGATGTGTAATTATGAATAATAAAAACCTAATTAAAAGTTCAAACATTGTTATCAAAACGGCAAGCTTTTCTTTGCCAGTGACAGGCAAAATTAATTTCAGGGGCTCAAAAGACGGGGATACAAGTCAAAGCAAATTGACTATTAATATTTCCTCGCGTTGCAAACACAAAATGAGAAAACCTTCAAACAAACAAACGCGTTATGTACAGGCGGGCCTTTATTTATTTGGGGGATTAGGCAGCTCTGAGCTTCCAGCCCTGTTCTCCGTGTGGCGCACGGACACACGGACACAGCCGGACAGACAGATGAGAGCAGGGGGCTGCTGGGTACTGTATGTAGCTGCTGGTCTGAGGTCAGAGCACTGTGACTGGCAGACTGAGGTCGTTGAAAGCCTTCCGCTCTGATAGGCCCGCCTCAGCCCTGGCTGACAGAAGCAGCCAGGAGGGTTTGAGCCAAGCTGTTGTGGCAGCTAACGCAGGGACCACAGAGCACAAGACCGACAGGCAATAACAAAGGACAGCACAGTACAGCACGGCACAGCGCAGCAAAGCACAGCACAGCGCAGCGCAGCACAGCACAGCACAGCACAGTACCTCCAGCTTGATTTTCTCTGCCGCTTGCGAAGAGGGGGGAGGGAACGGAGGCCACAGCAGCATCAGAGGACTTCTGCGCAGAGAGAGACAGAGAGACAGAGAGAGAGAGACAGAGAGAGAGAGACAGAGAGACAGAGAGACAGAGAGACAGAGAGACAGAGAGAGAGAGACAGAGAGAGAGAGACAGAGAGAGAAAGAGAGAAGAGAGAGAGAGAGAGAGAGAGAGAGAGAGAGAGAGAGAGACAGACAGAGAGAGAGCGAGAAGCAGAGACAGAGAGAGAAAGAGAGAAAGAGAGAAAGAGAGAGAGAGAGAGAGAGAGAGAGAGAGAGAGAGAGAGAGACAGAGAGAGAAAGACAGAGAGAGAGAGAGCGAGAGAAAAAGACAAGAGACAGAAGCAGAGAGAGAGAGAGAAGCAGAGGGAAGATGAAGGTGGTGCAGATGAAGAGCAGATGACAGAGCCTGTGTGTGAGGCTCTTTATTGGACCTGTGAACGGTGTGGGAGCATTAAGCAGCAGTGAGAGCACAGATAAAATAAAGGCCCAGCAGACAGAGCAGCAAATGGAGCCTCACACAGACACACAAAGCCATAGCCCTCCTCCCAGTCACAGAGATGATTATGCGTCTGACGAGCACATATGGTCCAATGAGACGATTCTGCTGGTGGCAAGCCTGTTATCCCCCCCCCCCCGAAACACAGCCTGGAGGGGGAATTGTGGGTAATTAGCATGTCTGCTTGAAAGAAAGTGGTCCACTGTAGAAACAACATGGAAAAGATCCAATGAAAACACCCCAGTCCCCCCCCCCCCCCACCAGCACCCCCCACCCCCCTCGGCTAAGTGACACTGTGAACGCACTACAGGGACCGAGGCGGCAGGGCCAACAGGGAGTTACCGCCATTCCCGCGCAGTCCCGCCCCCTGCCAGGGTCGCCCTCGACGCAGCGATCCCGTTTCCAGGAAGGCGGGAGAGACTCGCCGGAAAGCTGCCAAAAGAGACGCCGTTTAGAGAACCCGGCGCCTCCCACGCCAATAACGCGGAACGACACAGGCCGCGCCGAGGGAAATAACCACGGCGACGGGATCCGCCAAAACCGCAGCCAATATTCCGGGGGTCCGGGCCTGGACCTTTAATCGGATCGGCGAATCCGCACAGCGCTTCGAGCGCACGGACCGCGCCCAACCGCAACCGCGTAAGGAATGAGTAAACCCTTCAACAAAGGCCTCATAATTCCCCCACGGTCTCCTTCGGGCGTGTGAAGGCAGTAAAGCAGAGAGAGCGGGCCGTTAGGGACCCTGGTCCCTGTGCTTCCTACACACATTAACATTGCACACGATTTAAAAGTTTCACTCGGAGTTAATTCGCTTAACAGCACATCTCACCGCGAGTTCTTCGGAGACTTTATCTAAGCAGCTGACAGAGCTGACTTTGATCTTTTTTTTAAATGTCTTCAAGTAAATGAGAATTTCAAATGTAAAGCCTTTAAGACTTTTCATCTGCCTTTTGTTAAGTGCTGTTCTCTCCTGTCATTCAGCCCCAGAATATAAACCAGAGGAGCCCTAAGAATATGGGGGGGTGAAATTAGCACCCGCCACCAGCCAAATGTGGGTAAAGTTTTGATTGTGGCTGGTAACATTTTCTACTCTAGCAGCCACTTTGGCAGGTAACCAACCAGGTTGTGTTATATTGTAAAAGGTAATGTGGCTGGTAAAATGTTGAAGATGGCTGGTGGTTTTTAGCATCCACAAGCCACTCTGGTCAGTGGGTGAAAAACTTAATTTCATAGCCTGACCGGGGGGTAGGGGGGGGGGTAAGAAAATGTAACGGAAATATGACCCGAGGGGAGTTGTCCTGGGACAGGGTTTGGGCCCTCGTCTACAGGCCAATTTCTCACAAAATGACCCGTCTGGGAAAAAAAACAAAACAGAACTTCCATCTCAAAATAAGCCTCGATGTTTGGACACTTATTTTACGTGCCAAGAGGTGTAAAACCTCTTCACTCCCCGGCACAAGGAAAAGCAAAGAAAGCGAGTATAAAAACAGCAACATTAAAAGGCACCTGGACTGCTGGTGCTGCAGCGGTAAGCCAGCCCCCAATTCTCTTCTCTGGAGAAAGGGGCTGAAAACAAGCGTGAAATATCACACTGTCCTTTCTTTACTCCAGCGCGCCCCCCCCCTCCCGCGCCCCCTTTTATTTCACGCTCCGCGAAGGCTCCCTAACCGAGTCGGGCTGTTGTCTGGGGCTGAGCGGGGCTGCGTAATTGGGGTGGGGAAGGGGGTTGGGGGCCGGGGGGAGCCGAGGTACGCGGCTCGAAAGCAGAGCAGAAGGAAACTGAAACCCGGTTCGAGGACACGGCGGAGAGATAGAAACGGACTACTCTGTGGCGACTGCGTAGCCTGACTTAGTCTGCGTAGTGTGCGAGCGCAGTCTCATATCGTACTGTCGATGCCAAGCTATAGGGTGGATTCCAGTCGCTTATTTTATCCGTCCTCTTCTCCCTCGGTCCTCGCCTGACCCGGAAATCAATCGAGGTTCGCCACCTTTAAGGACATTCCAAACCGCTAAATGGGGGGGGGGGGGACGACCCGGCTCCTGGAGGGGTGCTTGAGTGTAGCCTTTGCGGAAGCCTTTTCTCGGAACGCATGACGTATATATCCACCACTCTGCCATGTTGCAGGCACACCCCTACACAAATTTTATTTTACCGTTCCTTTCCATTTATTATAAAGCGCTAATCCATGACACTCATTCTTTATGACTAACAAAAGCACCGTTTATTCAAGGAAAAATAAGCTAAAAACATTATAGTTAGGCACGTGAGCATAATATGACGTCGACGCTTGATTGAGCAAGGACGGTTCCATTTGCCTAATGCATGTTGCCTCGTTTCCTCCATCCTCGTATCTGATCCTTACATCCTTTCCTCGCGTCCTCCATTGGGCGGAGCTAAGGAGCGAGGAAAGGACGAGAGGAAAGGATGCAAGGAGTAAAAATAAGAGATTGGAATAAACCCATAGACCCATAGACGTTTCCTATGAGTGTTTTTAGTGATGCTTTTCTCTGAGCTCATCTGTACATTTCAAAGTTCTGTACGAGTCTGTATCTTCTCCCAAACTTAATCCAAAATGAAAACCTATTGCAAATGTAATCTTTACATGAATAAGAATCCATTATGTGAATAAAAAATGCTGTTCATCTGCCATTTCAGCTGCGAATGAGTAAGTGATGGAAAAATAAGCCCCAGAGGCCCGGTCCTGCAGTAAACGGGCAGCTCCGGATCGTTTGCTTTTCCTGCAGAAACGCAGGAGACGGCAGCTCCGGATCGTTTGCTTTTCCTGCGGAAACGCAGGAGAGGGCAGCTCCGGATTGTTTGCTTTTCCTGCAGAAACGCAGGAGACGGCAGCTCCGGATCGTTTGCTTTTCCTGCGGAAACGCAGGAGACGGCAGCTCCGGATTGTTTGCTTTTCCTGCAGAAACGCAGGAGACGGCAGCTCCGGATGGTTTGCTTTTCCTGCAAAAACTTAAGAAGAATCTAGCATAGATCTCTCCTCTAATCCTCTAATCATCCTGCAGCTCTTCCCCAGGGTAAAACACCCGACCCCCCCACCCCCAACCCCCCCCACGAGTCCCCCCTGAACGCGGCCTCCTCAGGTGTGAAATGAGCCCTCAGTGAGTGAGAGTGAGAGAGCCACTGACTGCGTTCTCCGTTAAGGCATTTACATAAACAATATCACACATGACGAGCTCTGTGCCAACCACCACTCACACACGCCCCCCCCCCCCCCCTGCCGCCGCCCCACCCCAACATCCCAAGTATTCAGAAAACACACTCAAAGAGGAAGAGGAGGGAGATACATACGCTGGTGGCATTTTTGTCTTGGTACTTCTTCCTTTCGTACTTGTCCCTGATGAAGAACTCCACAGTCCTGATGACCTGGTTAAGGAGAACTCTCCGGAAGGACTCGCCGTAGAGGTTTGTGACTGCGCGGGAGTCGGGCTCAGTCGGAGCAGAAAGGGTGAGGTACGTGGCTTAGAGACGCTGTTCTCATGGAGCAGAGAGCGAGGGCTGAGCGATAAACCGTAACCATAATTACCGAATAATGTTTGAGCACAATAACAATCATCGCCCCCTTACCGTGCATAGGCTTTCTCTTCACTTTTTCCCTTAATTGTAGCTCATACAGTACTGAACTTCAGAGGCCACGTGTAATGCTTCCAGGAAAAAAATTCAATTCCACTCATATCTACTGGCTGCTGATATGCCAGCCAATCAGGAGCCATGCAGCTCCCATGTGATCGACAGAAGCACATCACATGATCACAGGGCTTTGCTTTATTGCCTAGCCCTTCCTTGTGTCATCATAGTCCGTATATAAATTCTGCGCTCCGTGGTGTAACAGTCAGAAACTGTCCGAGCAGCAGGCAGGATCTCCAGCCAGACACGTTTTCCAAAAGCTCAGAACTTCACTACAGCAGCTTCTAAAATAAAACTTACAGCTCGTTTCCTCACCTGGCTTCACTATCGCCAACGCTCTCCCTTAGCTTCCACCAAACAGCTCATCGCTCTGGGGAGAGGGGGGGGGGGGTATACTGTACCTCAACCGCACATACACACGCACACTCACACGCGCACACGCACACTCGCGCTCACACTCGCACACACGCGAACACACACACAATGCGCGCAAGTGACATACGCACACAATGCACGCAAGTGACACGCGCAGTCGCGCGCACACACACACATCGCACGCTCCACCGCCCTTATTGGATTTGCACCTCTATGAAACTTTAATCACGACTCCCTTGTTCGGCTAATAAAAAATGTATGACTCGGAAGGGTTATGGAAGGGCAAACAGAACCCATCTCCTCCAGCAACAATATTCTACATAAAGGCAGGAATCTGGGGGGGAGGGGGAGAAACCGTAGAAAATTACAACTATACGCGTGAAATAAAACAAACCAACAACAGACAAAAACCCAACCGCATTCCAACCCCCGGCAGCAAAGTTTTACAAGCGGCCGTATCACGGGGGTAGATTACATTTGCCACAGGTTTACGGAGAGGCGCGGCACACTGCCTCTTACAGCCATCTTTACGGGCACCGCCACCGCCACCCGAAACGGGCAGCTTCTGAGACCAGCGGCCGGGGAAGAGCTTCCCACCTGAGCACGGGAGAAGAGCTGAAGACAGAATCCGCTGCAGTGGAAAACGGTGCCTCCAGAGGTTAGGGGCGGGGCGGGGCGGGGCGGGGGTTTGGGCATGGGCAAGACTGCGAGAAGCTGTACGCCTTCCGTCCAATCGGTGCCAACGCTCGCCCGTAGCGGCGGACTGTAGGGCGCTATAAGCACACTGGGTTCGCGGGTGAGGGCACACGCATCAGACCCCTTTGCATGGGCGCAGGCAGCTGAGCCGGAGTCCGAACTGGACAGAAAAACGGGCACAATGAAAACGGACAAAAGGCTTGACTGCAACACTGAGGTGTAGTGAGCACTTAATCTCCACAGCGCTAGCAAATCATCGAGGAGAGATCAGACGACTAGTGAAATGGGCTGGGAGGAGACGCGCAAAAATAAGGCCCCTTGTGCAGGGAGAATAATATATAGTTTCATAAATCAGTGATATGATGGAGCAGGGCCGGCACGGAGCCCAGCGTTTCAGCGAAAGCCTTTCTCAAGGGAGTGCTGGTCAGATGAAAAAGGGTACGAATGTGTCCACAGCGGGGAAAAAAAGAGCAAAAAGACGGAAACGCGGGCGGAATAAAAAGGAGCGCGTTAAGGGCCGCGCGGGTTCGCGGGCGGGGTGGGCGAGGCCCGGCGCTCCGCTCCCGCTCTGCTGCCATCGCTTCTTCGGCTCGCCGTTTTTTTGTTTTGTTTTTTTTCTCCCCTCATGTCAGCACAGCGCCTCGCGATCTCGTCAAACGAGCGTTTGAGGAGCATCAGAAAAAAGAACCTTCATTAGGGAAATTCCACGGCGGAGCGCGGCGAGCCGCGGCCGTGACATCCCATTACGGGCCCGCCAAGGTGAGCCGCGCTTCCCGTCGCTGTCCGACGGAACGTTTTGCGATGTTTATGAATATTCCCCGTCGCGTGCCCGGAATACGAATGAACCCAGTTCTTATATTAACGGCCGCAGCAGAGCAGGGGTTAAAATAAAAAAGAGAAAAAAAAAGGAAGGAATGAAATAAAAAAAGAGAAAAGTGTCTTTTCCAGAAAAGGCAATTACAGCCGTGAGAGGAAGGGAAGACGCCACAAAGCCCCAATTACAGCAACACCAAGGGCCAGAGCGCCAAAAACGCTCGGAAGGGGAACAGAAAGCAGACAAAACCCCCCCCGTGCCCGCCGCAGGCCCAGGTGAGCAGTCTCCAAACCCCCCACCCCAACTCTCCCCCGCCCCGCCCCGCCCTAGTACAGGAGAGCTGGGAGATGTGGGGTTGCATTGTGCCAAACTACCTTATTTGGACCCATTGCAGGAGACCTTACCATTTGTAAGAGCTCCGCAGTCACCGCACTAATTTTTACATGAGTGCACAATTCAGGCTTTTAGCGGAAACACCCTCAGCCCAAGCGACTTACAGTGGATTTAACGCGGCTATAAAACAGCAACCAGAACTAGAGACGCAAGGCAAATTACAGTGAGTATAGTAAGTGTACCCTCTTTCTCATTGGAACTAATCCCTTATTTAGACAGCTTTACTTCCTCCTTGTAACTGTCCTCTTCAGTCATCAGTTCCTCTGGAAGTACTGTAACTGAATAGCTGTTCAGTCACCGGTGTCTCCCAGTGTAACAGTGCTGCTCTGTGGACACGCCTCCTAATAGAACTCACACGTTGCATCGCTAACTAGGGGCGTAAACCTTTGACTTGACGATACAATAACGATACTCTGGACAACGATGCGATGAGATTCCTCGTAATTTATAACGATACGATTAATCGCGATACGATTAGCTGCGATGTGACCATGTGGCTAATGTGACCATTACATTTGACAGACCCCCCCCCTTCCCACAGACACTCAGAGCACATTCAAATAGTAAACAAATATGACTTTCAAAGTATAAAACATATTGCTTCATTTTTAAAACGCCAATTTATTTAGTTATTCCATGTGAATAACTACAATTAAATGTAAAAAACAACGACAAGCTTGCCATGTAAATTAACGGTTCATCACGATTCAGCCACGTCACACCGATGCAGTCGTATCGTGACGCTTGCATCGCGACGCACCGATGTATCTTAACACCCCTATCGGTCTCTCCTGTGACCACTGTTACTAACCGCTCAGTCAATGCTTTTCTAACAACACTGGTGTGCAGTCACAGTCCTCTTTCTCCACACATTGTTTAGAGCCGAAAGTCCTTTAGTCAGACGGGCTGTGAGGTCACAGCCCTCTCCTGTAACTCTCCGGCGTGTATAATTGCCTCCGCCTTAATGCCTCGCTTTAAAGAAGGCATTAGAATAGATAAGCGGTGTAGAAAATTAACCGTTCTCCACGTTAACCGTTCTCTTCAGGCCTATAGAGTGGGGAGGGGGAAGGGGGAGGGGCCCGTTTAGCCGTGTTTAAGAGCGTGCGTCGCTAAACGACCGAAAAACGAAAGCTAAACGCAGAACGGGAAGGATACTGGTCCGTTTGAGGTCGTCTGAAGTTGTCTGGAAGATTGGCTTCGTACGTCTGCCGGGCTCTGGTGTTTCCCATGTCCTGAACGCTCTGTAGGAGGAGGAGAAAGGGACAACGGCGACGTCCGTTAGTCGTTAGGCATTTCCCAGAAATGACAGAAGGGGACACGATTATTAAAAGCGCTATACGGTGATTTTTACTCATCATTCAAGATTACTGTGGTGGGAGCGAGCCACAAGAAAGCGATCAATATGCATTTGATTATTTAATTTGTTATGTGAAGCAATATGCCTGGCACACACCCGGTATGAAAATGCATGATTTTTCTTTAGCTTTTCCTAATATTAACATGATGGGTGCTGGTAAGATTGCATTCAGGCGTGTCCATATCAGGGAATGAAATGTACTTTTTCATCCACTGGCCAGAGTGGCTTGGGTATTCTAAAAATCACCAGCCATGTTCAACATTTTACCAGCCACATTACCTTTTACAAATATAACACAACCTGGTTGGTTACCTGCCAAAGTGGCTGCTAGAGTAGAAAATCTACCAGCCACAATTTTACCGGCATATGGTTGGTGGCTGGTGTTAATTTCATACCCTGGTCCATAAATCCTCTGACTCAAATGGATACTTGTGTAATTCATAGGAGTGCCGACACACACTCGTTCAGAGTATTACAACACACATAAATACCATAACATCACTGCATTCCTGCATTTAACCAGGGGGTATACTACAAAGCAGGATTATTGAATTAGCTGGATAACTGCACTGAGTAAAACTAACTTCATTGCATTCCTGTATTTCACCAGGGGGGGTATACTACGAAGCAGGATTACTGAGTTAGCTGGATAACTGCACTGAGTAAAACTAACTTCATTGCATTCCTGTATTTCACCAGGGGGGGTATACTACAATGCAGGATTACTGAGTTAGCTGGATAACTGCTCGTTTTACTTCAGTCCGTGTTCCAGATTGGGATGGTTCCGGGTTTTACTGAGTTCAGTCATCCAGATAACTCAATAATCCTGCTTCGTAGTATACCCCCCAGGGTCTTTCAAACTGGAGTTGAACTTTGTGTTGTTTACACCTACTGTTAACCAATCACTTGTTAAATATATTGTTCTTAACCAAACGTGTCAACATAAATAATTAATTAATCCTTGGTCTTGGCTATTTTAATTCCCAGGTAAACAGTGTTGTTACCTGTGGCTATAAAGGGTTTCTAACAGCAAGAGAAGCTCAGGTTATTCCCAGGTAAACAGTGTTGTTACCTCTGGCTATAAAGGGTTTCTAACAGCAAGAGAAGCTCAGGTTATTCCCAGGTAAACAGTGTTGTTACCTCTGGCTATAAAGGGTTTCTAACAGGAAAGAAGCTCAGGTGGGCAGATCCTCTGAGGAGGACAGGGCTGCTCTGACAGTGAGAGAAATTACAGCCAGACCTGGGCTTTCTCTCTGTCTGTCTGTCTGCCACGCACACACACGCACACACACACGCGCACGCACACACACACACACACGCACGCACACACACACACGCGCACACACGCACACACACACGCACACACACACGCGCACGCACACACGCGCACACACGCACACACACACACGCACACGCACACACACACACGCACACGCACACGCACACGCACACACACACGCACACACACACGCACACACGCGCGCACACACACACGCGCGCATAAACACACGCACACGCACGCACGCACGCACTCACTCACGCACGCACGCACAGGAGAACACCATACCTGGATCTGTGCTGGGGTCCACTGGTCCAGGTTGACGGATTTGACGCGTGATATGTGCACCCCCAGGTTACGGTGGATCCCAGCACAGCGGATGCATATAAACACGCCCAGATTCCAGGAAGCCCATCGGGGACCTGAGGAGAGAAAACCTGGATCAGACCAGCCCTGTGTGTGTGTGTGTGTGTGTGTGTGTGTGTGCGTGCGTGCGTGCGTGCGCATGTGTGTAGGGTTCAGACCAGCCCTGTGTGTGTGCTCTTCTGTAGGGTTCAGACCCCAACACCTACAGACTCTGCTCCATACCCCAACATCTACAGACTCTGCTCCAAACCCCAACATCTACAGACTCTGCTCCAAACCCCAACACCTACAGACTCTGCTCCAAAGCATCTGCACACCTGAGCATTCTCTCCAAGCCCCAACAAACGGGTGGATTCCTCCAGTCTAAACCCCACACCTCCAGTCTAAACCCCACACCTACAGTCTCCTCACTCAGGGATGTCTCCACTTGAGTTTAGGCCCAGTCACCAACACAGTCTCCCTCCCCCTCCGCTTAATTTTTCAGCATAGTCCTTTCCAGAGGAAACCGCTACACAATCAGCTCCAGGCATACCCCTGCCTGCGCAGCCCCAAATTCAGCAAAAACTGACCTGTAACAAACTTCCCAGAACAAACAGTTCCAGCGCGATCGTTAAGCCGTCAGTATGTTGTAGTGTGCGGAAGTTTCTGGACAATTTGTGGGCAGGAGGGGGGGGTGGGCGCTAAGCACTCAGTTGATACCGTTTGTGCAAGCTGGGGGAGGGGGAGGGGGGAGGGGGGCGGGGGGAAATGACAGTGCGCTGTTCACCGTCTGACGGGCTATACATCATCACGTTGCTGGGAAATGGATTTCTGCAGCTCTCCGACCCGTCGCTTTATCTACGGCTGTCAGCCATGTTGGGACAGGCTGAATAGTGAATACGCTTTCTGTCAGCAGAATTAGGAGTACCGGTGAAGGGGGGAGAACTCCTTGGCACTGAGGGGAACCGTGGCAACGGCACGCAGGCCCATGAGGTGCCCAAACGGTGCCCACGCGCCCCTGCAAATCGACCCAACGCTCCCCTGCAAATCGACCTAACGCACCCCTGCAAATCGACCCAACGCACCCCTGCAAATCGACCCAACGCACCCCTGCAAATCGACCCAACGCACCCCAGCAAATCGACCCAACGCACCCCTGCAAATCGACCCAACGCACCCCAGCAAATCGACCCAACGCACCCCAGCAAATCGACCCAACGCACCCCTGCAAATCGACCCAACGCTCCCCTGCAAATCGACCCAACGCACCCCTGCAAATCAACCCAACGCACCCCTGCAAATCGACCCAACGCACCCCTGCAAATCGACCCAACGCACCCCTGCAAATCGACCCAACGCACCCCTGCAAATCGACCCAACGCTCCCCTGCAAATCGACCCAACGCTCCCCTGCAATCGAGCCTCAATAAACAGTCAACACGTGTTTGAACAGAACAGATCTCCAATACAGCAGCAAAAGACAACTGACAAAAATTACGCAGCCTATTATGTAGTTTGATGTGAATGTCCACGTAGTAATGTTTAGTTTGATGCACGTGTCTATGGAGAATTGTTCGGTTTGATGTGAATGTCCATGCAGTAACACGGAGTTTGATATAAATGTCCATGCAGTAACGTTTAGTTTGATGCACGAGTCTATGGCGAACTGTTTGGTTTGATGTAAATGTCCATGCAGTAACACAGTTTGATGAAGATGGCCATGCAGTAACACAGGGTTTGTATCCTGAGGTATGTCTATGCAGTAAGTTTGAGTTCTCTACTGGGACAGTTCCACTCCTCTCAGAGCTAAGGGTGTAGGGGGAGGGGGGGTCATAGGGGGGTAAGGAACTAGTCCTGTACCCAGATGGTAGCTTTGAATGTTGGGAGGGGGCGGGGGGATGTGGTTCCTTGAGGGAGGCAGCCTACTTAGTGTGAACGGCTTCAGCAAATATCTAACTGCATAATGGGACAATAACGGCAGGCTCTCGGGATGAAGAGTTTAATCCCCTCTCTGCTCGACCCATTTCTGTCATATTCTCCCACTGGAGGTCCTGACAGCGAAGGGTCACAGGGTCAGCTGTGATCATCTGAATAGCTGGTCAGAATCTGTGCACTTCCTCATCGACCTAGTTCACAATGCGCAAGGTCTTTATTTAATAGGTTTTTAATGCCGAGTGTGCTATTTGTTCCCAAAAAACCAAACCCCACATAAGCACTCAATAAGCTGCCTAATTATTTCAAAGGATTTTCCATACCAGCTTCACAACTTCATAAGTTGGAGACCCCATCTGACCCTGACAGGTGACTTATCCCTCAAATGATGCCAAGCAGTCTGGTATAGAGTTGACTTGTGACCACGCCAGCACTGATTGGCCAGTAGCCCTGTAGGGCGGGGCTTCACTGGCTGTACCACTCTCCAAAAGGGGGGAGGGGGCTTCAGCTACCCCCATCTCACCACCCAAGAGCGAGTCCTCTAGTCAGTTGACCATCTGCAATCTGTCTGCGCATTAGGCACAGTCCTCCGACACGACGACTGCGCAGCTCAGCGAGCAGGGTGTGAAATTAACACCCGCCACCAGCTAAGTGCTGCTAAAAGTTTGATTGTGGCTAGTAAAATTTTACTCTAGCAGGCACTTTGGCTGCTAACCAACAAGGTTGTGTTATATTGCAAAGGGTAATGTGGCTGGTAAAATGTTGCAAATGACTGGTGATTTTTAGAATCCACAAGTCACTCTGGGCAGTCGGTGAAAAAAATGTATTTCATAGCCTGTCAGCTAGCATACTGCGGAGCTAGCATACTGCTACTTCTCCGAGCTCCTGAACTGATGGCGTTTCTGGCATCGATGAGACTGGAGGGGGGGGGGGGGCACCAAAAACCCACGGGTACAGTCCCACCCCCAAACCCAGAGCAGCTCGCCCGGGCCCCTCTGCTCAGGGGCCCAGGTCACCTTGTTCCCCGCGTCGGCCCTCCGCCACGCGCGCTGCCAGGACCTCTATGAATCACCTGCGCACTCCCAACATCTGTTCCGCTGTCAGTATCGATTCGTCGGATCGCTCTTAACAGACAGATGACAGAGCCGGCCTGTCCCCGCATTAATCACACGCATCTTTGTGAAGGTTATACACGGGAGAAACGTGGGTGTACAGGCGGGATTCTCTGCGTGCCTCCAGAGCGAAGCTCGCTCCGATGAAAGCCCCCCACCCCCCCGTCCCCGTCTGTGGCGTTTTAACCGAGCTTCAGAGCCACAACTTCTCAAGGACTGCTGTCAAAGTCAGCACGCGCATCACTTCCTGTCCCCCCCCTCTGCAGCTCCGCAGCGGCAGCACAACCGCCAACTACCGGGGAGGCTCGGCAATATAAACCGCTAACAAACGCGGTGCACCTCAACACCAGCTGGGCACGCTGGCTAGCTAAGTTCTGTTGCCGGGTAGAACTTGTAGAATTGTAGAATGTAGAATTCAGAATGTTAGGTCTGCTTCCCTTGTTCCCGTTGTTCCGTTTTTTCCCCACAAGCCAATTGTGACCTCCTTATGAAAGCAGAGTCACAGGGAGAGGGCGCTGAAGGCTGCGCTGGCGTTTGACAGAGTTAAGGGGGTAATAGCGCTCCGTACCTCCGATCTGTGGTGACCCTGAGCGCAACAGGGGCAGCGAAACCCACCGCCCGTGCTTCTGTTCGGAGCGCGCTGGCGGCTCGGTGGATGTTCGGAGCGCGCTGGCGGCTCGGTGGATGTTCGGAGCGCGCTGGCGGCTCTGTGGATGTTCGGAGCGCGCTGGCGGCTCGGTGGATGTTCGGAGCGCGCTGGCGGCTCTGTGGATGTTCGGAGCGCGCTGGCGGCTCGGTGGATGTTTGGGCGTGGCAGCGGCTCGGTGGAGGCTTGGCCGCGGTGGCGGATCGGCGGAAGTTTGGCCACGGTGGAGGCCCGGAGGACGTTTGTCAGAAACCGAAAGCCATCACGGCCAAACGTCATCAGAACCAACGGCTCGCCGCGCGCACCGCTGCTGATACAGAGCAGCCTCCGGGTGGCTGGGAGATTGATTTTGGCGGCGCACGCACGCGTCCCCATAACCGCCCGTCTCTACGCTCGACGGCTCGACTGAAATTATTCAATCAGAAGAGAGCAGAAACGACGCCCCAGTCCTGCACGCAAGCACATTAATAATTCAAATCTGAGATGATTAGAATTATGCTGTTGCAAACAGAGAGGAGGAAGTAATGAGGAAATCATGAAGAGATTACACGCCAAAAAATAATGAAGTTTTTTTTTTTTTTTTAATGAAATGAAGAATATTACCGGGGAAACGAGGGTGTGAAGTCACACAGGAGCATCGACAATAAGGGCTTGAACACTGCAGCCGGGAGGGGGGAGGAGTAACGGGGACTCAGTCGTAATGAGCAGACACGAGACACTCGACAGTGCAAGGGGCAGGGGCCACACAAGGCAAGTCAGTGTAAGGTTGTGTTACGTGTGCAAAATGTGCGAGCGTTTACGTGAGCGTGTGGATATCATAGCACCAAGTTGCTCACGCGCTCCATCTCAATCGAACACCTACATCTTTTCTTCCGCCCCGCCACGCTGTGCCACGGGTTCGGCCTGCTGCGAGGGGTGTGGCTGCGTGTCTGTGGGCGTGCCGGTCACCGCTGGGCGGGTTCGCCGATCCGCAGGGGTTAGGGAGGGACGCGGCTGTGGAGGACGCATAGCAGCAGAGCCTCGTCCTCAACAACAGACTGCAGGCCAGTACAGGTCAGCACCCAGGGGAGAGCACAGCCGTCGCATTCAAAATGTACACGCGCATGCCGCATTCAAAATGTACACACGCACGCCGCATTCAAAAACTACATGCGCCCAACATGTTGTCGAAGGGCCTCAAAACTTTTCCTTCATGTCTCTGATGTTGTGGTGGTCACCTCTGAAGCCCAATTTGTGGATAAAAATTGACTAGAGTGCAGTATTGTACAGAAAATTCCTGAACAAAGGCGGCTGCCTAATCATTTACTCATACAGAATCTTGAAAGGGCCTTGTGTTTTCAGTTAATTTAATTCATTATCCATTTGGCAGACTTATCTGTAGACTTATTCATAGGGACTAACAGAACTCTCACGACAGGATTCATCTATGCTAACGCCATGCTTTGTTAGCACAATGCTATGCTAACACGAGGGACTCAAATTTGACATGAGCAGCAGGCAGAAGCCAGTTAAAGGAGATCAGGAGAAAATAGACATATCTTCTGAAGAAGACATCTTCCATTTAGAAAGAACTTATGTAGCTGGGTCACTGAAGCAACTATCTTGAAGAAGAGTGTGTTGTTGAGCATAAAGCCAAGTTTCGTCTCTGTCTGGGTGAGGAAAAGCATATTTATTGAGAGGCAGGATCTGCTACAGTAGAATAAGCCATCCTCAACAAACTGCATTGTGGGAAATAAATCATCCATCAGCTTGATAATCTTTCAGTCAGACTCGTGTGCACTCAGAGATTGTGGCGTGCCTTACTGTTGTTAACAGAGATTGGTGGGGGGTCTAATGTACCACACCCCTCAGATTCTGCCCCCGCCTCTCTGAGCTGTGTTCCTGCTCCCATTGGACGAGTCTTCCGATTATGCTTCAGATTATGACGCTATACGCTAAAGGAGAGGACCGTGGTTCTGGAGCCGAGGCCCAGCCCGAGCGTTCTGTGGGTGAACTGCCAACAGGAGCCCGGGAGCTATTCAGAGACTCGTTTATTCCCTGTGGCTGGGTTACCGATCACTGCTGTACGTCTGTGGCTAGCATTCAGGCAAATGCACACAACGCCCCCTAGTGCACCGAGGGTGAAGGAGCACTGATTCAGACCATCACGCTGATCAAGGGCAGGAAATTAAATTGGACATTAAATAAATCAGCTTTATTGGACAGCAGTGTAGAGACACAGAAAGAATGAGAAGCAAGAAAGGGACGGACGGACGGACGGACATGCGACAAAGGTTCTTCAACGCAGACAGGAGAGAGAAGAGGAAGCCGGGACCCCATTGTTCCCCCCTCTGAATGGCCGTTACTCAGCCATTTAAAAACACACACCTGAAAGCAGCACGGAGCTCTTAATGACGTATACTCATTCATTTCACACATTGAGCTAGCCAACTTGCTCAAGTACAAATTTAAAGTCTATTAAGAATGAATATATATATATAGAAAGAAAGAGAGAGAGAGAGAGAGAGAGAGAGAGAGAGAGAGAGAGAGAGCGAGCATCATTTATTTTAAAAATTAATGCACTGTGATATATTTGTCCCAGCCCAATTAAAGCTACATTTCCATCACTATCTGAAAGCCATTGCTTTTGGTCGGTACGTTAAGGTGGGGGGTCCCCCCCCCCCCCAGAGAGGCAGCAGAAAAGCACACAGCAGCAGTTCTCCTCTCAAAAACACTCGCTGTGGGGAGAGAGAGGGTGTGCAGCCCATTCTGCAACAAACTCAAATTCATTTCAATTCCATTTTATTTGTGTAGCGCCTTTTAGACACGCCGTCAAAGATGCTTTACAGAGAAACAGGAAACTGTCCTATTTCCAATTCCAACACTGTGGGGAGTACACACACACACACACACGCACACGCACGCGCACGTGCGCGCACGCACGCACGCACGCACGCACGCACGCGCACGCACACACGCACGCACGCACATACGCACGCACACACACGCTTTGGGTCCTAGGATTTTGGGTGTGAGAAATACAAAGTAACACACACACACACACACACACACAACTTTAATAATTTTATTTATGTCCACATACAAAAAGTAACATCAAAGGACATAAACAATGGGGACACACAGTACACAGCAGTGCTATGGATACTTGTAGGCTCTTTTTTAAGGCTATAGGTAACAGTGCCGCTTTAATTGCTGACATGGAGCAATATCTTGCCAACTGCTTTGCCCGCACACACACGCACACAGCTCCACAAGGTTTGGGCCCTAGGATTCTGGGTGTCAGAAATACAAAGTAACCTCGCACTCGGTAAAGCCCTTTACTTCCTAACAGTCAACTCCAATTTTGAGTGAAGCTCCACAAATGAGGTTGCGTGGCAGAGTCTATTAGCCGGCCCTTGGGCCATTCTTTCTGGCTTTTTCTGCACAACACTCGCATGCAGGATTCTCTCGCAGGAACTGTCCGGCTGCAATCAGCCGAGCTGTATTCCCTTACGAGAGAGAACAGAGAGGTAGACGGACGAAGCCAACAGAACAAAATGAACAAACGAAGAAACCAAACAAAATGTAACAGCGCCAATGACAGACAGGAGAGGCAGTGCTTCAGCGCTTCAGGTCATAGAGTAGCACCAAGGGACGGCACCATTGCGATCACTTTTTCTCAGAACTGGTCCCACCAATTCCACACGTTTATTTTTTTCCCCAAAAAAACATGAGGACAGCATTTCCGCAGTGTACCGTGCTTGTAATGTAATAACTTCCCTCCCATGTGTTATGAAATGTCTTCTATACACAATTTAAATTTCCACTCAAGCGAAGATAAATCACAGAAAACCCATATTCCATCAAAACCCTCCCCTTACTACAGATCTCTGTCTCCACCTAGTGGCTGCATGAAGAACATGAGCACACTTTAGAGGCTAAAGAATTAAAGGAATTAAAACCTTTATACACAGTGCCTTTGGACAGGATAACCGCAGACAAATCCGAAAAGGCGAACACCCACTGTAATCCAAGAAAATCCTTCCAACAAACAAGCATTGTGACAGACATTCCGCATCAGAGTCCCTCAACCAATAAAACGGTCTTATCCCCCCCCCATAAACGCCCCTCGCGTTTACCCAAAGAGCAAACCGACAGAACGGGGCGGCAATCTACACAACACATTTCCAAATCCCGGGAGAAAAACGTTCTCCTGAAACGGAAAGGGTAAAGAAAGGCGCAAAATTCACACGTAATTTGCATGTTATGACAGACTTAATTTCTCCCCCAGGCTGAGGCGAAGCGCACGCGATATTTCGAAACACAACCCAAAGGCACCCAAGCAGTAGCCTACTATAAAACACTAAGCGACCATCTTTTCTCTGCACAGAGAAATAGTAGACTGGGGCAATTTCACTTTCAATTTAGGTTTCAAAAGGTAATGCAGTAACATCCCATATATGGCATATGACATATGAGCCCCCCTCACCCCCCCTCAAAAATAAAAATGTTACTTACAAAGATTTAGAGAATACCCATGGGGAGGGTTGGGGAAACATGAAATGAAAAACAAGTGTTTGAAAAATTTCCGAAGATCTGAAACCTAGACCCTTAGAGCAAAAGCAACATGTTGGGAACTGAATCCCCGACAGCAGTGGTGCCCAAACTTGGTCCTGGGGGGACCCCTGTGTATGCTGCTTTTCTACCCAACCACAACTGCAATTCAAGAATTTTAACAAGCTGTTAATTCTTCTTAATTAGGTGCTTTTGATGTTTTCAGGGATTATCTGCCCTCTTAAGCCACATTATGTCAGAAATAGCTATGAAGAATAAAAGCCATGCCGATAAGAATAAAACTCCCATGTTCACGTTGTAATAATTGTGCTACATTGCAAACAATTACATAAAGAGGTAACAAAATTTTAATCAAATTAAAGACCGAGGCAAATCAATGGGCTCTTACTTAGCTTGTTGAACACAATTTCTGTCATGATGTTTTCCTTAAACGTATTTACACAATGCGGGTTCGGCTCGTTGTCATTTGCTTTGTCTTTGAATTCTTCATCGTCTACCTAATGGTTAGTTTTTGTGGCCGTGTGTCCACATTTTCAACAATGAGGAGCCTGTTGATTCACCTCATTTTTAATTTGATCAGTTAAGAAATGTTGTTACCTCTTTTTATGCAATTGTTTGCAATATAGCACAATTAGTACAATGTGAACATGGGACTTATTCTTCGTGGCATGCATAGCTATTTCAGACATAATGTGGTTTAAGAGTGTAAATAATCGCTCAAAACATGAAAAGCACCTAATTAAGAAAAAAATAACAGCTTGTTAAAATTCTGGGTCTGCAATTGTGGTTGGAACAAAACCCAGCATACACAGGGGTCCTTCGGGACAGAGTTTGGGCACCCCTGCCCGACAGGATAACAACCTTGTCTGGCAACATGCCATGAATGATTTTCCTGGCGTTTTTTTCTTGAAAGACTTATTCATACAAAATGCTTGCTAGGCATGACGATAGCATAAAACATGAGTACAAAATGATTTTTAGGGTTAAGGTCCCCTTCTTCTTTGAAATAGACCTTTTCCAGGTCAAAGGTCAACTGAGAAAACAAAATGAACAGCATTTTTAAATCGTTGCACCTTAAAGCGAACCCTAGGGTGAACCGGAGAGCAAAATCTGAACGGGCAACTAAATGTCCCATTTCTGGTTTTAAGTAATCAGGAAATTACCTATATCCAAGAGTACTGAAAGAATGAGATTATAAACTGCTAGCAAGTCTTTTTTTTTACAGGCAGTACAATATCTAAAAGGGGACCACACTGAACCAGGAAGTTACAGGCCTGTTAGTCTAACTTGCACTTCATGTAAAATTACATAATCTATCATTAGGTCAAGGTGCATAAAACCTTTTTAAAAAATAAAAAATAAACCATTTTTCTTTTACAAAGATGTGAATGCACTGGATGGCTAATTCACTTGGACAACAATTTTGGGCAGGCCTCATCTTTGCAGTCACAAAATGCAACTCACCGCGGTGCAGTTCATTAATTTTTCCATTAAATCCATAGCATGATAATCAGATAAAGAATACTATACATTTGAAATACTTAACAGAAAATATATATATATATATATATATATTTTAAAAAAAATAAAATAAATAAATTCAGGTGACCTTGGGCAATTCAGTCGTCATCATTTTTAATGGCAATGACAGGCAGGCTTGTTTACCCATCATGCTCAGTGCCGAATGAATGGCGCTTCAAGGTAAAAGACGGTCTGGATGACTGTGTGTGTGGGGGGGGGGGAGCACGCACGCACGCACATGACTGATGCGCCATCAATGGCGTTTTTCAAAAACAGGAACTGAATACTGAGAAATGGGCTACAACTAGGACTCGTTCGCGGAAGAGAAACGCGTCTATCGAACGACGAGGAGAAGAATGCCGAAGCACATAACGCCAAACAAAACACGGGGGGGCGTGAGTGAGAGGCGAGCGGGAAGAGGCGATGAGTCACCCCGTTTCGGCAGTCTGGAGCGCGCTCGGCTTCTGGAAGCGAACAATGTACCTAACATTAGCGGGAGTGTCCCCTTACAGTCGCCGAGAACGAAAGCGCGGAGCCGAGGACCACGTACAGCACCGACGACAGACGCGCATTCACTCACACCTGCTTACGTTGCAAGAACATGCTTTTGGAAGATCCTTTTTTTAAACAAAGAAGAAAAAAAAAAAAAGTTGTCAGTATAGCCAACTTTTAAGTGGAGCAGGCCTACTGAGGCAAACCTTAAACAATACATTGTATAATGTCACGCAGGTATTTATGGAATGGATGGACTAAACAAAATCAGAGAAGGCATTAGGGAGGGATTTAATCCTACCCCCCATAGCAGGTTTTCCGTACCTCCGGTATTCAAACAAAAGATTGAACAACCAGCCATTTGAAAAACGACAAAGCCAATAGCTTTAGCAAAAGTTTTTATTTTAGGCGGCCGAAGTTCCCCTAAATGTGCTTATTTTGCTTAAATATAGTACACACTATGATCGGCGCTCATATTATAGCAGTTACCAGAATTCTGGTGAAAATTATGCATTTGAACGTCAAAAACAAACCTTAGTGTAGCCTCAAGCCCTGGACTTATAAAAGAGTATTACTCTGGCAAGTGCCTTGGTAGCTGCGAGTGGGAATTATATTTGACCTCTTCCAAGGCGCCTGTTCAGTGCCAGGAGGTGCCAACCACCAATGAGATGATGCCGTCGCCAATGACATGTGCCCCAACGAGGAACAGCTGTGTTGCGTTAGCCGCTTCCCGTAAGCAGCCATGGACACGTCCTCACAGATAATCGAGTCGAGAGTCGTGCAGTCCCAACTCCAGTCTTTCACATAATGCGTCAGGTTCACCTGCAAGCAATTTTCATTCATAATATGTTCACCAGGCTTTTATAATCCAGCAGTTTTATAACATCAGGAGTAGCCCTTGATTGGTGAAGGACTAATAATAATGATAATAATAACAACAATGATACATTTTATTTACAGTCTGCATGTTCTCCCCGTGTTCGCGTGGGTTTCCACCGGGTACCCCGGTTTCCTCCCGCAGTCCAACGACATGCAGGTTAGGTTAACTGGAGACACTGAATGGGTCATGGCGGTGAGAGTGTGTGTGTACACGTTCAACCTGCAATGGCATTGTTCCCGTCCTGCGCCCAATGCATGCTGGGATAGGCTCCAGCCCCGCACCACAACCCTGAATTGGACAAGTGGGTATAGATAACGAATGAGTGAGTGGATTTTATTTAAATCCGCAAAGTGCTACAAAGAAAGCTGGAGACAAGTCAAGACTGAATTCACTCCCTCAACTATTTTCACACAGGATGCAACCCGTTTCCAAGCCCTCAGTAGCAGATACTACAGGGTGAAAAAGAAAATGGTGATCGATTTCTTTCCATGACCCACAGATCAGTGGAAAAGCATGACGAAACAGCCGGGATGGAATTACACCCTTCTAGCGTCCCCCATCTGCACCGTCTCCATAAGCACTGACCTGGGATCTGTCTCGGTCTCACCCACCACTTACCCAAGGAGAAGTCACTCCTAAAGCACTGACCCTGGACCTGTCTCAGTCACACCCACCAACCAGACCACTACGGTTACACCAAGGCATCAATTCCACTACGGAATCCAGTCTATGACGTACGTCGGTAATGCTAGTGCGTCTGGCACGGCTTCGATTCTGGCGGCGAGCTGCAGTACGTCAACACATCCGAGAATAAAAACGGAAGCAAGCCGTGCTTTAAAAAGAAGAGGAGAAAGAAAAAAATTAATAAAAATCTCTCAACATGCTACTGAGACAGCTTTGGCAGGCGGACTCGCCACACTGCCCTCCCCTGACAGATGGACTCTCACGTTATATCCCTGCATGCCTTGCTGATCCCAGTCGGGTTCGCCTTTATGCATCCGAATCAGCTCCCCCCCACCCGATCTCAATGAGCAGGGAAGAGTTGGGTCACCCAGTGCAGGACTCAATCCCAGAACCCTGGGCTGCCTGCCATTCCCTGGGTAAGGGGGTGTAACGGCCCAATTTCATATAGGGTCCAGTTGTAATGAGCTTCAACACACCACCACTAGGGCTGGGCATCGAACCTCTGTACTTTTTCAGCACCGACCCAATCATGTTCGTAGCACCGAGTACCAAAAACTGTCCAAGCATTTGGCACCCATTTTTGGTACTTTTTCGTAAATAATTTCTAAAATAATCAGTTAAGTACCAAATTTTTAACCCCCGGCAGGGGGGCTTTCACACACTTTTTCCTGTTTTTATTCTTTGATTAGATATTGCTTGATATAAATCATAAATTGTTCATTTTATACTGCTGTTTCAGTTGACAACATTAAAACACTGAAATATTTCAGTCGTTTTGCCTTGTTTTGTTAAATGAGAAGAGATTTTTGGATATTGTCGAAAAATGTGTTTACATTCAGATAAGAAAGGTATTGACAAAAGTATTGTTTTGTTATCGGCATTGAATCCCAAGAAAATCCCCAAAAATTTCAAATGATATCAGCCCAAACCACCCACCCACCCACCCACCCATCCACCCACCCACACCCACACACACACACACACACACACACACGAGACAGGATGGACTTCCACCTTACACAATGGGGCAGAGGATGGCATGGCCAGTCAAGTGAGTGCTTGAGATAAGAGGCACAATTATCGGAGACAGGAAACAGGAAATAGGAGCAGGCCAGAGTTGCTGAGTAGGGCAGGAAGTGAGAGGCCTGCCGTGTACCACATTACACAGAGGGTGGATTCCAATCGCTTATTTTATCCGTCCTCTTCTCCTCGGTCCTCGCCTGACCCGGAAATCCATCGAGGTTCGCCATCTTTAAGGACATTCCAAAGCGCGAAATGCTCCGCGGAGGAGCGAGGAGTGGGGAACGAGGAGGCTCTCGGAGGATGCTTCAGTGAGGAAACACAAGTGTAGCCTTTGCAGTAGCCTTTTCTCGGAACGCGTATAAATTATCCACCACTCTCCATATCTGCCATGTTGCGGGCACACCCCTACACAAATGCAATTTTACCTTTCCTTTCCATTTATTATAAAGTGCATAAGCATAATGACACTCATTCTTTATAACTAACAAAAGCAACATTTATTCATGAAAAAATAAGCTACAGAGCATTATAGTTAAGCACGTAAGCGTAATATGATGCCGAGGCTTGATTGAGCAAGGCCGTTATATTTGCCTAATGCATGTTGCCTCGATTCCTCTGGCCTCGTATTTGACCCTAGCATCCTTTCCTCGCATCCTCCGTTGAGCGCGCGCATGCGCGCACACACACACGCACACACACAACTGAGGCTCCTTCCCTCTCAGCCATAGCTTAGCCCATCTTACACAACCCAACAAGCCCCCTGAGTTTTCCCGAGCGTCTTACGTAAAGGAACCATCAATTCATGTCACGGCATGAGTCTCTCCCAAGTGTCCCGTGGCTGCAAACAGAGGTGTGCGAAAAGATATCATGGGCGTGTGGCGGTATGCGAGGGAGAGAAAGGGGTGTGTAAGGTACGGTGTAATCCGTGTGCAAGTGTGCGAGTGGGAGAGAGGTTACCTCTACCGCACAAACACGTATCTGTGCGACAGACGTATGCGTGACGTGACTACATGCGGGTACTGGCGTTGAATGAGTGTGCGTGTGTGGGTGTGTGTGTGCGTGCGTGCATCAGGCCTGTAGAATAACCAGTCTCTCAGCACTGCTGGTGGCATTGTAGTATAATGCGGGGGGAACTAGGCTTGTAACTACTAAGGTTATGGGTTTGAGTCCCGGCCAGGAACATGCTGTCGGTCCCTTGAGCAAGATACTGAGCTCGCTTCAGTAAATATCCAGCTGTGCAAAGGGATTATAGGTAAAAACGTAATCTGCGCAAGAGCGTCCGCTAAACGGCGAAATTCGACGTTGGGCCGCTGCGCCGCTGCAGCTGGGCCCCCTGGGGCGGCCTAACGTCAGCTCCGCTAAAGCCTGAAAGAATGCAAACCATGTGAGCGGTGGTAGGCTGACTGCAGGCACCGCGGGCGAGAACGGGGGCCTGTGTGCTGTGCTGTGTACACACATTCACAAAGCTATGCTAACCTATGCGCACACAGCAGGCTAATGCTGTGCTCTACACACATTCACAAAGCTATGCTAACCTATGCGCACACAGCAGGCTAATGCTGTGCTCTACACATATTCACAAAGTTATGCTAACCTTTGCGCTCACAGCAGGTTAGTGCTGTGCACACACACACTGCGTTCCATTTACCTCAGAAGTCGGAAGTCGGAGCTGGGAATGACGTCACACCCGAGTTGACCGCATTCCAGTAAAACAAGTTAGGGCGGCAGTATAGTATAATAGCGAAGGAATTGGACTTGTAACCGAAAGGTTGCAGGTTCGATTCCCAGGTAGGACACTGCCGTTGTACCCTTGAGCAAGGTACTTAACCTGAATTGCGTCAGTATATATCCAGCTGTATAAATGGATAAATGTAATAATAAGTTGTGTAAGTCGGAAAACCTAGCTGATCTCATTGTTAGCAATAGCCTACCAGTTCTAGCCAGGTTAGCCATTGTTAGCAATACCAGTTGATAACAACGCACTACGCGGTATTTTGCGCATACAAACACCGTAGCAACATGTCCACATATAGAAGTCGGACAGATCTGTGTGTACGACTGATTTAATGAGACACAAATAAGACAGAAGTGCTAATAAACAGTATATTACTACAGCTTTCACTTATGTTGATGCGCGGAGCAGCCATCTTGATTTTGAGGTCGGGGTTGGTGAAAGTACCCCGACTTTCCAACTGGGAACTCGGAAATTCCGACTTCCCAGGTCAAATGGAACGCAGCAATATTCACAAACCTATGCTAACCTTTGGGCTGAGAGCAGGCTAGGGCAGTGGTGTGCACATACATTCACAAAGCTATGCTAAACCTATGCGCACACAGCAAGCTAATGCTGTGCTCTACACACATTCACAAAGCTATGCTAAACCTATGCGCACACAGCAAGCTAATGCTGTGCTCTACACACATTCACAAAGCTATGCTAAACCTATGCGCACACAACAAGCTAATGCTGTGCTCTACACACATTCACAAAGCTATGCTAATCTTTGTGCACACAGCAGGTTAGCAAGGCTAGCACGGCTACAGCATGGTGCACCCCAGATATAGTGCTGAGGGGACCAGGCATTAGGCCTGTGGTCCCGCACAGCCACCGAAAGGTTGCTGCCGGTTTATGCTCAAATTTCTCATCTTAGATCTAGAACGAGACTGGTGAGAAGGTTGGCTTGCCTTGCACAAAATCATAATATGCAAAACGGCAGGTCTTTGTGGGCGTTGAGAATCTACAATGAAGCTTCTTTGATCTACAGCACAATGCGAACCAATAAATTATATTTTCATCTGACTTCATTATGACTGATCTCTTCTGCTTAGCCTAGATTCTGTAGTTTACTGGGTAGAACTACTCTAGTTATTGGCTAATACAAGGCAGTTGTTGACAAAATATGGGAACACCTCCCCCAGTGTGTTCTTAAAGATTCCCTCTCCCTCAGTAAATACATGTTAGTGTGTATGTACTATGCATGTATATGGGGGCGGTGTCACCTTGCTAGACCATGGGCTCTTTGGATGAAAACACAGGCATATATATATTTATTTTCAAATTACCATCTTTTTCTACACAGTGAAATGTGGCAGCTTGTCCAGTGTGGCACTTTCATCAAATAGACAACTCTTTTAGAATGTTTCTTTTTTGTTTAATGACCATATTTTCTCTAGACTGCAAGTCAACTGTCAAATCAATGAGGACTGAACAGCTGCAGTCTGCCCAAACAGGCAGCTTTTAATCTCTAACAATCAATAGGTTGTGCACAGTCCACTTTACTGCACACATTGGGGACAGTGAAAAACATCGCTGGACTGGTCTTGGTAATGAATGCAAACCCTGTAACTCCTATGGGACTGAAGTAACAAGCCTGGTGTTTTAATGGCTTAAAGAAGATAGGGTTACGCCAGAATCCCTTCTGAGCAAATTCACCAATATCTAGAAAGGCACACAGACCATATTTCCCACTTCAAAATAAAGCTATATATTAAATCTATATTTTTTCTTGTCTTAAGTAATGCAACCTGAGCTCCCAATCACAAATTTAAGATTACCCGGTGACAAGATACTTTTATATCTAGAGTACAGTGATAGACATGGTTGTTTTGAGACCTGTACCATTCTGAAATGCATTAAGCATGCTGCTTATTGTGTGGAAGAACAACAGAATAATTAATAAGCAATAACAAGAAGAAATAATTGTGGCACATGGACACAGCTTCCCGTATTCATGAGTCAACCGCACTGGTTTTATGAAGATAAAATAATAACCATAAGCAGATGTGCATAAATAAAGTTCTCTGCCTGTGTGTTCTAAACGGAGAGTGGAATACGAAGAAATCAACAGAACATGGCAAATCGGATGAGCACACTTTGCGGGATTCCCCCTGGGTCCATTGCTGACAGGCTGTGATTGGCCGACGCATCATGATCACACAGTCCGCACAACCAACAGAACAGGGTATACCCCTGCCCATCATGAATACTAATTCAACACCGTCTCCTAGTGGGCGTGGCTGAAAAATGGACACAGTGCTGTCATGCAGTCTATAATACACAGTTTAAAGCAAAAGCGACGGAATCAAGTCCTGGAGGGTGACCAGCAATTCATTTAGTGTGTTGACTTGCGAAAGAATCCACACAGCTTGTTCTAAAGGTCTTGATTGGCTGCTGATTGAAAGGAAACCACATATGCCTGCGGAGACTGCAGCCTCCCAGGGCTCACGTGATGCAGTCTGAAAATCCATTAAGGAGGATGACCAAGGAGAATACTGTAGCAATGGACATTCTGTACTGAAATACAGTAAATGTAACGCCCGTTTCCAACAGGAGCCTCCATTACGTCATTACGAAGCAGAGAGGACAGGAGTAGTCTATAAAATACGTGGTACCAATTTCCAAAAATGAAAAAATAAATAAACACAATGCAATATATTTAAATCAGATGACAGCGATATGAGAGCACTAACATCAACAGTGTTGATAACACGTAGAGCTTCAGTACTACAGTTGGCTGAGAGACAGAGCCCGAATGAGGACGCAAATATTGAGTATCGCTCTTCCTTCTTCCTCTTCTTGAGTTTTCATGGAACACAAGCCACATGACTTCCTTAAAAGTCTATTTCAATGGCAGTATCTATCCGAAAGGAAATTAATGTAAGGAGAAGTAAATGTGGTCCATTTCAGGAAACCCCCTGCTGGGGCAAGTTGAACTGGTTAAAAAAAAAAAAAACTTCAAAGTAGTGACTCGATAAGAATGGTAAGGTTTGTCGGTCGTTCTTATATCGATAACCTGGTTAGCTAGCTACCCAATGGTTTCTTTATTTTGTCAGTGGTTCATTCATTGACTTCAACTCACACAGCTTTTGTGACCGATATTTCAAGGATTTCACAGTGGTACTGCGAATTTTCCTAAAAACACGTGAATAAGTGAGACAAATTACCACACATGGCAAGAACAGTAGGTGTGGTAAGTGTGCTACCTCGTTACTTGACGTAGCAGAAATCTACATGAATGGAAGTGGTTAAAATGAATAGATTACGAGCACATTTTCTTGACTCAGTTCAACGTACTTCCCTTACATGGTCTAACCCGTTAAGTTTGTCAAGTCTTCCGAGCAATACTCGCATCAACCCGGTTAGCAGTGATCGGCGACTCAGAGCTGGGTAACTAACATTAGCAAAGTAGCTAACGTTAGATTAGCTAGTTTCTTCCCACTGCTCAATGACAGCAATCGCTACTCACACAGTTAATTCCAGAGAGCAGTACGTTACCAACACTGTAGACTAGCTCGCTTTTTCACTTAGCCAAAATTAAATTAAATTAAAAACAGATGCGCTACTGTGGATCGTTTTAACCAAACAGCGTAGCTATTCATTTTGCCAGCCAGCTGGTAACACAAGTCTAAGGCTGATTTGTCTCGAAACCATATTTTCACTTGTTGCATTATAGCGAGCTATAGATATCGACATATGTGAAATCTGTTTAGCTAGCATGCTAGCCACACGGGATTCCCGGCACAATCGTACCTTTCGCTTCACAATCGGCGCAATATTTGTTGTCTTCTTCCCTCAGCATTTTGGACAGGATGGCCTGGTGCTGTTCATTGAGTTTCTGGGCCTTTTCCCTTTCTGATCTTGTCGTCATTTCTCTGTCGGTGTAGGACACTTCTGTAACGAAACGTTAACCTTACCCTTAAAAACGGTGCCTATGCAAGAGGTATTAAAAGCAATAGCATTCCCCGGGGCACCGTAACTACAGTACAAACCAGTGAAGCCAGATACAGCGCTAAATATGGCAGAAATCGGGACGCACCCGGAACCGGAACCGTCTCACCGCTGGTAAGTTACTCAGAAACCTGCTTGCTAATATAATGTGGCTAAATAACCACACAAACTGCCTGCTAGCTCTTTGCGCGTTTTATATAGAAGTTAGCCTAAACAAACTTGGAGAGCATCATGAGCATATTTCCCCCCACAAATAATCCGTCGTTTGCATTTATTTTGAAACAACTCAAATGTATTTAGATTGATAAGATACGCTTAGCTACACGTGATGTTACGCAATCACTGGTGACGAACACACAAGTCAAGCAGGCACACCTTGCGGCGATATGAAGAGCTTTACATTTTTGCACAATATTGTCACCGTGACGCAAATGGATTTTATTTGAACAGTAAGTACAATTGTAAGATTGACACACATCTGTTTTTATTAATGTAAAGGGAATATCAATACTGAAGCACAGGTCAGCGGTAGCTAATGTCAGTTTACACATTTAATTTAATGTGTGAATGTATATTTCAAAATAAAAATCTTACTGATACTTATCACCTCTTCTCATCCATATTTTCCTCCCACTTGCTTTTTAAAAAAATAAGTTTTTAAAGTACGTATACAGAATTTTTTTGCACAAGTATACACAGGTATAGAAAACAGTTGGATTTCCATGTTCATTGAATAACAGTCCGTTTGCACACGGAACAAACTCAATGTTTTGATACATATACTTATTTTCTTTATATAAGTATATTTATTATTATTACTACTACTATATAAATGTGAAAGGATTATAGCAAGCTTAGTATAAATACAAAACCTTTATACCGTTTATGACATCTAATAACTTCCGAGTGAAAATATCAAAAAGTTTCCATTCATGGAGCACTGCTCCATAAATAATCCAATGAGTGCAATATTTATACATTTGCAAATAATTATCAGAGAATTTTAAAAATTGTTGAAAGTCAGCTAGCTAGCATATAAAAGTATGTTCTGTGCCTGATGATGAATTTGTTCATTTACATAAAACCAAACAACCTTGTTTGTTAATGGGTACACAGCACTACCAAAAATCCTCCACGTTTACTGAAATGAGCCACGTTCAATGGACAACATTGCTTTTATAGAAAAAAAAACAGAAAATTTAAGTCACTGCTATATTTATGAATTAAGGCTATACAAAATAAATACATATTAAACAAAAAGTCAACCTGTTGATTAGCATTTCCAAATTCAGATTAGAGATATTACTTTCATAATTTTGGTGAACAATCCTTTCCCCCTTTTAACAATCTCAAATTGAGCCCTTGAGGTCACCAAACAGCCACCATAAAAGTCCTGTATCTGAAGTGTGTAGCAATCCTTCCATGCACTCACCTGCGAGGTAGGGTCATTTCTGTTCAGAATTTTTAACCCCTCCCTCATCCCAAATTTGAAATGCCCAATCGTATACACACACACACACATCAGCACTCATTGCCGTAACTATAGCGATCGATTTTGGAGAGCAGACAAGCATGTGCACTCCTCTGACGCACGCAATCCTAAGCCCCACCCACAGAACTATAGCCCCACCTCGTGAAACCGCACAGCCTCACAGGAAGATACTTCCTGCTTAACAGGCGGACTTGCTGGCACCCGATTGGTTGGGGGGTGGGGGTGAAAATAGCACTAACTGCTGGAGAGGTGCATCTCTCACTGATAAAAACCACTAGGGCCTCCTACCGGGACCTAGCATTTCATCAGGAGAAACTAATGCAGCGGTAACCCGCTGATCCCTGGTCATCTTAAACCCCCAACTTGAGTTTGGCAGCTAAACTCCTGGTTATGGTCAGCTTTCGGCCCTGCTTGTAAATATAGGGCTCAGCCTGTGCTCATGCAGGGTGACTTTAGCAACCAAACCACCTGGGAACCAAGTACGACTACTTTTCAAGGTGCACGGTTCTCAACAAAAGCCCCTCTTTACGAATCGGCATATACATGCACCAAACTCATCTTGAAATGTAAGATGGAGAAAACTCATTTTCGTATTCAAGCGCTCACAGCATATTTTCTATATACAGAGACGTTGTTTCAACCAACTAAAAAAAAGCCTCTAGTCGAATTTTAAAGCAGTCTTCTGGGTGTCTTGATGCGAGTCCGTACCGAAGCAGCATCTCTGTGTACGGCGGCCAAAACGTCTCATTGATCTGGATGTAGGGTTCGTGTGGGGTCTCCACTAACTTATTCATTAGAATCTGTAACAAAAACAGGGAAAATGGTAATTTGAATAACATACAATGATAAAAAGATGTAAAATGAACCTCTCCTTCACAATATACAAGCCACTGGGCATTGACACACAAAAGCCACAGAGTCCAGTGCATTCTGGTAATGCCACCCATTAACTGAATGCAAGTTGCCACTCAATGCACGAATAAGGTGTCATTTATTCATCTACTTGCATGCAAAGGTTTTGCTTTTTGACTGGCCAAGGAATCACCAGACCTATAGTAAGAAAAAATCCTAGGAGAAAGATTCTACTCCAACGAATGCATTCACACAAATGCACGTGGACACGTGCACACCGCTTACCTCAAGCATTTCATGCAGTGAGATGAGACTCTCTCTTGGTTCTGGGAGGATATTCTTTATATATATATAGAAGGAAGAAGAAGAAGAAAAAAAAAAAAAAAGCAAATTTACATGAAAAGCCCCTTAAACGCATTTGTAAAACAGGCTCTTTCAATATGCTTTCTCCACAGGGTTAAACATGTTCTCAATACAAAACTCACCTTCCTTTTCTTGTTCGCATTTCCTTCCTGTTGAGGAAGTGGAAAGTGCTCTGCCAGGATGTCACCGAGCGTTTCCAGTAGGTCGTCATGGTAATCTTTCACCCTCTGGATTTTTTTCTTCATGTCCTGCAAAACACTAAGAACAGTCGTGTTTTAATTATGCGCCAAGGAATAATGATAGTTATTCTGTCCTTCAAGAGTGCTTCGTTTTATCCAGATACTGACAGTGGTTCTGTGACTTACTGTCCAAGAGAAAATATGCTTGACCTTTAGAAATACAAAGAGGGCTTTATTTTCCTTTGCAAAGTATCTGAACTATCCATCACACACGATGCATCCATCACCAAGGCACATACCCCTTCTCAGATAATCGGTCGCTTTCATCTTGCATGGCAGTTACTCGCTCAGTAGCAGCCCTCAGAACCTCCTTCTTCTCTTCCAACCACTCCTGCTCACTGAGGGGGGAAAAAAAAAACTAACATTACTACACATAAATCTTTCAGTACAAGTGTAGACAGTTTGGTTCTTTCAAATGTTTGAAGGTCACACTAATGAAGGGCGACAGAATTTAACATTTAGAATAACTGCAGATTTCTTTCCCTTTTTATACAACTAAATTCAGATTCCTTTTCAGAGGTACATTTTGTTCAAATTGTGAAAACCTTTTTAAAATGTCCTTGAGTTTGTCTCTCTTTGCTTGTGAGCAGGACAGAACCATTTCAAGTTGTTTGTTCAGTCGTGGCAACTGCAAAAAAAAAAAAAAAAAAACGAAAAATTAAAAACATGAAAATGTGAGAGGAGGCATTCTTCATACCCTTCTTCCACTAGCATTAAAAATAAAAGGTTATGACCTACACACAAAACAGCTTAATGTTCACATACCTCCTCCTTTCCAACAGCAAGCAAAACCTCAGGATTTGAAGACAGCACTGAGACGGAAAACAAAAACCAGTACATCATAGTATAATTATGTGATTTCAGTTTGTAAACAGATGATATAATTTTACACTTTTATGTTTTAGAGATTTAGGATTATTGAGATTATCGGGGCAGGGGTATGTACACCATAATGCAAGTAACTGTGAAAGGTTGCAGGTTTGATTCCCAGGTTGTACACTGCTGTGGTACCCTTGAGCAAGGTAATTAAACTGAATTGCTTCAGCACTAAATTGCTCTGGAGTTATGTAACGTAATGAGACGCATAAGGGGTGACAACGATATCCATCCAATTAAACGATTAGCTGTAATCTATTTATTTAAGGACACTTACATTTCGGTTGTAATTCTTGCCACTCCTTAAGTTCTGCTGCAAGAGCATTCACACGACTCGCAGTCTACAGAACACAAGGAAAAAAGTGAAATGACTAAATTACTATTACGTTAGCAGCCATACCACCATGCACTCTGCTCCTGCTGAATAGCTAAAGCTAAGCAGGTGTGGGGCTTGGTTACTACTTGGATGTGCGACCTCGGATGTGATAACACTCTTTGCAAAGAGTGTCCTGGCTAAATTCCCAGCTTGGCTTTATCAACCTGCCACCTAATCATCGCCCAGTTTAATTGGCTAAAAATTGTGCTCTCCCTCGCAACCTCAGCTGATGTGTGGTGAGAGTTCTGGCGCACAATGGCTGCCGTTGCATCACCCAGGTTGGTGCCACACATTGGTGGTGGATGAGGTGAGTTCCCCCCATCATCACTAAGTGTCCTTGAGTTTCTTGAAAGGCGCATGCAAATGAAATGTTAAATAAAAGGACAAACGATTCCTCCCAGCACCGGGTTAATTTTAGGCCATATGATTTATTTGGCTGACATCAATGCATTTACAACAGTAAACACAGCGCTTAGGGCGAGTTTATGCACTAACCTGATCGCCTGGGTTCTGAAGTGACTCGGTTTCTGCCAAAGTGATTTCATTTTGAAGCTGCAGGAAAAAACCGCTAACTGTTACTACGACCGAATAATTTAATGCAAGTAATTTCTTCGGATAGGAAGCACGATTATAACCGTTGCAGCCATTGTGTATGAAGACGGCACTGACCTGCTGAAGCAGAGAAAACTGCTCCTCACACTCGTCCAGCAGCTCCGCGCGCCCAGCCTCTGGGATGTCCCGGCTGGCTGGTGCATCCGGAGGCAGATCACCCTGGTACTCTGACATCTGCTTGGCTAAAGCCTTAGCCTTATACCAAAGTAATATGTAATGAATAAAAACCATTATAATCACGTTACTAAATAGCCGATTACCTTTTTCTAAAATATTCTACAGTTTAAAGAAACTAGCCACCTAAATACCTCTGGCTAACTGATAGCAAGCTAGTAATCGATAACGTTAAATATGAGGGGAAAAAGACGGCAATTAACGTTAGATCGCCACGAAGTTATCGTTACTTACATTCTCCAGAACTTCGTCTGCATCCTGAAACACAAAGTTTTGGTTAACGACAATTAGCTAATGTTTAAGTTATGAGCTGTATTCAGTTCACTTTACATTACAAAGCTTTCATTTCAACAAGCTAACCCTGACGTTAGATAGGCTAGACACCATACCACGACGCCAGCTAACCCATTTGAAGAAGTTAAAAGCGAAACATGTGTCTTTGCATACGATAAACAAATACTGGTATTTAAAAAAAGTAGTCTTAGTCTCGGTAGTTTACAGTACGATCTCTTACCATGTCTAAAGATACTGCGATGACAGTTCACAACAATACAAACAACAGGCTTGTTTCCGCAACTAAAAATGCCGCCACTTATTCATTGACGTGACGTAGACAGGAAGCGGAAATAGTGAATACCTTAGAGAAGTTGACGTTGCATGTTATGATTGGCTTAGATTTTTTCCCCCACAAACACCCCAAAAGTTCAGTGTGTGATCCAAGGTGTGATCATGGAAAAGGTGAAGAATAAATGTTAGCATATTTGAACTCGCTTCTTTTGGTATATTCAGGAATTGTATATGAGATGCCGTTTAGGAAAAAAAATCTAGTGAACATTGATTTCAGTTGGCTCATACACATCTTTTGGTTTGTCAGTAAATTCATATTTTCTCCTAAAACAATGTCGCGACGTTTAGCCAAGAGAATATGGTGAAAAATGAATTGTAATTAATATTTTACAAAAAACAGGAACACAACTGTTAAGCAAGGCCGATGTCGCCACCTAGTGGACACATGGTATGATTGCATGTAGAAGATTGCACGAATTGGTGTGTGTGTTGTGTGAACTGTATATCACATTTTAAAATAACAAAATAACATATTGTAACATAACATGTCCTGCCTTTGAAGTAAAAATGCCATGGAAACAATAACAAAAATTATTGATTCTAAGATGGATAACATGTCAAATCATATCTGTCATCATGTTTACAATGAAATAATGAATTGGGAAATAATAATCCAAAATAAGCGGACACAATAGCATATGATAAATATGCTAATATGTGCATCCTTATGTTTGTTATCTGAGAATGATTTCTACACAATTCATTATCTGTGGCTCTGAGGTAATAATAACTATTTTTTATCATCCTGTCTTCACTGCAGAATGCATATATTACTCTATTGCTATTCCTGTATGTTACCAACAATGGTGAACATTATTCCTAAATTACATAACCATCCTTCCATAACAATTCTCATTTTCAGCAGGTGTTTATACATCTTACATTCTTACTCAATCCAAAAACTTTGGGAGAACTTTTCCTACCTCTCTATACCACACACATGCTGTTAACAGGAAAATGCTCTGCCTTGAAGTGTTTTTTGGTCTCACTCTTCTGGCTAAACCCCTCACTCTCCTCACTCTTTTGCCTTTCCTAGTTCATGATTTCAGTGTGTCGTACGTCCTGCAGGCAGCAGGAGACTGCTCTCCGGACTCAGTGCACTGTTTGTGGATTCATTTGAATGGGAAAGAACCCAGCATTTCAGTGGCCGAATATAAGTGTTTCTGTAAGGCGAACCAGGAGTGAGGGGGTGCATTTCTGCTGCTGTTTATCTGTTTGTTCTAGAACAGTGGTCCCTAACCCTGGTCCTGTAGGTTTTCATCTTAACCCTAATTTGGCACACCTGATTCTCCTAATTAGCAGCTCAACAAGATCTCGAGATGTTGAATGAGGCGTGCTTTGTTAGGGTTGGAGTGAAAACCTACAGGACGGATCTCCAGTAACAGGGTTGGGGACCACTGTTCTAGAATCTTTACAGGAGGGGGGGGGGGGGGGGGGGGGGGACAATGTCAAAGTGTGAGAAAGCACAAAGCCAATTTAAATTTAAATCACAAATTTAAGTAACCGTGTTACTTTTTGGTCATACTCTATGCAACATTTTTGCTTTAATACTTGATTTAATATTTAAATAGGAATGGTGGGAATGTTTAAAAATAGACAGTTTTTGAATATACCATTACAATTTATTTTGTTTGAATCACCCTGTAGAAGTCAATAACATATCTAACAATAACACAATAGTTCAAAAAGTTTTTATTATTTTATTGATTAAAAGTTATTATTTAATTGGCCAGAAAATTCTATTGTGTTATTGATTCATTCATTGTGTTATTTGTTCGTTATTATGTCACCACCACATCTAATTTAATCATACTTTATTACATTATTGGCTAGATTTGACATTATTGGCTGCCACTCAATATTTGTAATCTTTCATGGCAGCTAATTAAACAGCAGTCACATTGTAGATAAAGTCAGAGACTGACAAAAATTGGAATTATAGTGGATTCTGATTCAGAATCTTGGCAGATGGTTACATTTTCACCTCAATAAAAACAATTTATTTTGCTTCTACAATATATCTTCACATGCTTTTTGGTTATACCTTTACTTAGAATTCAGAGATTTACGTAAAAAGACATGCAAATGCATCACATGGAATGTTAATGTTGGGTCTTAAACTACAATTTGGTGAATTTCTTGATGATAATTACCCACATTGCTCACAGTCATTACAAATACAATACTATAAATGTATGTTGCCCAAACTCTTTGTCAAAAGCACATTGGTTTGTATTTAATAAGAATAGAAGGTGCAGTTCTGTACTTTAGAAATAGTGCATTTTACCAATAACTTGATGTGTTGTAAATATGTCCAACGGATTATTGAATTAAAAACATAAAGCATCTGGACTGTCTCAGGCAAGTGGTTCTGCCAACTAAATCTGATCACTGTTGAGAAAATATAGCAATTTCTCCTCATCAACAATATAGGCGAGGACACCAAAATGCATGCTTTTTGAATCACATAATTATTGCTGAATATTAATAAAGCTCTAATCTGTTTTGCTTTTATGAAATACGCATTTTGTAGCTGTTTATTAGTGCATCGTTCCATATGCTCTCCAAAGAAGTACAGCGCAACAGTTCTGTTATATAATGCAATTCATGTAATGTATCAAAACATTTTAATTACAGAGATTAAAAACATTTTCCTCACAGATATATTAGCACTAACATTGATTATGCATCTTATGTTATTTTTTCTCATATTAGCACTAAAATTGATTATGCATCTTATTTTCTTTTTACGTAGGTTGTGCATAACAAATATGTCCTCTTGCTTTAATAGTACATGGCACAGGAGAAAACATAGCATTTCCGTTCCTCTCACGGAACCGCCTAAGTGTTATTGCGTGAGAACACATGGAAACCATGATAAAAGCGATCCGTTGTCTCCACTGTTTTCCATATGCACGATAGAGGAAAATGTCCTGTAACATTTTCCACACTCTAACCTGGACAGTCTCTGGAGACCCCGGGAAATGGTAGCTGTGAACGACGTGCTGCATCCTCGAGGCCATTCCTCACAATGAAACTTCAAACTGATTTTGTGTGGGAAACACACCCTGTCCCGTATGACCAAACGCACGCAGTGAAAAGGGTCAGTGTTATCTCAACTCTTAAACAGTTTGTATGCATTCCACAGGTATAGCGTACGATCCCAGAGCAAATTTATTCTGTCAAAAGTTTATTTAACGCTCAACTTTTTATTGTGTCAGACGTAGAACAGATTTCACAAACTGAAACCTAAGTACCTCCCCCCACAAAGTGCTGATGATACTAGTCTGTCAACATGAAATGTAATATGAATCAGAATTGGTAATAGTGTAGTTTAAATAACATTTATAAGATTTTTTTGAGTTCTGAGGATACTGAAATGTAAAAAAATTGGGTAAAAAATGAAATAAAATGAATCTAAATTAAGGATACATTACAAAGTGCTAGGACTGAATAACCTTAAAAAGGAATTAATTATTATCGATACTGACATGTTCACTCCCTTTTAAATTAAATTTGATAATACAGAAATAAAACGAGATCAAACGAACTACAAACATTAAAGAGTTGTAATGCAAGTGGTATATTTGATACTAAATAACCTGGGTTTTCAACACCAGGTTGTTCCCAATCCTTGATAAATATTTGTTTAATCTTTTTTCCTTTCTGATTATAGTTATCACAGAAATCTATAAGTGATGACATCATTGCAGTTTCGGTAATTTGACAGCACATTTTACTTCCGGTGTATGCATATTGAAATAAACACGCGACACTGGCAAAATGTATTACAAATATGTATATTTCTGTTTGGACCTTCATACTATATTTGAGTCAGTTGTATTGCACTTGTGTAGGTGTTTGCTTTTGACTTGAGATTATTTTAGACAACTGTTGTCATGCCGTTTCATGCCTTCTTCAAATGAAATAAAACTGTAGGTTATGTAAGATTTGGGTACAATGTTTATAAAAGTGCTGAATAAATATGGAATCTGGGAAGTTTATTAATCACAGGAGACCAAGCTGCTTATTTTCCCGGAGGTATCAGTCCAAGGCTGGAGATTCTGTAGAGCATATAGGGAAGTATTGTGGAGGCAAAGCGGATCTGGGTTCGCCGGGTGATTCAGTGTTTTTTGAAAAGCCTCCTGTTGGAGTTGCATGAGGATTCGGTTGGCCTGCTGACGTTCGGCTTCCCTTTCCTCTGTGGTCTGCCGTCTGTATCGAGCGAGAGAGTGAGTGAGTGAGTGAGTGAGTGAGTGAGTGAGTGAGAGAGAGAGAGAGAGAGAGAGAAGGAAAAAAGAACATTGTAACATAGTCCCAATCTGCAAAGTAAACTAATTGTATTTTTATTTTTGATTAATGTATATCGTCAGTTACTATACCATATGTATGTATTTATTTATTCATCCTTATTTTATTTATTATTTTTTTCTATAAATATTTATTGAGCATGCTGTAATGCTTTGGAAACAATAGTTGATTTCCATTCATGCCAATAAAGCCATTTGAACTTGAATTTGAATTTGACTTTGTGAGAGAACAAGGATGTTCCAGACCTTTATACCCATCCGATATTCAAACCTTTACAGCTTCTATGTTAATATATTATGTTATTTAAGCTGTATTCAATATTTTTTAAATATGAATGATATGTGGCCAATTCAAATAAATTGTATTAAATGAGTAATTAATAGTAATTCATAAATTATATAATAATATAATTATATAATAGTGTTATAATAATGATTATAATTATTATTATTAATTATATAATAATAATAATAATAATAATAATAATTATTATTATTATTATTATTATTATTATTATTATTATTAGTAGTAGTAGTAGCAGTAGTAGTAGTAATAGTAATATAGTAATACAACTACCAATAATAATAATCTTCGTTATCATTATTGGCATAAGTATCATCAGCACTGTAATAGTAAGGTGAAGGCTTGAAGGGCAGAAAATAAGGACATCATCTCACTTTCTGAGCAATCAACTAGAGTGAAAATTATTTTACCGCCATTTTTATCTATTTAAAATATATGTATAATAAACAATTATGGTGCGTTTGTTTCAACACACCATCTGTCTTCATTCCAGTTATTTGCACTTGGAATATTACTAAATAATATCAATGTTTAATTTTACCAAAGACTGTAGTATGTGTATCAGGGGTGTAGAAGAGCCACAAAAAGCACTAAAACTAGCAATTGTCACGTAGGATTAGGCAATCAGCTAAATGCAAATAAAGTTCACCAATAATAGCATCAGAATGCATCCAAACTGTACTCTACGCCCTTTCAGCAGACTTTTCATCTTAATTTTGATTTCGTTTTTTAAGAATGAAGGTGTTAGGCTAGTTCACCATCATATTCATCAAGACTTTACCTCCATTTAGTTCTCCTGTTTTGGAACCATGTTTTGACTTGCGCATCAGTCATTTTGAGTGATTTCGCCAGGCTCGCTCTCTCTGTGGACGCCAGGTACTTCTGTCGATGAAACCTCTTTTCCAGTTCACAAATCTGAAGTCTTGTGAACGAAGTTCGAGGCTTTTTCTTCTTGGGCGGTGTCCGGTTCTGGTACGGGTGACCTATTCGGCGAGTTACAGTGAATGGTGAGAGGGCCGCTGGATTGGGTGAAAAACAACAGCAAAAAAAAACAAACAAAAATCAAAAGCCATGCATACAAGCGCCAAAATTCAGCACGGCAACAGCAAATACAAGTACACCGGAAGCAGAACGGTTTGCAAAGTACAACATTTGGATATCGATAACATTATTATTATTATTATTATTATTATTATTATAGTACTGGTAGCAGTAGTACCGCTACCAATAATTATAATCATATTTATTATCATTATAGGCAAAATTATAATTACCATCAGCACATAATAGGATGGAAGCTATATAAATTACTTTGGCTCCAAAAGAAACATCAATGTAGGCCTGTATTCAAACATAGCTAATGTAGCCCACAGTATATTGAATATCATATCCTATTGCTTTCCTTTCCCTGTTCGTTTTCTCACCTAATCTAATGCACGAAGGAATCCATGTCCCAAAAGACATAAATAATATATTTCGAAACACCGAACAGATTGAAATAGCGAATAATGGTACATAATTGAAACATCTGCTCCGCGACAACATTTTATTATGCCATTTTAATATATATGTCGCACACCTTTAGTATAATTGCGTTCACATTAGAAACTTAACTTCTGGACACAGATTTAACAAAACGTAAGATAATTAATGTTTCCCTCTACGCGTAGGCTACATAGGCATGTGCAAAGGGAAAACATTTTAAGCAATAACTAGGCCTGTACAGTAAGAAACAGCATACATTTCAAAAGTTAGAGATTGCTAAGCAACGTTAAACAACTGAAGTGTGTTGATAATATTGTTTAACTAATTGTTTTAAATGCATTGAAAATGCGTATATAGGAAAAGTTTAGCAACCTAATTATCATCAAGTCAGCGCTGGCAATTTTTTTGAACGGTGAACGATCTCAGTTTAGTCCTAATGTAGCAACTATTCTCATAATCATTTAGGCTATGTAAACACAAGGCAGAGACAAATGAAATTATCTCGCTCACGCCCTTTAAAATCATATTTATTATGAACACCATTCTATATATTATGATAGAGGTATGGTAGAGTAGAATTTCTATCACGTTTAGAGATTTGTCATAATTTAGCATGTGGAGTTCATTTGCACATTACTAGCCTATTCCATGTCTCAAACAGCCTACTGCTACACTTGAATTTCGACAAACCTAATTAAAATGCTTTAATGTGTTGGCTGCATACGAACTCCATGCATGGTATGCCTTCCTAGTCTCGTTTAATCAAGAGCACTATGGACTCTAAATGCCACAACAAAAATGACAAGGATTTATTAAAGTCTTTCAAAATTATTCCTGGAGCACATATTTGTCATTTATTCCTCCCAGTCGCCAAAAAAAAACAACAAAAAAAAACGACCGTGCCAAGCAAATTCCTCATATAGCTAGCCACTGTTACCTGTAAATCTATCTTTTGTAAACCTTCTGTTACTCTCCATCCAAGGAAATGTTAATCCCGTGAGATTATTGATGGTGTTCACGGTTCCAATACTTGGCACTGTAGTCATGCTTGTGGCTATAGATGAATGAGCATTAGTTAGTGGTCGATGAGCTGGCACGCGTATCACTCCGGCCGGATTCATGTTACTCCCGTTCATGTTCATGCCCATATTCACATTGTAAGAACCGTTAAAAGACACACCACTGCACGAGTTGCTATTATATCCCCCAGCATTGCTGATGTTATAGTTGCCGGCCATCGTTTGGTAAGCATTACCGACGATGCATCCTAAACCCCAATCGGACTCTGGGAGTCTGCTGTTGGGAATCATGCAACTCCCCTGGTCCGCATTGTTCAAGATTTGATCGATACCGAAATTTATCGGCTCTGCTTGAGTCTGGTGGAGTTGAGCCCCAACATGATCCATGGTCACTTGAATCCCCGAATACAATGGGTCTCCACGCCGTTCGCCTTTAAAGAAGTAAAACACGTCGTGTTGGTCCAGCTGCAGTCGATCTCAGTGAGTCTAAGTGTCGCACGTGTGCGAGCGCGGCTCGAATGAACTCCATGTGTTTATTTCCTTGTTCACTTTTCGTCTGATGCCGGAGCCCGGAGAACATCAATCAACCCGCTAAACAGACAGGCTGATTTAAGGCTGCGTTATTTAACTTCGGTACCTAATTGGCTTGAATCTCCAAGCTCCTGAAACTTTTAATGAAAACTGGCTCATAATATCTTAAAACACAAATCACGGATATGATGAATGTAGGCTAACCAAAACGTTCCACATTTCATTCGTCTTCCGAATTTTTGCTAGTTCTCATTTTCCTTCATTATTCACATCTGATAAAACAACCTGTAATATGGCAATGGATGATAATATAAGTAAAATAAATAAAAAATACGGTTTTTTCCACAATATTTTTGATACGAAACACAAGCAGATATACGCGAAAAAACAAGCAGACTACATGGACAAATGCGTTTTTACGCGAAAGGCAAAACGAAATTATGGGATTACTTTTTCAGTAATGACCTATGACGTTAACTCATAGCCTATGACACATTTCAACTTAAATCAGTTGAGCCAAACCTTACATCTTCAGTCATTAAACCGTTTGTAATCATCATTAATCTAAGGCAGCAATTAATATCTTACGTGTGACGGTAGAATATTGTTTTTTTTATTATTTTTAAATCGAGGTTCAAGTCGTAAGTCACGTGGTCATAGATCCCTAACAATACAATAATAATTGGTAATTGTAACAATAACTATTGTAATTGTGAAACGTGTGAGAGCGATGGTGAAGAATATGATTGTGCAAAATGACGATAGTTTCATCTATTTTACAAACAAAAACAATTAAAAACTGTGAATGTCCAGTCTTTCTTGTCTTTAATATGACAGAAGTCCCTAAGAAAGCAAAATAAGCTTCGAGAATATTTGATCCTAATATTTTAAGGTCGGCTCTGCTCTGTTTTCTTTGTTAAATCATTGACAGGAGGTTTTCATGAGATAACTGTATGGAAAAAAAAGTTTCTTGCAAAAAGTCTAAAATGGGAAGATACGCAATGGAAGTTTATATAATTTAAATTAAAATGAGAAACCATTAGGCTACATCAGAGAAACGACTAGTTTTTAGTTCATGCAATGAAAAATACTTGATATTGGGCTTGTCATTCGCTCCTCAAAATCATAGGCTACAAACATTTTAAGTGACGTTAAATGTAAAAATCATAAAATGTAGTAGGCTAATTACTTGAAAAATATTACACTGAATTACTAATTATGGCTCAGCAGCCTAAATCTGACTGGTGGAAATGTCTTCAAAAGCATTACTGTTCCATAATGTGTTTATTTGCTCTTTGCAACAACCTCTTTGCCTCCTTTAACTAAATTCACACTAATACAAAAACAAATGGTCATGGTCGGTCTCACTTTAATTGGACTCCTTACATTGGACTTTAAATCACCCTCTCTATCATATTATATGCCTATTTGACAAGTCTATCTGGTTGTAGCTGTTATTTGTCAGTTTCCCCCTACGGTAACTGTGGATGAATGACTGAACAATTAAAGTGAACAAATAAATTAACGAACCAAATGAAAGAACAAATGAACAAACTATCAAACGAACAAACACTCGATCAATGACGTAAACTTTGATTCCCTATTGTAATGTGTATCTGTATATTGAAATGCTTACTCAATAATTAAACAAAGCATTTTAATTTCTTATGCGCTTGAATTATTTATCGAAATATTTATTTTGTTTATGCATCTCATATACCTGCAGCTGTGTAAGTTTCATCCACTGGCCTCTAGCTTATACCATACTGCCGGCTCTTGTCTTGTACGGCAACAAATTAATTTGTCCCGATCATTTTAAAGAGGACAGACTACCAGCAAATACAAAACAGCTCTGACACAATGATTAATGTTGGTACCAATGCAAGCGAAGAGGAAGGGCAAAGAAAAGAGAATAATTCTCTCAGCTGCTCTGTCTGTCAGATATCGGCTTTGTATATGCCTACCCCACTGACCCTCTACCACGTCCATCGTTTCAAGGCAATACTGGTTGATAATGACCCACTTTGACGACAATAAACAAAGCGTGTTGCTGGGCATAATCTATACAGCGGCGTTAACATTGTAAAATGCTTTTCGTGAATGGGGTCAGGCTTTAATCTCGTCACATGCTAGATTTTATCTGACCAGTAAATAAAAAATATACTACTTACAAATATGCAACAGTAACATGGATTAACATTGAGTACTGTCAACAAAGGTCAAAATAAACTATACACTGAAAAATGTATGTTAGAACTATACTTCACGAACACAGTCACACTTCATAATGAACAGGAATACACACTTATGCAATTACACTAGTGGCATCTAAATAAGTAGCTACTGAGAAACTGGCAGCTATTTTAAGTAATTGACACACTATTTCACATTATTCACATGTAAACATTGGTATTTAATTTGTGTGATTTTAATTCATAATGAAACCATATACATTCGATTGAACGTCTTTTGAACTCATGGGACATATACTGTATGTAAAGTGTGCTAGTATTCTGTCATGGGAATATAGACATTTCCATGCAATAATGTGTCAATAATATTCAAACTGAATGACAGTGCAGCTCATCAGTGCACCTGATATGGATTATGGGGAAAGACTACTTTTGATAATCCAGAGAGCAGTTGATCTCCACTTGAATATCTTGGCAGTAGTAAAATACATCAGAAATATAATCAGGAAAAATGGTAAAAAGTAGGTGACACAAGACGCTAAACCATTCATTAATTTTATAGGCGACTCATTTTAGTATCTCAGCAAATCTGGTACTCGTTTCTGGATTGCCTCAAAATTCTCTCCCCAAAATATTAACTGTGAACTCCTTTGAAAATGGTAAGTTATGAATATCATTTTAACAACTTTCATGTTGATTCTTTATTGTTAATTTTGACTATGCTCTCTATCATGACAGTCTAAACTCAAAGCACAACAATAAAAATGTTATTATATGGAATAACTGGCATGTCATTTTTGTGATATCTTTGTGAGTCAATGTTAATGTTTATAGCAGTTTGGAATATAACCATTGTAAGTGTGTAACTCTCCCATCACACTTGAGTGAAACTGATGCATGGGTCCCAACATCACAAGTAATATGCTTTACCATTGTGCCTCTACTTGGACTATCAAAGAAGCACCCAATATCATCCTTGACCTAACTTTTCTCATTTAAATTGTGGATGAAATTACCCAAGTTCAGACTCCATTCTTCCAAGGAAAACCATTCTGACCAACAAAGTCACTGTGGATTTGAATAATCTCCAGTACCAGGTCTCGTGCATTTAAGATTAATAAATGACCCAAAAAGGCAAAACATTAACAAATGGTGTATTATGACACTGGCTGCCTTTATATGGACAGGGGAGGTAGATACCTCACCTTTATTTAATAAGAGCTCTAAACATGTTTTTAGATTGTTTTACACAATTAACATGCATCCTCTCTGAAATGCAGATCGCCCACTGGCTCCTAATTCCTTTAGATTCCAATGTCATTTGATTGCAGCCAATTACACAGTAGCTTCTGTTTGCCTTGTACACTTGATATGAAATAATTTTATCTAAACTGAAAAGTTCAAAATTAAAATGATTTACTATTATTTGATATTTTTGAAACTCTTATAAATGCTTAGTATACTGTAAAGTGCAATAAAAGCTGCTAAGTAACTGGTAATGGTTACTTAACAAAATTTCCAAGCTTGTTAATCATGATAAAAAAAACTAGATCAGGATCACTATTGTACTTAAAGTTAAATTCACGGTCTCTCCTATTTACGGCCCACTGACTACCACTGGTACAGGAGCATCTCGATAATGGGTTTATGTATATCCTTCAAGGGAATTCTATTGTCACTGGGAATGTTCATCCCGTAAAGACTGAAATAAAGTGAATAACGATCGGTATGCTCTCGGGAGTTCCCCCTCTAACATATGGGAAACTTCTGCGTCCCTGCCGGCATGTGGAATCTCTCATTACCAAACAGAGGGCTGCACTGCCGAGCCTCGTCTTCTGTGTTGCCGTTGGATTGTCTCTGTCTGAAGTGCAGGAGCGTTGTGGTGCCTGAGTTTTTATTTGAAGAACACGAGAGGGGCTGTCCCACATCCCCATCCCATCCTGACAGCGAGAGCACAGCTGGGAAGTATTTATTTGGAGATTCATACTCTCTACTCGTTATTCCTCGAACAAAAGTATTACATTAATGTTGGCTTTCACTACCTCAGAGGCTCAATAGAAAGAAACCGTTCTTTGGTTATTGATGGGAAAAGTAGTTAGCAGTTTAGATAGGGGTAATCGGCTTTCCCTTTCAATATAAGAGCTTACAATTCAGGGTTCCATCTCTGGACGACATCTTGAGAGACCAAACGTTAGAATTTTCAAGTCTCATATTATAGCATCTACTATGTTAGCTTCAATGTGTATAAAAGTAATTTAATGTGTTGGATAAAACAAGACACTATGAAGAGCATGCTCACATTGATAGCTAATTTTTAGACAAAAGCTCCAGATCGAACTCTGGCTTAGCGATAAACATTTTACCACCTCCTTTCTTGAATTTCTATCTAGGTTTCACTATGATTCAGTTCTATACAGTTGTCTAGTGTTCCTCAATATGCTGTAAAACAGAGGTTCCCAAACTCGGTCCTGGGGGAACCCCTGTGTATGATGGCTTTCGTATATAGCACAATAAGTACAATGTGAACATGAGACTTTTATTCTTAATTACATGCATAGCTATCGGACATAATGTGCCTTAAGAGGATAAATAACCCCTCTAAGCAAGCACCTAATTAAGAAAAGTTAAAAGAAAGCGTGTTAAAATTCTGGGATTGCAATTGTGGCTGGAATCAAAACCAGCATACACAGGGGTACCCCAGGATTGAGTTTGGGAACCGCTGCTGTAAAATAATCTCAGTAAACAGGTACACACCTTTACCTTCTAGCATAGCCTTTACCCGTTAACATTGAGCGCACTAAAGCAACACAATAGTCCATTACATACCAACCATATGTGCCTGTCAGATTGAGTCTGGACCCGGAGTTCCTTACAGGCCATTACATGGTAGAGTGGCAAACTCCTGAGTATATGCATTTTACAACCACAATTAATGAAAGTTTATTAACTAAACATAATGAAAATGTATTCAGCACACACAAAGAAACACATACACACACACACACACACACACACACACACACACACACACACACACACACACACACACACACACACACACACACACACACACAAAATAACTTCCCCCTTCTCCCGTTAGCTTTTCAGCCATTTTGTACAGATCAAAAAGAAACAATAATCTTTTGGTTTGGTTTGTTTCTCGCATCAAACTTAAATGAAACATTCCTGCATATATATATAAAAAAATATTAAAAAAGTGAACCAATATTACATAGTGAAATAAAGTCACTATGGGCAAGGGCATTAACTTGGCGAATGAATAATAACACAAATTAACTAAGCAATATGATAATGCCTCCGTAGGTCATAAAGTTCTCCGTGCATCTGAATAATCGCCTCCATGCACTCTAAGCTGTGGTCACATTAATCAAAGCGTTCCCTTGTGTGGGGCCTAATTTGTCTTTTTTAATTATTTGTTACACTCTTCCTTTCATCGATGATTTTATTCATGATGCAAAACTTGTTTATCATAAATATATTCATGATCACACTGTAATGTATTGAGGCAATACCTCGCCATTATACATTTAGCTACAAAGCACCAGAGGAGAGGGGAAAAGGAGAACCGGGGTAATTGGCTAGCCCCTTTCTTCCAAACAGCACCCCAATAACTAATACCTCTGTTGTCAAGGAGACTTTAAAAAGTGTACGGTTCCTCCCCTGGTTATCTGTCTGTACCCCCACCCCAACAATCCCCTCAGTTATGCTGCAACCCACACCAAAAACAAAGACGTGCCCCAGCCTAAACGGATAACACACACCGCCTGTCTGGTGCCATAGCTTGTCCCAAGGGGCCAACACTTGGTCTCATAATGGTCTCATCTGACGGACGAAAAGCTGTAGGCCTGAGTCATGTGTCTCCGCTAACAGACTTAGCGTGGAGGTGCGTGTAACTCATTAACAGAACATTTACCCTTATACTTCAGTTGCACGTACATTCTCATTCTTGATTTGAAACTTGCCCCGTTGCGTGTCACAATTTCAAAAGGCGTGGTCGCTAAAATGAGCATGTGGTAGGCTACTTTATGTTTTGTTTTCTATTTCTGGTTGAGGAAATTAAATAATGAATCTATGGAGGAAATCGTATATAAAGGCATGATGTTATGTTCATTAATTGGCTCCATGCTGAGGGGAATTACTGAAACACCCAATGTGTAGCTAAACATAGTTCATTTCTGCAGGAAAAAAAATAGTTAAAGGGTAAGTACACCCTAGATCACTTTTTTGTTTTCGCTGTAAACGTGTTTGTATGCCTACCTTATAATGAAACTTATTCATCCATTCCGTTATTTCAACAATGCTGAAATAATATTGTATATCATAAGAAACTGGTAGAAAGGCGTCTTTGTGCTGCCCTCTAACGGTTGAAATTCCCTTTCTGCTCCCCACACTGCCCCCGCCCCAATCGTGATGTCAGAGTACCTCTTTGGAGGTACCTCTACGTCATATGGATAATTGTTGTCGCCCACAACGGAAACAGCCGGCACCTGATTGGTTAGACCCACTACGTTCCTTTGGTTTCGGCTCCACGTTTTTAAACTGGAACAACGTGGCGTCCTGTTCATAAACTCTCTTATTGCACCTAAATAGTCCACTAAAATATGTTTCTGAAAATATTTGAGGTGAGAAATAGATCATGCAGTTGCTGAATCTTGATTCATATTTGATCTGCAACATCTAGTTTGACAGTTTGATCCGAGTTATACGAAATCATTTGTACATTGTGCGTTCATTTATGCAAATGATGATGGACACAGATCCTCCGCTCCCACCCCTCCCCCTCGCTCACCCCACAAAGTATTTTTCAAAATTGTGTAGGAGGCGGAGACAGGCTGAGACAGTCGGTGTACCTACTCTTTAAAAAATATTTTAAAACTTTCAATAGGAAATTGCTATAATTGACATGTATAATTGTCAAATATAAACAAGAGGATATTACAAGCATAAATAAGAGACAATTATTCACATAAAAATGTCCAAACATGCTGTAGGACCAACACCACTGTAGGGCCAAGCCAGCTACACTCTCAGAAAAAAAGGTACAACGAGTATACCTAAAAAGGTACAAACGCTTGTCACTGGGGTGGTACCCTATAAGTACATAAAATACATAATTAATGTGTACCCTTTTTGCTTGAAAAGGTACTTATTAATACCAAAATAGAACATTATTGAACTTTCAAGGTACATTTAGGAAATTTGTTCCTTAACAAACAAAAACATACCTCCACTGTACCTTTATTTCTGAGAGTGTATAGGGCCAAGCCTATTATAAGGCCAAGCATTGCTATAGGACCAAATCTACTATAGGGCCATGCCTCCTATAGGGCCAAGCACTGCTATAGGACCAAATCTACTATAGGGCTAAGCCTCCTATAGGGCCAAGCACTGCTATAGGACCAAATCTACTATAGGGCCAAGCCTCCTATAGGGCCAAGCACTGCTATAGGACCAAATCTACTATAGGGCCATGCCTCCTATAGGGCCAAGCACTGCTATAGGACCAAATCTACTATAGGGCCATGCCTCCTATAGGGCCAAGCACTGCTATAGGACCAAATCTACTATAGGGCCAAGCCTCCTATAGGGCCAAGCACTGCTATAGGACCAAATCTACTATAGGGCCAAGCCTCCTATAGGGCCAAGCACTGCTATAGGACCAAATCTACTATAGGGCCAAGCCTCCTATAGGGCCAAGCACTGCTATAGGACCAAATCTACTATAGGGCCATGCCTCCTATAGGGCCAAGCACTGCTATAGGACCAAATCTACTATAGGGCCAAGCCTCCTATAGGGCCAAGCACTGCTATAGGACCAAATCTACTATAGGGCCAAGCCTCCTATAGGGCCAAGCACTGCTATAGGACAAAATCTACTATAGGGGCCGAGCCTCCTATAGGGCCAAGCACTGCTATAGGACCAAATCTACTATAGGGCCATGCCTCCTATAGGGCCAAGCACTGCTATAGGACCAAATCTACTATAGGGGCCGAGCCTACTACAGGACTAAGTAGCCCAATGAATGCAATGCATTTACCATTATATACACGAATGAGAGAGATTTCACAGGGCATAGTGTACTGTATATTGATCATCATGGACAATAGTTTTCAATTATTTTTGAACTTTTCTGATTTTGTTGATGTAGGAAAAGTTTTTATGACCCCCATCTCATCAACCATTTTGAATAAATAAACTGCATCTGTACGGTTTGCGTGCAGTGGGCCTAGGATGCATGCAGTGGGCCTAGGATGCATGCAGTGGGCCTAGGATGCATGCAGTGGGCCTAGGATGCATGCAGTGGGCCTAGGATGCGTGCAGTGGGCCTAGGATGCATGCAGTGGGCCTAGGATGTGTGCAGTGGGCCTAGGATGCGTGCAGTGGGCCTAGGATGTGTGCAGTGGGCCTAGGATGTGTGCAGTGGGACTAGGATGTGTGTAGTGGGACTAGGATGTGTGCAGTGGGACTAGGATGTGTGCAGTGGGACTAGGATGCGTGCAGTGGGCCTAGGATGTGTGCAGTTGGCCTAGGATGCGTGTAGTGGGCCTAGGATGCATGCAGTGGGGCTAGGATGTGTGCAGTGGGACTAGGATGTGTGCAGTGGGACTAGGATGTGTGCAGTGGGCCTAGGATGTGTGCAGTGGGCCTAGGATGTGTGCAGTGGGCCTAGGATGTGTGCAGTGGGCCTAGGATGCATGCAGTGGGGCTAGGATGTGTGCAGTGGGCCTAGGATGCATGCAGTGGGCCTAGGATGTGTGCAGTGGGCCTAGGATGTGTGCAGTGGGCCTAGGATGTGTGCAGTGGGCCTAGGATGTGTGCAGTGGGACTAGGATGTGTGCAGTGGGCCTAGGATGTGTGCAGTGGGCCTAGGATGTGTGCAGTGGGCCTAGGATGTGTGCAGTGGGCCTAGGATGCGTGCAGTGGGGCTAGGATGTGTGCAGTGGGCCTAGGATGCATGCAGTGGGCCTAGGATGTGTGCAGTGGGCCTAGGATGTGTGCAGTGGGACTAGGATGTGTGCAGTGGGACTAGGATGTGTGCAGTGGGCCTAGGATGTGTGCAGTGGGCCTAGGATGCGTGCAGTGGGCCTAGGATGTGTGCAGTGGGCCTAGGATGCGTGCAGTGGGCCTAGGATGTGTGCAGTGGGACTAGGATGTGTGCAGTGGGACTAGGATGTGTGCAGTGGGACTAGGATGCGTGCAGTGGGCCTAGGATGTGTGCAGTTGGCCTAGGATGCGTGTAGTGGGCCTAGGATGCATGCAGTGGGCCTAGGATGCATGCAGTGGGCCTAGGATGCATGCAGTGGGCCTAGGATGCATGCAGTGGGCCTAGGATGCATGCAGTGGGCCTAGGATGCGTGCAGTGGGCCTAGGATGTGTGCAGTGGGCCTAGGATGTGTGCAGTGGGCCTAGGATGCGTGCAGTGGGCCTAGGATGTGTGCAGTGGGCCTAGGATGTGTGCAGTGGGACTAGGATTTGTGCAGTGGGACTAGGATGCGTGCAGTGGGCCTAGGATGTGTGCAGTTGGCCTAGGATGCGTGTAGTGGGCCTAGGATGCATGCAGTGGGCCTAGGATGCATGCAGTGGGCCTAGGATGCATGCAGTGGGCCTAGGATGCGTGCAGTGGGCCTAGGATGTGTGCAGTGGGCCTAGGATGTGTGCAGTGGGCCTAGGATGCGTGCAGTGGGCCTAGGATGTGTGCAGTGGGCCTAGGATGTGTGCAGTGGGACTAGGATGTGTGCAGTGGGACTAGGATGTGTGCAGTGGGACTAGGATGTGTGCAGTGGGACTAGGATGCGTGCAGTGGGCCTAGGATGTGTGCAGTTGGCCTAGGATGTGTGTAGTGGGCCTAGGATGCATGCAGTGGGCCTAGGATGCATGCAGTGGGCCTAGGATGCATGCAGTGGGCCTAGGATGCGTGCAGTGGGCCTAGGATGCGTGCAGTGGGCCTAGGATGCGTGCAGTGGGCCTAGGATGCATGCAGTGGGCCTAGGATGCATGCAGTGGGCCTAGGATGCGTGCAATGGGCCTAGGATGGTTTGGTATAACGAAACAATGTAAAGTTGAAATAAAGGAACATGACAACTTGGATCTGAATCATTTTACTGAATGAAAAAGAAACAAAAAGAATCAGAAAAGAAACGAGACAATATCACCTAGCAACAACACCAAGCCCGCCATGGGGCCAGTTATGTAGGACCTTGTGTAAGATGCTCTGGATGAGAGCATCTGCTAAATGCCCATAATGTAATGTAATGTAATGTACTGTACTGTACTGTACTGTAATGTAATGTAATGTAATGTACTACGGTACATTGCAAAGTCCCCTATGATGTGCCAGTACAAATCAGTAGTGAATCTGCAATTCCTATTTCTGTGGGCAGCAGTGCAGTATAATGGTTAAGGAACTGGCTTTGTAACAGAAAAGGTTACAGGTTTGATTCCCAGGTAGAACACTGGCATTGTACCCAAGGTACTTAACCTGCATTGAGTATATATACAGCTGTATAAATGGATACTATGTAAAAAAATGTAAAGATTTTATCTGAAAACTGACTGACAGATTATTGTACTAATACACACACATACATGTGCTCACACATACACCATGTACACAGGCACACACACATACACACCAGAGACAAGGTTAAAACAAACCATTTGCTCGCAGTTATTTAAGATAATCACTAATCAATAAGTAAATTCAGTGAGACTCTGTAAATTGTGACTGCTTTACCCCCAGACCCCTCACTGCACACAGAACACAGCCACACACTGCCTGTGTATGATCCGATACTTAGTCCTGGGACAGGCACAAGTCTTTACACTGGCGCCACCCTCACATTATGAACTGCAGTACATCAGCCCTCCCTACTCGGGGAAAACGTGTTCACTAGTGATGTACATTAATGACACCCACACGGCCGCCATAATGCCTGCGAGCCTCCCTGTGGGGAGGGGGTGTTTCATTTGGCTTAATTGAACAGTACGTCTGTAAGACATCACTAAAACACAAAAGCAGTCAATTTGGAGAAAATTGAGATAGCCTCACTATGGGCAGTCTCCGTTGCTTAGGAGCACTGCCTGTCTGGTTGACAGGTTGAAGATTGATTACCTGGCCCCGGCTTGCGTTTATAACTTGATCAGGCAAATTAAACCCTTGACTGCGGGGATCCGTCCAAGGTCTGACTCGCTAAATTAAATTTAAACGCTCGTTCTCCATATCTTCCTCTTATCGCCCAATTGCTTCTTTGTTCACGTCCAAAGAACCGCCGTAAAAAAACCCCTCTCTGCTCAGAAAATGCTGTAAAAAAAAAAGCAAAAAAAAAGCAAAATACAGTCTCGACTCTCCTTGACTATTCCTTGAGGAGTTGCCTGTCAGCTGACTCTGCAACAGCCAATGGCAAAAGGTCGATAAGTAAGACACATTAATGTACTAAAGACTTAATGAAGTTCAGGCAAACATGAAGGGGGGGGGGGGGGGGGTGGTGTTGCTTATGTTATTAGTTTATGGCAGATTAATGGGGATAATCATTCAAGTGATGGAGATAGATTACCCTCTCCAAGCTGGTCCTTCCTCTCGCTCACCCAACAAGAGGCAGTGTGGGGTCTGGCAGTTGGCACTGGTTGACTTCATTAAGAGGCCTTAACCCTGCTTGATAAAAGAGGGACGAATTGGCCAAATAAATTGGATCAACAAAGCAAAGTACCTGCAGATTAGATTTAGGGGAGTTGACAGTTACGCCATCGCTTGTTCTGGAAAGAGGATGAAAAAACCGATAAGTGCTCTCCAATACGCGTTTCTGCTGCGCGAGAGCATTGCGCTACACACAACAGCCCATAAATAATTTAAAAGCAATCATTTTGCAGTGGAAGGGGGGGCCGCATGCAGAAAGATAGCGCGCCTTAGCGACAAATTAATTCATAAACGTACGACAACAATTTCAAAGGAGGGCCGTCTCTTGTATTTGGTGTGGCATACTAGTATTCTCAAAATAACTGTAGAGCGGACCTTAAACTATAACGAGTTCAGAAGAGGGGTAGCAGGATTATATTGGAGTATGCAAATACAAATTCAGATCTCACTCCGTGATCCTGGTTGGTGAACGGAAAGTAGAACCAATAATTTGAAGGTGGTTCAGTTGTGTTGGAGAATTGTTTTGACTGATACACCTTTGTCTTATTCCAATTCCTATGGCAGGAAACCGCCTGACTGTCAGTTAAACCCCCGGTCCAGACACCACTGGTATATCCAAGCACAACCTGCAGGCGTCTGAACATACAGGGCCACCCACTATCATTGGCACCCCTGGTAAAGATGAGTAAAAAGGGTTATAAGAAATTCATCGTTTGGTAACTTAGCTTAATGTCACATTGAAAAAATGTGAAAAATCCAACCTTTAATTGAAGTAAAATTATTATGAGAAAACAAAATCAAACAAAACCATGTGTGCCACAATTATTGGCACCCCTGCATTTATATATAGAATAAAGTAATCATTTTTAATATTTGGTTGCATATCCTTTGCATGCCATGACTTCCTGATGTCTGTGACCCAACAACATCAAAAGACTCTTGATATCTTATTTTCTGGTACTCTTACAAGCAATACTATAACGTCTCTGCATTTTAATGGATCTCTATGGGAATTTGGGGTTGGGACTAGATTTAGCTGTAAATTACATTGGAACAGTATGGAAACGCATGGTTGGCTAAATGACTCTAAGTCATCAAGGGTCTGACGTATCAAACAAGCCTTAAATCATCACTCTGCTGCCAGAAATACAGTAGATATGGATGGATAACTTGAAGGGTTTCTTCTCCTAACTTATTTTTCCATAGAGTTTTAAATTTGTCAGTAAAAACAACCCTTAAAGTGATACATCCATATCTACTGCATATCTGGCAGCAGAGTGATGGTTTGAGGCTCGTTTGATACCTCAGACCCTTGAAGACCTACAGCCATTTTCCCAACCATGTATTCCATACTGTTCCAGCATAATTTACAGCTAAATCTAGTCCAACCACCCAATTCCCATAGAGATCCATTCAAATGCAGAGACGTTATAGTATCGCTTGTAAGAATACCAGAAAATAAAATATCAAGAGTCTTTTGCTGTTGTTGGGTCACAGACATCAGGAAGTCATGGCATGCAAAGGATATGCGCCCAAATTCTATATATAAATGCAGGGGTGCCAATAATTGTGGCACACATGGTGGCACACATGGTTTTGTTAAAAAATTTTGTTAAAAATTATTATTTCTTGATGAGGGATCTTTTTGATGAGGGGTCTTTTTTTCTCATAATAAATTTACTTCAATTAAAGGTTGGATTTTTCAAATTTTTTCAATGTGACATTAAGCTAAGTCACCAAATGGTGATTTTTTTATAACCCTTTTTACTCATCTTTACTAGGGGTGCCAATAATAGTGGGTGGCACTGTATATAAACGTGGGACCATCTGAGGCAGTTCATGCAGGGTTGTAAAGCCCTGGGAAAATGCTTCCCTTCTCACTCTGAGGTTCACACTCACGAGCAGAACTGGCACGTCTTTCAGAGTAAGAGGCTCCAACAATACTGGAGAGCTTTTTTTTTTAATGTGATATAGGCTATTTTAGAAATTTAATGCTGTCCAAAACAGAAACAACTAAGATAATATGTCATAGATGCTTCAGCTATTCCTACCTACTAAACATTAAAGTTAAGATATGATGAATAAAAAAAATAAAAACCCATTTGTGCACATCTCCTTTCCAGTACCTTTAGTGCTACGCCAGCCTTGGATTATGATTTGACTTACACTATACATGGCTTTCTTGTGACTAACTTTTATTTCACGCACAGAGTAGAATGACTTGTTTTCTCTTCATACTGAGTGCCAATACATCTGTGTTAGCTACTGTATCAACATAAAGTATGGGTTTCCTTTTCAAGTGTGTCAAATGAACGGAATCATCTTTGGTGGCAGGACATTTTTGGTTGCCCGATACACAAAGCAGACACATAGGTTTGGGGGGGGGGGGACATATCACCCCACAATATTTTCATATGAATGAATTGCTAGACTAGCTAGTGTGCTTGTGAGACTTGACGTTTGACTACATGAGACTAGATGCTCCAGCAGTGCGTCTCCCCCAACGTTGAAATTGAGCCTACGCCTATGGTCACAGGCCTTGTCTTGTAACATCATCAACCATATAGTTTTACCCTTGACTAAGATATTCTAATATACATGGAAGCATCCAAGTGGAAGCACTGATCTCTTAGACCATCAGCAAATTCCCTGTGTCCTGGTTTAAAGGAAAACTGATGATACATGATGCATTTTCCCCCACAACAACAACATTCAAAGTAGGGAATTGTTTCAGCATCTCCTGTAAATTTGTCCATTAAGACGCGTGCATACAGTATGTCCACAACATTCTCGGTTATGTATTATAAATTGAGAGAAAGCAATGCGAGTTTCACGGTGAAACAGACTGCGAGCTTCAATGTTGCAGCCGGCTCTTCTCTAAATGAATAGCCTACTACTGAAAACAAACGTCACTGCAAATGCAATAACACTGGAAGCAGACATGGAAGGTAACGTACAAACGTTCCAGTGGTCATACACGTCGCCGTGACAGGTCCTCCCGCAGGTTTGAGACAGCGCTTCAAAGCTATTGGCCAGCTGCTCAAACAGGATATTGCATCTCCCCGATGACAATAAAAGTGCCACCATCTGATGGCTGAGAGGTTGGCATTAGACGCAGGCCACTGAGAAGTTTAATCATTGTCTGCCTTCCTCTTGCCCACTTGAAAATGGATCTGCCTGTCACGGGGGCGGTGACAGATGAAGACGAAGGGCAGGCGGGCGGCTTTTGCGCGCGCGCCGGGGGCTCCTCGCGCCGCTCTCGGCCGGGGCCGAACATAAACGCGGATCCAGAATGGAGACAAATGCTAAACGAGCTAATGCTCAAAGATCTTACGGAATTCCCAACTTGCGCGGATGAGCAGTGAAAATTACGATGACGTGCATGGATGAATGGAATGTGAATAGGTTTTTAATCACCGATGCAGAGATGCATGGTCCCACCAAGCTGAAGGTTAGAGAATAACTAAATATTTTTTCATTGCCATTTTGAATGCGTTATAAAGAGATGTTATAAGTGTACTGTAAGTAAGATTACAATTTACAGTGCATTGACAAGAATCCCGAATTACCCATTTCAATCACATTACCTTTCAAATGCCTTTGACACAATGAACCTCTCCCGGTCTCTGAGTTGAGCTTATTTCAATAAGGCTTGGCAATTCTTGGGTCCCTCGTTTCAAGAGTAATTTTACTGACTGCGCTCTGCGTGTAAAAAGCAAAACAGCGACTTTCCTCGCATTGACGCACTATCGTGGATGTGGTTCCACAAGGTTGCGGCCAAGGCCCCTCTCTTCTCCAAATAGCTATAGTAACAAACGAATGCAGATGAAGACCTGCGCACCTTTCCGCGCTTTCCATTCTACAAAGTAAAACGTTCACTCCACACACTCAGAAAGAAATGGTTCTTTGACTGTTCTTTATGGAACACTCTGGTAGGTGTGAAAAGTGTGAAAGCTCCCAGATTTATCAATTTTGTCCGACAAAGAACCCTTGAACTAGATATGGTCCCTCTATGAGCACAGATGAGCCTTTTGGAATCCTTTTCCCCCCGAGAGTGTAGTTTCAAAAACATCTAACTAGAAACCTTAGACTGCTTCAAGCCAAACATTGTAATGTTCATGGTATTCAGTTTTGGGCCGAATTACATTCTTATTGCAATCAAACACAATAAACAACAACAGACCTGTTGTGGAATTGTCCATTTGTAATACCTCAACATTTGATTGGTGAATTGTAAAGGTCTGATTGTACAGAAAGTTAATTTTTGTACAGGGCATGTGTGAAACTCCCATGTGCTCATACTGTACAGACAGAGTACAGACAGATATAGGAAGCTTAATTCCTCATGTCAGGCTTATGAGACATAATGTTTCCAATAATTTAATTTAAACAAACCCCTTTCATAAATAATTTTTTCCTAGATTTCTCCAAGTGCAATTAAGGGCATTGCCACAACTGTGCTTCCGCCGAAACATAGTTATTAAAGACACAACAGTTAGGTTCACATTAGCATAAATGTGTACAACTTTAGAGCATTGATTCACAATTTTGTCATTTGCAAATAAAATCAAAAAAATGAAAAACCTACCATCTTCAATTGCATGGTGAAAGTTGTTAGAGTCTGTCAATCACTCATCACTTACTTGTTTGAACTAATAAATTGACCTTGCTTTCAATAACAATGCACTTTTATTGGTTGCAATGAAGGAGTCACTAATTACACACGATGCCAGCACCTACCCTCATTTTCGTAAACAGGAAGCGTCACTCTTGCATCACTAGATAAAAAGTGAATCGCTTTCTAAATGACATTGTAAACAATGTAATTACAACGACGACTGAACGCTTTTTATTATAGTTCATAGAGTTGCAATATAGAAATGTTCACTAGATGGAGCCAGATGGCATTATGTGCTCTGACTGTTCTGGTTGCCTCGTGGCTTCTTGATTCAATAAGTTCACACAAAACAAAGTTCACAAAACCTGTCAAGCAGCAGAATTGAATAAAGCCTGGATAACTGGGAACATGCAGTCATTTGTTGTTCTTAATTCTTTTTAAGAACATAAGATTAAAACACAGTACAATAATGATAGAGCACGATTCCCAATGACAGGAAGACCTATCACAAGATACTGGATAAATTGCAGTGCTATTCAGTCGCTGGCAATGGACGCGGATATGATTCTGAATATGTCAGTGCTATCATATCTTCCTGTGTTTTCACCTGCTGGCGTTATGAATAGTCTAACCATCTTTCTTTCTTATCTTCAAAATATCCCATGGATCCTATGGAATTAGGAAATCGCTCAGCTTTCATTAATTGAGGTGTCAATTCACGATTTCGCCACGCGGTGGCAGTTGCACCACATTAATCGGATGACATTTTCTGTTAAAACCCATAGCCTACGTAAAGCGCGAGGAGAGCACTGCACCTTACAACCAAAAGACGGCAATTGTTGCGTGTTTCTGTTAAGTGAGTCTTCCACGACGGCGAAGGGAAGGATTTACAATATGAAAATCACGAAGAGCTTAGTGTGGTGTGTGTTAAGTCACTATAGACTTATAGTGTGTTTGCCACTACAGCAGCTGCACCATACACATGGATATGCAAGTGAATATCCCACAGTACAGAATAAGCACAGAGTCAATCCTAGGAACAAGAAGAGGGATTTCCCTTTGAGAAAAAAGTGTATCCTCTCATTTGCACATTCCTAAAACTGTACGGTTTTCTTTCAATTAGATAAGTGTTTTTAAAAAAAATCATCACCTTTAATGCCAGATTCCTAGTATTATTGCCTGACAGTGGACAAATATTAATCAAAACAACTGGCTCAACATGTCTTAAACAATGATGTAATCTAAGATATAATTTTCAGACCCTTAATATAGAAAATAAAGCTGTGTAAAATAAACAATACAGATAATATGCTACTGTGTGCTCTAAAAATGGGGAAATGATATTCTCTCATATGAATACACCAGTACAATTGCTCAGATAATAAATATTGTGGGAGAGTATGGGGGGGGGGGGGGGGGGGGGGGGCTGCCAGGTTTGCATTGCTTTCAAAGCCCTTTGACCCTCATATTATCTCAACATTTTATGACGCCTTTTATGTTTGGGGGTAAAATGACCCCACAGGTTTAAACTGTCACAAAACTATTGTAAATAGAAAAGTTTTGACACTTTCTGTTTCACCTTTTATCCCTAAATATTAAAAATCTGTGATGAAATATTGAATTTTCAAGCTTGAGGTAAAAAGTTTGTGCAGTGAAACAGCTACAGTTTAAAACCTGTATGGGAAAGTGCCACCAGAATCACCCACAAAGATAAAAAATAAAAAAGGTTGTACATTTTATACAGCTACCAAATTACCCCACACAACCCCATTGTATACAAAGTTGGTACAGGACTTTTGAAAACATGGCATTATGTTTATCTCATGTTTACAATTTAATTCCAACAAATTAGGAAAAGTCATAACGTGTCAAGATTTAAAAAAATAAGGTTAACTGGTTTTTAAGAGACATCAGAAATTGAATCGGGTCAAATTGACCCCGGATATAACATGAGGGTTAAGGTTAGGATAAGTATGTCAATCCTTCACAGAATTAATCTGACTAGATCAATAAACTATGTCTGATCTGTAAATTCTATGCCAAATATTTCCTATGTGTAACTCCACAGCATCTTCTCATTACTGTGGACAGGTTTCCAAGCTTTATAAGTATTTTTATGGCAGTTAATTACCTCAGTTTTCTTACATTCAATGCATTTTCAGTATTTAGCAGACATGCTTATCCACAGCTTACATTCTTTGGACATACAATCCATTTATACAACTGGATATTTTAATGAAACATTCCAGGTTAAGTGCCTCGCTCAAGGGTACGGAAGCAGTTTAACACCTGGGAATGGAACATACAACTTCAGAGCTAAAGATCCAGCCTTCTAACCATTATGCCGCACTGCCACTGTCACAGGTTGGTATTATATTTATTGAAATGTCTTCTGAGGGCAGCATTGCATGTGATTGGTTGTCTCAGCCATCCAAGCAGCGAGAAGGTTATGGTTAGGGTTAGGGTTACGGTAAGGTTTGCAATGCTGCCCTCAGAATACATTTCAATAACTACAACACCAACCTGCGCGGCAGTCGCCCCGGCAACTGCACGCGCAAATATATGGCAAGACTAAACCAGGTGCGGTATTGCATAGCTTGGGCTATTTCCTCTCTTCAATGGGTTTTCAGAATAAGTGAGACCTGGGTCGATCCAGAGTACTGCCGTGGCTTCAAAGATGCTGTTTGTATAGCTAGGTGATGTATATGAAGGTCAGTCCATCTCCATCTGCGTTCAATTTTTCGGCCTGCTGATTTTAATGAACGTAATTGGGCATTGTACCAGGGCGAGCTGGAAGTGAAGGTTACCCCTCTTATCTTAATGGGGGCACATTTATTCAAAACACCAGAGAGGGTCGAGTTGTACATTCAAACTAAATCCTGAAGAGTATCAGAGTCATTGCCGTTTTGTTGAAAATGATAGGCTATGATGGATGTTAGGAGTGAAATGTTCCCAAGTGGAGAAAACGTGATTGGATGAATGCTTTCCTTTTATATTTTTACCACGGAAAGACATGGTCCTTCAAGGACTTTTCACGTTTGGAAAAAAGCTGGACATTTAAAATTCCCAAATTCATAAATATGAAGCTCCCTTTGTCTTTGCCGCCTCACACCACGTCATCACCTTTGCCTGCTATGCACGTGGCTCCTCAACTCTGGCTCCGGACAGCCACATGGTTCTTTTCGCTGTTATTCAGCACTTGATTGGTCAATTAACAGTTATTTACTCACTTCAAAAATCACACAATCGCTGTATAGCTAATTCTATACATTTTTAAAAACACCTATTTCTAAAAACGCACGTGGCGTCAGAACCGTCGTAAAGTGCCTGTACACCTATATTCGAGGTGTTTCCTAAACCCTTCCTGATTTATGTACCGTGTTAAAATGCGTCTTTTATTTACGATAGATCCAGAACGCTCGTACGGAAGGAACGTACATCGTTAAGGCAAATAAACGCAGTCTCAGCGCTCCCCAGTTGCTTCCAATATGGCGCACACAACAATCAATTAAACGATCACTGCATGATTGCTCACCCAGTATTTCAATATCAGTATCGAAATGAGGCAGCCTAATTATAATAGACAAATGAGTGCTTATCATTAATGCAATCAAGTAACTTAGTTTAGTTAAAACGCAACTTCTAAATAAATAGATATAAACATATAGGATTAGGCCAACAGTAGGCTAACAATATGAAATTACTTGTTTATTTCCATACAATTACAGTAAGATATACTGTAGGCAGGTTTCAAACTCCAATCAAGCTCTAGTTTTAATATTTCAATAATATTCGAACATTAGAAATGTATCCGTCTTAATTGCGGTGCGAATCGATACGTCCCTCTACAGTAACATCACATGATATATATTCAACAAACTAAACAATCAAGTTTAAGAATCTTAAGCCCTCAGTTCAATCGTTTTTGGAAAAGGAGGCCCTGATATATATCTCTCTCTCGTTCTCTTTTCCACTTTCGCTTTCTCTCTCTTTCTCTCTCTCTCTCTCTGTCTGTAAACAATTTTGTGAAAAAGCCATAAATTGCCTTGTGTTTATGGACTTCTTGACTAAATCTATGTTCATGTTGGTTCGTCAATTTTCCACCAGATGGCAGACTGCAGATACGGGGAAGAAATCTTAAAGACATTCTCTGTTAAAAAAAAAACGTACCTTTTAAACTGATAATGGTGCAGAACCTGCTTTTGCTTATTTTTGTTTATTATAATTATTATGATTATGATTATTATTATTAACAAATCATCCGAGAAACACTGATCAGCAACAGATTAGCCATCGTTTTCTATTGAGTATTGCAGCATTACGACACCACTATCATATAACAATTTAAATTATAACACTTTTTCTTGCACTGAATTGCAATTGCATTTCAAATAACCTTAAACCATTTCTTTTTTGTCACTTAATTATACCTAAAATGGTTAAAAGAATATGTTATGTCAAATATCTAAAAATGTGTTATGGCACAATCACAGGTTCACAATATAAAAAGAAGGTTGTTCAGTAAGTTAATTCCTAGTTGGTGCCACCTTCAGCGTAACGCACTACATATTATCATGAGAAAAGGAGCCAGTGTTGTTAAAATATCATTAAAATGTCTCCTCGGCTTTTCAAAGCAAAAAACTTTAATCTTATATTTGACAGCTGACCGCTTCTCTAACTGAGATTTGTAAAAAGTGTGTATAAGTAAACACGCTGTAAAATGTGCAAGGAGACTTCGTTCGCCTCATTGTTTCGTTTTCTTCATTTGGGTTGTTTAAGATTAAATCACATTTTAATTGGACGTGATCATAATTTTGTGATCACATGGATCACGTGCGCCCCTTTTGTTCACGTTCACATTTTCCTGCCATTTCAAACCGAAATTAAAATTTTTGAGGTGACCACTTGAAATGTGTCACTCGAACAAACATTTGCACAAATAGGGGATTTAATTACATTTCACGTGTCTTCTGCAAAATGTCAGATAGTTTATATTTTGTGTATATCATAAAAGAATAAAAACTTATTGTAGCCTAGTCCATAACGGGAAATGGAGAAAATAATAGAGGGCTTGGTTAGGAATTTCATCCCAATATAATAAGGCGATGTGTTTTGCTGTAACGAATAGGGGTACAAATGCAAACAGCCGGAACATGCGTTCATATATTCTTGCGTTTCTTTATTTTGTTTTCGGTCTTCGCAGACGTCTAATACTAATAAAATTGTGGTGATAGGCTTTAAATTGGCTTTCTGGCAAGCATGTACCCTGAGGCTATTAGAACAGTGAACCCTGTACGAATGCACGGTAACAATAATCATAACACACGCGCGCGCGCACGCATGCGCTCCGGAACACAGGCACACACACACACACACACACACACACACACACACACACACACACACACACACACACACACACACACACACACACACCAACCTACCCACCCACCCACCCACCCACCCACCCACACACACACACACACACACACACACACACACACACACACACACACACACACACACACATAAATAAGCTGCGCGTTGAGTAAGCCTCTATCCGCGTTAAATCTTTGACATTTTGACAGGACACATTAAGATCTGCCTGCTCAGCACGGGCACATCATAAAACTGGACAGGCAATTTCTGTTTTCACCAAATAGCCAGGCTAACTCGTTCTGCATCTTTGATTTTAATACACTAGACAAGCGGCTCAGCAGCAAGGGAGGGGGAAATCTAAGGTTCTATATATTTTTCAAGTTATGCTTCACAATCCCCCTAAATCCACTTCACCGTGTGAATTATCAACTAGAATTTGATTAATATGCAAATTCGAAGCAAAGAGTTCAATATAATTCTTTCACTGGAGAGTAATTAATCAACAGTTAAAGAAAATTAATACATATATCAATTTTGTCAGGGACATGCTTAGTTCAATCGCCCGTAAAATTGAAGTTTGAAGAATTAACAGGCTCTACAGGAACGTTGTGACTTAAACTTTCAAATTTATCCTATTTAGTGATCAATCAAGCTCCCCCCTTAGGTTAATCTAGTTCATTTTCACCTCAAATCATACAGTTTAGTGACATACCGTCTACCACAGAGTCGATAAAAGTTTTTTATAATGATAACGACTTTACCACATCTTTACCACAATGTCCAGAAAGTCATTCATTAATTTGAAATTTTGTTTGTTCACAAAAAAACACAAACCCTATTATAATCAAATTTCCAAGCCAAGACCACACCTATACCTGCTTATCAATATCGGCATAACCAATAAAGGTAAAACATAGGTACACTACAGACCTGAAACATTTGTTTCAATATACTCCTGGATTAGAGAGGTGAAAATGCAAAGGACTTCAAAAACAAATGTTCATAAAGCCAAAAGTTTATAAGTATAACGCTAATTACTGTAAAAGAAAATGTGAGATAAAACTAGTTATACTGAAGTTATCAAATTAAGATATCGTGCGTTTTATTTCAGTTAAGTTTCGTTGCTGTTTTATATAGAAACAGGTATCGCAAGAGAGAGAAAGAGAGAGGGAGAGAGAGAGATATAGAGAGAGGCAGAGACAGAGACAGAGAGGAAAAGAGAACGAGGGGGCGACCTATTGTTTCAGCAGGGACTCATGCATCAAACTTCAATTTTCCGGACGATTGAATTAGTGATTTTTTTCTCTCCTCGTGAACTGAAATACACTTAAGACTTTGGGATTAATTACCACGTTCTGGTCCCTCAGATTGTAGTATTACTTATCGTTGCCACGTTTGACAAGACCCCATAAAATAAGGGACTGAAATCTAAGATCTCAGCCTGCCCCAACCTTTACTGATATAATAAATGTTGTCGAGCATCCGGGTCTCATATTTGCAGTGGATGGAGTGATTTAGCGTGGAGTGGTTCAGCAACTTCAAAACAATTGAAAATATAAGGAAGCGATGTATTGGATAAATATTACACGCACCCCCAAATAAAAATGAGGTTCATTTCGGTGGCAATACGTGGGTGCGCGCGCACTCCCACACACATGCACATACACACGTGCAGTCTATTTTTCTAGTGTGAGAAGTGAAAATTCGATTTTGTCTGTACCTCACCATAATATGGCTATGCATAAGTTATCAGCAATTCTAAATCTATTAACAAAATAACATCACATGACACATCTTCATTGTCGTGTTAACTTAGTAGGCCTACAGGCCATTGTCCTACTATTTAATTTTTTTAAAGTATTATTTCTGTTGGCACATAAAATAGCGTTACTATCTATTGGTGGCCCATGCACGTGGTCCATTTTAACGAATTGCTTTGGCTTGTGTTTCTGTCTTTCCTTTTCTGTAAACGAGAATAATAACACGAACATTTCAGATGTTATATTTCTAAATAAAGCGCAACTGGTTCTTTTTCTTTCTTTTTTTACTTCAGCCACTTGACTTTTATAGCAACACCATGCTACAAACGGCTACGATTTAGAGTAATTAATGTTGGTCAGACTTTTGTTCTCAGTGGAACCAGGGAAGCGCGTGCACTGTTAGACTTGGCAAAGTAAAACACTGGGCATCAGCCTGCATTGTACGGTGAAACAAATTTGATTAAAAAAAAAGAATAGAAAGGATTTAAACATAGCCTAGATAGATAGTCAGATAGTGACAAAAAACATAATTTGCAGTTTGCGTTGACAAAAACAAAGGCAATTTCTATTTCCATAATATGCCATTATTATTATTATTATTATTATTACAGGTTAACGGTCGTTATTGATGTAGTTTGCCATTATATGGTTGGATTTATACGGTTTTGTGTATTCGTATTTGGAATTTATGTTGAGCAATACCTCAAGTGCATGCATGTGTCCAAATTTGGTACAAGTAAGCCGAATTGTTTGGCAGAAAACAGAAAACAAAAGAAAACCAAGGCAATCAAACAAATCGCTTAAAGTTGTCCACACAGACTCACATACAAGCCTTTAGTACAAGTGTAAGTCCGCGTGCCGTGAATTTCCTCCTTAAGCGACTGGAGGTTAAATGAGACTCCTTCTGTTGATCAGAGAGTCGTCGTTTATCCTTTCTTTCAGTTACTCTTCCACACATGTTTCAGCTTCATTAAACTCACAAAAGACAAAGGAAATAAAAAAGAGAAAGAGGTGGAGTGAAAAAGAAAGTAAACAAAAGACTCCCCTTTTTGCAGACACTCTTATAAATGTCACTGTTTATACACTTTATGACTCGCCTACTTAACATGAAAAACACTTTCGCTGCAAGATCTGGCGCTTAAAAAAAAAAAAAATCTCTGGACAAAAGTCAACCATATTATTTCAACCCCTCAGAAAAGGGAGAAAGACAAGTGCTTTATATAAAAAGAGTGAGTTTCATTGTAATTCATAGACTTGTTTAAAATGGCATGCTAAAAAGGCGAAGAAAAGAGAGGACATTAATGGACACAGATGCCCTCGTGAAGAGACGGCCTATGTATGCATTATAGCTTTTGTAAAACGGAGTTAAACAGTTTAAAAGGAGGGTTAACTCAATCCATCAAACTGACTGAAAATTGTGAAGAAAATTCAAAAAGCATATGGCCTCCAAACGTTTGAGTCCTTTTTGTGCGGTGGGACACACTTGTCTCAGTATTGAGAGCCGCGGGAGTCTGTGCATGCTCCATTGTCACTTGTCACATCAGGGAAGACTGCTCATTTGTCCCCAGTTTTCATGCTTTACGCTAAAAATTATAGCCTCGTCCCTTTTCAAAAAAGGATTATATAGCCCTAGAGAAACTGGCCCAAAACGTTGTGTTTTTGTGGCATCTTCTCTTTTTTTTTCTCTCCGGACCAGATTTGTGTTTCTCACATAAATTTCATTCAGAATAGGAAAACACACGTTGCAGGGTCAAGAAGGCAGGTTACGCTTTTAAAATGTGAAAGGATAAACGATGCTGAGACGGGAAAAAAATGTTTTGTATATCTTCTGATGTGGAAACAATAGAATAAAGCGCGTTGGTAGCTTGTTTTTAAACAGGTTTTTTTTTTGGAAGACTCGCTCAGATTCTGCTAGCTTCGATTTAAAAACCCTACACTTTAAAACTCCCTCAGTTGGAAGACATTTACTGGAAACACTGCCATGTTTTCATTTTAGGTTTCAAATGAGTTGGTTAGATTGATTTAAATACAATACTGTATTTTATTATTATTATTTTGCAAAATATATCCCCAGCGACGTTTAAAATAGGCCTACTTCATTACATTATTCTTTATGTTAGTGTAGTATGTATTGGGCCCACTTCTTCCCACCTTCAATTATTTTTCTGTACCACCACTACTACTAGTAGCCTACTCCTACCACTATAATAACTGTGAGAAATATTGAGAAAAGCGATGTTTATTTCCATTTTATATACATACACATTATACATTGGTTTTAAATAGTGTCCTGGTTTTAAAAAGGCACTTACAGGCATACAAAACATAGGAAGTCTATTAAAATGTAAATTACTTTATTGTATTCAAACAGATGAATCTAATCCTAGCTAAAGTAAATAGACAGTCTTTTAATCACTGCAATTGACGTTTTTTTATTTATTTTGTCGATGCCTTTGTCTGAAATTGTATTTATACATTCGTCTATCAAACGCAAACCTTTTGTTGTGATTTATTTTCCCTTTCATGCAATGCTGTATAAATAAGGATTATGGTGTGTAAATGTATATATATGTGTAAACACCCTATATGTACACACACGGACACACGCATGAGGAAATCAATGATGTAGGCCTATACAGTGGCTGGATTCAAAGTAAATAGCCGATATGATAATATGAAGCGAAAAATAAAAATAATAAATAAATGCTATAGTAAAACAAAACATGCATTTTCATAACATGCAAAAGTCGAAAAATACGATAGCGTAATGGACGTAATAAAATACTAGCCTACAGTAAATGAGGTTACTAACAAATGAGTGTATTTGTATGAATCTTTTTGCGTGTGTGTTTGTGTGTGCTTGTCTGTATTCACTAGTGTGTTCATCTCTGTGCTGTGTGTGTGTGTGTGTGTGTGTGTGTGTGTGTGTGTGTGTGTGTGTGTGTGTGTGTGTGTGTGTGTATGTGTGTGTGTGTGCGAGAGAGAGCGTAGACCACAACATGTACATGTGAGTTGCAGTCCAGTATCATTTGTTAGACACGCTTTATGTAAAATGATCTTATTGCTTTTACTGGAAACCACTTCCTTGGTTAAATGCTGATGACATGATTGATATAGCTGTCGTTGCATACCGTTATACACCGTTCATGCTTGCTGTGATATACTTTTGTTTATTTTTACGTCACTGTGAATTCAATATATTTGTATCACTAACAACAGCAACTGTTGCAAGAGTAACAACAGCAACAGTGATGATAATAATGGTCGTTGCTGCTATCCTTATCACAGTCATTCGAATAATAATCAATCAGTCGTCGACATCAATTTCCACGTCCTCGTCCTCGTCCTCCGAACATTCTTTACTTGTTGTGTTGTCAGTGTATGGGGACAGCGGCGACAACCGCAGTTTGTTTGAGATGTCCTGCTCGTGGTTAGATAGCGTCGGGGACTCGGATCTCGAAAGTCCCAGTGTTCCGTTGGCGCATTTCTCGAGGTCAGCCAGTTTGGCCATTTTCTCCAAAGGCACTGGCCCACCCAGCGCCTTGGCCGATTCCACGTCGGCTTTCATTTCTTCCAAATCACGCTTGAGTTTGGCTCGGCGGTTTTGAAACCATGTGATGACTTGGGCATTCGTTAGCCCTAGTTGCTGGGCAATTTGATCACGGTCAGCAGGAGACAAGTATTTCTGGTATAGAAATCTTTTTTCAAGTTCATAGATCTGATGATTAGTGAACGCCGTTCTCGACTTCCTTCGCTTTTTCGGAGTGTTCCGTTGACCAAACAATGTCATTCCGTCCCTCCCTGTGAAGGTGCACATGTCATCAAATTAATTATGTTAATATTTTTCAAAGATTTTCACATAGAAGCATATTAATATTATAATAACTACTGGTATGTATGGTTGGGAGTCTAGGCCTGTCATTCAGCATGAAAGAGAACGCTCCATGATATAGCTAACTGTAACTATATTACACAAAGCGAA
>CM056379.1:107649517-107804517 GCA_029718625.1 Synaphobranchus kaupii | reverse complement strand
GAAACTTGATTTATTGGGGCAGTTATTTCATCGCAGTGACAAGAAGTCATTACGGAGCCTGGCAAACAAAAGCAAACCAGTTGCATCAAGAACATTGTTAATTCGTTAGTTCCTGCGAAAAGCTTGATATAAACATGTTTTTGTGAGTGGCAAAACGTCTAGGCTATACGCAAATATATGGCACCGTGCCGGTAATAGCTAGCGCTACGGCTAATTTCACATCAGGACAGCTATCAAAAATATTTATTTTTCGATTTATTTTTCCTCCAAATTGTAATTAACGTAAGCTTTAAACGCAAGTTTGAGATTTTTCATTTAAAATACAGCCTGCGAATTTAGCCGAAGTAGGCTAGGCTTTACACAGGTCTTCACAGTTATTAGTCTCCAGTAGGCTATCTGACCAATAGGTTAGCTTATTTCTTTGTTTTGGCTGTATATCATACGAAGTCTCAATTGTTTCTGAGGAGTGGAAGATGGATACGCATATCTATCCTTATTGATTACTATCTTACAGACATTTTTTTTGAATTGCAAATTAAGTCAGTGAAGTGAGTGGCTTATAAATTCCTGATTAAAGAAACATATTTCAGTGCTGGTGACAACTGGCAAACCTCCACAATATTTGACTGTTTGTCAAGAGTATATGTTACATACAAACACAACATATTATAGCAACTACTATCCCAAGAATTTGACCCCACCATTTGAAGTTGTTAAAAAGAGAATTAAACCCCCCCCCACACACACACACACATGTTGGCAGCCTGTCTGCTATGCTTTAATCGTGCCTGCATGCAGAGCACACGTATGTGATGAAGGTAGCGTGTGCACGGTACATCCATGACATTTGTCACCGGCGTGGGTTTCAAAGGGTATCAGGCATAAGGTCCTGGTATGGCATAGCACTGTCAATATAGCCATGGTCACGTTGTCACCTTTGAATATTCAACAATGTCGGTGATAGTAGCCATAATGAAATAAAGAAACGGAGTATACATTTGCGTGCGGCCTGTTTTGGCTAATTATCATTATGCTCCACTACACTAGAACCAGTAAGTGAATATAGTCTTGAAAATAATTTTGGTAGAGTAATATTGTTCCTGAATGGAACCGTACCACCCTCACATTGGCCAGTGGAAATGCCAGGCATTTGTGGCGCTGTTAAACTCTGTTAAAGTTGTAAAAGAGAAAGCTGTGCGTTACTGACTCCTGTCGTTGCAGCTGCGTAGCTGATGGAGAGGAGGTAATCTGGCACTCCTTCACAGACTGACAAATGTAGGTTGACAAAATCCAAGAAATGTTGTATTGTCCAGGGATTAGACAGTGATCGAGCAGGTGCAGTGAACTTTGCACGTTTCAGACTTTGGACATGCTGTGTGGGCGCACGCAGTCCAGTTACAAAATATTCGGAAGTTCAGAGCTGATAACGTCCACTCACACTGAATGCAACAAATTCAAAATGTGGGATAAACTATCTGTTAACTTGCATGAATCGCACATCCTAAAGTTCGCTCAGGATTTCAGGGCCTACTGTTATATCGAGCAGTTTGACAATTCTGATGCTGAAATCTCATTTGCCACTGAAATTTACTTGAGGTAAACTGTAGAAGACCAAATTATAGAGCACCAATGTCCCATGACACCTCACTAAAAGAGTGGGAAACTAAGGATTCGGACACACACTGATATAGACTGGTAGACTAGGATAATGGCATAATATCGTCTAAAGCCTGACTTGATTTCAGACCCATGTGGAGTAACAGTCTTGGTTCTGGGCTTCTCACTTTGTAGTTGGTACATAGTGGGTCAGAGAGAAGACTTTGAAAAGGTCTTCCTTCCAGACAGACAGATTGCACTGGTCTGTTTTTCTCAAATCTGCCCAGTTGTAGGTTTCACGAATGCAGCTCGCTCAAGCAACAAAAAAAGTTTGCCACCAGTAACCCGTTTAGTCTTCCTAACAGAAAATAAAAACTGACAGAATGACAGACTCCTGGAACAAACTGAAGAGACGAGGCGCTGAGACGGTGACATAAGGATGGCAGTTCCAAAAATAAGGTGCACGCTTAACCCTCATAGTGTGTTCACATGTTATGACGCCTTTTATGTCTGGGGTCAAGTTGACCCACAAAGTTTAAACTAACAGAAAACTATTGTAATAGAAAACTTTTGACCCTTTCTGTGTCACCTTTTGTGTGTCTCCCAATTGACTAACCTTTTATCCCTAAATATTAAAAATCTGTGATGAAACATCTCATTTTAGAGCCTGAGGTAAGTTTAAAACCTGTATGGGAAAGTGCCACCAGAATTACCCACAAAAAATCAGAGATAAAAACCTAAAAAGATTATATATTTTCTTACATTTTAAACAGCTACCCCACAAATTACCCCCCACACAGCACCTTTGTACAAAAGGTTGGTACACGACTTTTGAAAATAGCAATATGTTTACTATTTAATCCAAACAAATTAGGAAAAATCATAGAGTGTCAATATGGAAAAATAAGGTTAATTGGTTTTCAAGAGATGCCAAACGTTGAATTGGGTCATATTGACCCGGAACATAACATGAGGGTTTAGAGTGGCTTAATGTGAAAAAGTTTTGCATTTGACGTTCGGGTTGACACGGCAATGCAGTATAATGGATAAGGATCTGGGCTTGAAGCGCAAAGGTTGTGCGTCTGATTCCCAGCGGTGGTGCTGCCATTGTACCCTTGAGCAAGGTACTTAACCTGAATTGCTTCAGTTAATATCCAGCTCTATAAATGGATTGTAGGTTAAAAAAAAATTAATCTGTGTAAGTCTCTCTGGATAAGAGTGTCTGCTAAATGTTGAAATGTAACGAAGCAACCAAGACATTTTATTCTCCAATCTCACATGGCTGTTTAATGGCTGCCCATGGCACGCTGTTGCTCCTTAGTTGCGTTGCACCAAGGGGATTGGACCACAGCTCCCATTACTCTTTCAGTGTCCCTAAAAGGTCTGAAGCAGAGAGAAATAAATTCTAAACAATGCAAAACTGTTATAATGCAGTACAGCATCTGCGAACAAGCAGGCGTTTGAGACTGTCTACAACGTGTCAGGATACCAGATGTTGGGGCTGCGGAGTTTCAGCTGTGCTGCAAACTCGAGCTTTCAAAAATGCCAGGTTTTCCAATAGAAAACATTTTGTCATCAGAATTTGAATTCTCATAGATTTTAAAGTAAACTTTAAGATTGGTCTGTTAGCAGGGATTCTGTAACGTTCCGTTCCCGTCCTGTCCGTTTTCCATGTTTTCCTTGTTTCCTTCCGTGTCATGTTGGATCCCTTGTCCGTGTTTCCCTCCTGGCTGTGGACTGGGCGTCTCCCTCGGGTACTTTTGGTTTCATTTTCCACTTTAGCTTCCGCCTATCACTCGCCCCTCTCGTTACTCACATTCCTCACTGCTGTGCTTCGGCAATCACTCCTGATTTAACATCACACCTGTTTCTCGTTTTCTCCTTCACTTCCTGCACCATTTAAACCCCTGGCTGGCTGCTATTCAGCGCCAGTTCGTTGACTAACCTACCGTGTTTGTTTCGTATCCCGTTTCTGGTCCAGTGTTTGTGAACCTGCTGGTTCATACCTGTTCGCCTGGTTTCCTGACTGGTAGCTATCTCTGCTAATCTTTCGCTGCTGCATGCATTTACCTGTTTCCCTTCAAAACCTCCAGACGCCGCAGTTCCAGTCTTCCCGCAGCTGTGTTTGTCCTCCCCGTGTTACGTACCTCCCGTACTCGTGTTGCAGTACCAGGACCTCTGCATGCCAGCCGGCTTACGCCAGTATTGCCCGAGCTACGCCGCACCTTCCAACTCGGCGGTGCATTCACCAGCTACAGTCCTGTCACAACACCCTGCCTTTAACCTCTGCTTTCTGCCCGGTTACTCAAGCTACCCGGTCCAGTTTCCAGTCCTGTTCCAGCCCAGTTCCGATCCAGTTTCCAGTCCAGCTCCAGTCCAGTTTCCAGTCCAGTTCCAGTCCAGTTCCGGTGTTTTAGACACCTCCGTTCTAGTCCAGTTCCGGCTTGGAACAAGTTCCGTGCCGTCCCCTGTGTTCCTGAGTGGACCTTCCGGTCCAGCTTCCAGTCCAGTTCCAGTCCAGTTCCGGTGTTTCATACACCTCCGTTCAAGTCCAGTTCCGGCTTGGAACAAGTTCCGTGCCGTTCCCGTTTCCTGAGTGGATCTCCCGGTCCAGTTTCCAGTCCAGTTCCCAGTCCAGTTCCAGTCCAGTTCCGGTGTTTTATACACCTCCGTTCAAGTCCAGTTCCGGCTTGGAACAAGTTCCGTGCCGTTCCCGTTTCCTGAGTGGACCTTCCGGTCCAGTTTCCAGTCCAGTTCCGATCCAGTTTCCAGTCCAGTTCCAGTCCAGTTCCAGTCCAGTTCCGGTGTTTTAGACACCTCCGTTCAAGTCCAGTTCCGGCTTGGAACAAGTTCCGTGTTTCCTCAAGTCCAGCTCCGGCTTGGAGCAGTCCTCAGTTGGACGCTATCCTGTGTTAACTAACTAACCTGTTTTGCTCCCGTGTACAGCTTTGGGACCACCCCAACGCTTAATAAAGTTCCACTTTCTGTAATCTGTCTCCTGGTCGTTGCACTTGGGTTCGTCCCGTATCAGGATCGTAACAGAACGAACTGGCCAACAATATGGACCCAGCCGATCTGGAACAGATTCGCCACGCCTTCTCCTGCCAAACTGCGATCAGCGACCAACAGGGTCGCCGTTTGGATGATGTGCTGGAAGTAGTTAGGGGCATCACGGAGCAAGTATCCCAACTTTCGCTCCACCAACCGCTACTACGGATTCCAGCCAACCCTACTCCTTCCTCTCCCGAACCCCATCCGGAGGCACCGGCTCCCACTTCCAGCCGTGAGCCCCGTGTACAACACCCCGAGTTATATCGCGGGGGGTTGGGGAGATGTCGTGAATTTCTACTTAAATGTGACATAGTGTTTCGGATGCAGCCCTCCTCCTTCGCCTCTGACTCCAGCAAGATCGCGTTCATTATGAGCAGCCTGGGAGGGAGCGCCCTGGAGTGGGCTACATCCATCTGGGACAGCCAGGCTCCGTTATGCAGCAACTTCGCAGCCTTTACGGCAGAGATGCGACGTGTGTTTGAACACCCGACCTGTGGACGTGACGCTACCCAGCGTCTGCTTCAAGTTCGCCAAGGCAACCGCAGTGTCGCAGAAATGGCCATTCAGTTTCGTACCCTCGCCGCGGAGTCAGGATGGAATGACGCCTCCCTCCAGGGGGCTTTCCGCCAAGCTCTCAGCGAGGAACTCAAGGACCAGCTTGCCACTCGGGAGGAATCCAACTCCCTTAATAGCCTCATCAGCCTCGCTATAGCCATCGATAATCGTCTCCGCATCCGGGCCCGGGAGCGGGGAGGAAGTTCCGGGCGTCATTCGCCCTCCGTCGTCTCTAATGTTCATTCACACTCCATCACTGGATCTCGGGCGCCTACGGCCGGGTCCGAGGAAGAGCCCATGCAACTGGGCAGAGTTGCGGTCAATCCCGAGGAGCGTCAGCGCCGTCAGCGCACCAGATCCTGTTTCTATTGCGGCAAGCCTGGCCATCAGATCGCCTCCTGTCCCATTCGCCCAAAAGAAGGGGCTCGCCAGTAAGACTGGGCGTACTGACGAGCCCCATCGTTCCCAACCATGCTGCCCAGGACCGCCTCATGTTCAAGGCTACTCTCCTTTGGAGGGACAAGACCCTATCTTCTTCGGCCCTAATTGACTCCGGAGCTGACGCCAGCTTCATGGATATCACCTTCGCCAGGAGGGCCGGCATTCCCACGGAACGTCTCACTTCACCCATTTCAGCTCTAGCTCTGGACGGCAGGAGTTTGGGGGTAGTTACCCACTCCACCGTTCCTATCCAATTAGTTCTATCTGGCAATCATCGGGAGTCCATTCAGCTATTACTGATTAACTCCCAACAATCTGCTCTGGTTTTAGGTCAGACCTGGCTTCGCCTCCACAATCCCCATATTGACTGGAAAGCCGGTCGCATCCTGGCGTGGAGTGCCCACTGTCTAGCCAGCTGTCTCCGTTCTGCACTACCCCCTCCGGGGCCCAGTAAACCCTGTTCCATGCAACCTATACCGGATTTAACGAATGTTCCCAGCGAGTATCACGACCTCGCGCAAGTATTTTCTAAATCACGTGCTCTGTCCTTACCTCCTCACAGGCCGTATGACTGCGCCATTGACCTACTGGCTGGAGCTAAACTGCCATCGGGACGCCTCTACAGTCTGTCTGGACCGGAGAAACTAGCCATGGAGGAATACATCCACGACTCCCTCGCTTCGGGTATTATCCGTCCCTCTTCATCCCCAGTCGGTGCAGGGTTCTTCTTCGTTGGGAAGAAGGATGGCTCCCTGCGACCCTGCATCGACTACCGGGGCCTCAACCAGGTCACCATCCGTAACAAATACCCTCTTCCCCTCATTAACACCGCCTTTGAAGCCCTCTCTCCAGCTGTGACGTTCACCAAGCTCGACCTCCGGAATGCGTATCACTTGGTGCGTATCCGTGAGGGGGACGAGTGGAAGACTGCTTTTAATACCCCGTTGGGCCACTACGAATACCTGGTGGTCCCTTTCGGCCTTACTAACGCCCCAGCAGTCTTCCAGAGCATGGTGAACGACGTCCTGCGGGACCTCCTAGGGAGGAGCGTTTTTGTTTATATCGATGATATTTTAATTTTTTCTCAATCCCCGCAGGAGCATGTCCGTCACGTTCGAGAGGTTCTCCAGCGGCTGTTGGAGAATCAGCTGTTTGTTAAGGCTGAGAAATGTTCCTTCCACGCTTCCACGGTCCCGTTCCTCGGCTTCATTATCGAGGAGGGCAGTATCCGGGCGGACCCTGTGAAAATCAAGGCGGTGACAGAATGGCCCCAACCCACCTCCCGCAAGCACCTTCAACAGTTCCTGGGGTTTGCAAATTTCTACCGCCGCTTTATTCGCAATTACAGTTCCATTGCTGCTCCCCTGACTAAACTCACTTCCGTTGCCCTGCCTTACTGTTGGAATTCCGATGCCCAGCGAGCTTTCGAGCTACTCAAGGCTCGGTTTTCCTCAGCACCTATCCTCCTTCACCCTGACACTTCTCGGCAGTTTGTCGTTGAGGTGGATGCCTCCGACACCGGCGTGGGGGCCATTCTGTCTCAACGGTCCGCCTCTGATAGCAAGCTCCATCCCTGCGCATTCTTCTCCCGGAGGCTGTCCTCCGCCGAGAGGAACTACGATGTCGGGGATCGGGAACTGCTGGCGATAAAACTGGCTCTTGAGGAGTGGCGCCACTGGCTGGAGGGGGCAGGTACCCCTTTTCTTGTTTTTACCGACCATCAAAACCTCATTTATTTAAGATCTGCCAAGAGGCTCAATTCTCGTCAGGCTAGATGGTCGTTATTTTTTGCACGCTTTAATTTCTCTGTTTCTTTCCGCCCTGGTTCCCGTAATATTAAAGCAGATGCCCTGTCCCGCATTTTTTCCCCTCCCTCCAGTCCTGCTGATCCGGAGCCCATTTTGCCGGCCTCCTGTGTGGTGGCTGCGGTCTCCTGGGAGATTGAGGGCATTGTGAAGGCGGCGCCCAGACTTCCCAACCGGACCCCCGCAATAACCCTAACTCCTGTCTTTTTGTCCCCGATTCCGTCCGCTCCCAGGTCCTCGAATGGGTTCACGCCTCGTGCCTGGCATGTCACCCAGGTGTCGCCAGAACTATCGCCCTCGTCAGGAGGAGTTTCTGGTGGCCTACCCTTAAAGGGGATACCCGTGCCTTCGTCCTGGCCTGCTCGGTGTGCGCCAGGAGCAAGGCTTCCCACCAGCCTCCCTCCGGTCTTCTCCTTTCCCTCCCCGTCCCTGGCCGTCCTTGGAGTCACATTGGTGTGGACTTCGTAACCGGTCTGCCGTTGTCAGAAGGTAACACCGTCATTCTGACAATAGTGGACCGGTTCTCCAAGGCGGTTCACTTTGTTCCCCTCCCCAAGCTCCCGTCCGCCCTTGAAACCGCTGAGCTCTTGGTGCTACACGTGGTCAGGCTGCACGGGATCCCCTCTGACATCGTGTCAGACCGTGGGCCCCAGTTCTCCTCCCGAGTTTGGAGGGCGTTCTGTGCAGCCCTGGGTGCCTCTCCTAGTCTTTCCTGCGGTTTCCATCCCCAGTCTAATGGTCAGGCAGAGAGGGCGAACCAGGACCTGGGGGCCGCCCTGCGGTGCGTTACAGTGCGCAATCCTGCCTCTTGGAGCCGTTTTCTCCCCTGGGTCGAGTACGCACATAACTCCCTTAAGAGTGCCTCTACTGGCCTATCCCCGTTTGAGTGTGCTTTAGGCTATCAACCCCCTCTTCTGTCGACCCAGGAGGCCGAGATAGCTGTCCCCTCTGTTAGGGCCCATGTCCTTCGTTGTAAAAACATTTGGAGACTCACACGCACCGCACTCCTTCACGCCAATTCCCGCTCCCAACGTCTGGCGGACCTTCACAGGACCGCAGCCCCACAGTATAGGGCCGGTCAGCAGGTCTGGCTCTCCACTGCAAACATCTCCCTTCCCTCTTCATCCAGAAAGCTTCAGCCCCGTTTTATTGGTCCCTTCCCCATCATTTGTCTAGTTAACCCGGTGTCTGTTAAACTTTCCCTCCCCGCCTCCCTCAAGGTTTACCCTGTGTTTCATGTGTCCCAGGTTAAGCCTGTCTCCTCCAGCCCCCTCAGTACCCCTACCATCCCGCCTCCTCCCGTCCGAGTTGTTGACAACGCCCCGGCCTACACGGTGAACCGTGTTATTGATATCCGCCGCAGGGGCCGGGGTTTCCAATACCTCGTCGACTGGGAGGGGTACGGTCCTGAGGAGAGGTCGTGGCTCCACAAGAGCCTGATCTTGGACCATTCAGTAATCCAAGACTTCCACGAACAGTTCCCTGACAAGACCAGGCCTCCGGGTACGCCAGGTGGCGTACATTGAGGGGGGGGTACTGTAACGTTCCGTTCCCGTCCTGTCCGTTTTCCATGTTTTCCTTGTTTCCTTCCGTGTCATGTTGGATCCCTTGTCCGTGTTTCCCTCCTGGCTGTGGACTGGGCGTCTCCCTCGGGTACTTTTGGTTTCATTTTCCACTTTAGCTTCCGCCTATCACTCGCCCCTCTCGTTACTCACATTCCTCACTGCTGTGCTTCGGCAATCACTCCTGATTTAACATCACACCTGTTTCTCGTTTTCTCCTTCACTTCCTGCACCATTTAAACCCCTGGCTGGCTGCTATTCAGCGCCAGTTCGTTGACTAACCTACCGTGTTTGTTTCGTATCCCGTTTCTGGTCCAGTGTTTGTGAACCTGCTGGTTCATACCTGTTCGCCTGGTTTCCTGACTGGTAGCTATCTCTGCTAATCTTTCGCTGCTGCATGCATTTACCTGTTTCCCTTCAAAACCTCCAGACGCCGCAGTTCCAGTCTTCCCGCAGCTGTGTTTGTCCTCCCCGTGTTACGTACCTCCCGTACTCGTGTTGCAGTACCAGGACCTCTGCATGCCAGCCGGCTTACGCCAGTATTGCCCGAGCTACGCCGCACCTTCCAACTCGGCGGTGCATTCACCAGCTACAGTCCTGTCACAACACCCTGCCTTTAACCTCTGCTTTCTGCCCGGTTACTCAAGCTACCCGGTCCAGTTTCCAGTCCTGTTCCAGCCCAGTTCCGATCCAGTTTCCAGTCCAGCTCCAGTCCAGTTTCCAGTCCAGTTCCAGTCCAGTTCCGGTGTTTTAGACACCTCCGTTCTAGTCCAGTTCCGGCTTGGAACAAGTTCCGTGCCGTCCCCTGTGTTCCTGAGTGGACCTTCCGGTCCAGCTTCCAGTCCAGTTCCAGTCCAGTTCCGGTGTTTCATACACCTCCGTTCAAGTCCAGTTCCGGCTTGGAACAAGTTCCGTGCCGTTCCCGTTTCCTGAGTGGATCTCCCGGTCCAGTTTCCAGTCCAGTTCCCAGTCCAGTTCCAGTCCAGTTCCGGTGTTTTATACACCTCCGTTCAAGTCCAGTCCGGCTTGGAACAAGTTCCGTGCCGTTCCCGTTTCCTGAGTGGACCTTCCGGTCCAGTTTCCAGTCCAGTTCCGATCCAGTTTCCAGTCCAGTTCCAGTCCAGTTCCAGTCCAGTTCCGGTGTTTTAGACACCTCCGTTCAAGTCCAGTTCCGGCTTGGAACAAGTTCCGTGTTTCCTCAAGTCCAGCTCCGGCTTGGAGCAGTCCTCAGTTGGACGCTATCCTGTGTTAACTAACTAACCTGTTTTGCTCCCGTGTACAGCTTTGGGACCACCCCAACGCTTAATAAAGTTCCACTTTCTGTAATCTGTCTCCTGGTCGTTGCACTTGGGTTCGTCCCGTATCAGGATCGTAACAGATTCAGTCCTGCATAAACAAAGATAAGTGTTGCATATTTCCCCCCGCCCCAATGAAAACATGCTGGATTATAGCTTACCAATATCATTTACACTTAGATTTGTTGATGAAAGAGTAGACACTCTTCATATATACAGACAAAAATCACTAACATTAAAGAGATATGGCTCAGGTGTTCAAACCATGGCCAAAAGCTAATTATACAGCAATCCTGACTCAAAACTGTGTTGACTCAAACTAGCAGTTGCAGGCATGACTAGACAGTTCACATACAGCACACATTTCCCTAAATGGCCACTCTTTTACACAATTATTCACCTAATGGGTACAGTACCCATCAAACAAATGTTTAATGTATTTATAAAAAATATAATGCTTTTTCCTTCCTCGTTTCTCTGCCTGGTAGCCTCTGAAGTTGATAATCTCTGGAATGAGAAGAGAAGCCAAGATGGACTTTCCAGTAAAAAGCATTGCTTAAATTGATCCTTTCAAAAAAAAAGAACAAAAAGAAAAAAAAAAAGAAAAAAAAGAAGAAAAAAAAAAAGAAAAAAAAGAAGAAAAAAAAAGAAAGTCTTTCCGGAACAGAGGGAAATGCACCGGAGATCAAGTTAACTTTTGTGTAGAGTCACTTTGTATTACGGTTGAGTAAGGGAGAAGGAAACTGAGTTATAAATAAAGCGCGTGGAGTGTTGATGGCATTAAGGCATGATAAATGAGGCAGAGTCACATGTGCGCCGAGTGATTTTGCGGCCTGTCTGTTCAGGTTAAACATAAATCAGCCATTCGCATGCTGCACGGCGAGGCTACTGGTACTGGTGAAAAAAGAAGAGTAATGCTATCTGTATGATGCAAAAAGCATGCCAAAGCCACAGTCTTCAGAGGACTGGAGTGTTAGTGGTCAACGGGGGATCGTTATTGCATCCTTTTGCTTTGTGGGGTTTCCTCAATTCTAGACGAGTGTCACTTTTTTTCCCCCAATAGAAATGCGAAATATTGACTTCAGCCAACCCTGAAATTAACAGCATTATTATTGTATAACCAACAAACCAAAGAAACAAAATTCGTCATTCAAAATGGAGGAAAGCCAAGGGATGTGATAGGATCCAGTCTGGATCACACACACGGCTGTTATACAAGTTTCAGTGCTTGATATTTGTAACTCAGCCATAGACTGGTCTCATGCCTGAATGCTTTTGGATCTATCTCTGCTTTGATTCACGATTTGTCTTCAGGACACAAATTTAGGTAAATTGGAGGTATTATTTAAGTTCAGTCGGTGTGTTTGTTCTAGAATTCTCTGGACATTAATCCGAGGGAAATATTAATACAGTAGGTTGAATATTCAAGGGTGCAATATCATTTCCTCAGTTGATATTTAGTTATTCTTAAACACCTTGGCCAAAATTCCACTACCCGTACTATAAGTGAGATTGATATAATCTCTGATTGTGAGGCTTTGCAGAAATCGTACCATTAATGTGCATTTTTTCACCGCTCGTCTGTCAAATGGAAGTACTGTGGATTTCATGGGCTGTCATTATACACTGTTAAGACCTTTTATTCTCTTGCTTTATAATTAAATTTCATGGCCAGAGCATCACCATCATCATCTTCTCTTGTGTTTCAGAGTGTCGAGATCCCACCGCCCAAAACCTCAGAGCCACTTTACAAATGCTCTTTCTTTTTCAAAACTTCAATTAAATATGCCCATGTAATTCTATCATGACCAAACCCCCTACTGCCACTTGGGTCAAATATTATTAATGATCTAATATGACCTCAGTGTCTATTTACACGCCCAGTAACTTGGAAAGACGCCCAAATTGCTTGGATTAGCCTTTGGCTGACACCGCATTTGCATGAAATGTCCTGCCACCTCCACGTCGAGTGCTGTCATCATGGTGGGTTTACCCTAAAGCGCAGAATGCATAGGTCCGATCATACCAATCCTTTACTCTCTGCTGGCAGCAGTGGAGTGGCACTTTAATCCATCATTTTTTTAAAATGGAAGCGTTTGATATGTCAAAATCCATCTTTGAAAAGTCTGACAGGCTTTTAAACATACGTATAATGTTACTTTATGTTGACTTTTTTTGGATATTTCTTTTTAGTCGCAAAATAACGACTGCATTAAAACACGCCTCAACACTCAACACATTAAAGACAATTCCACAAGCATGGTAATTAAAAAAGCTTTTGGAATTACCTAACCAAAGCTGTAATGTTTGCAACTACAGCCAAGCACAATTACCATATTTCAGCATTCTGAATACTAAACACCGTTATATGTATTTCATCCTTCCCCAACCTTGACAGCCATGTTGCTGATACGAGTACCTCTGAATGGATTATATTTCACTCTGACTGATTTGCCTTTGGTTGGCTTCATCTTAAAGGAAGCTACACAGTCTCATACATAAATTAACTGAGTAATGGATGTGGGGCGGCCCTGGATGGAGTGTGAAACAGGACCGGAGCTTCCTCTCAACATTGAGCGGGGGTATCAAAGGAAATTTGAGCCTAATTTCAAGGGCCAGAGACAAATGACAGAGAATCTGGCCTTGACAACGGGCCATTCCTATTAAATACGCTGGAATGGCAATCTCAAATACTTTTTTTTTCGGGAAACACTATACGTTGGCACTATACAGTGGCTCCGATGTTCAATTCTAATCGTAACCGTAGACCATTGACCTTGGTGCTTTTTAAATGATTACGAGGATGGGTCTGCGACCCTGGTATTGAAATCACGGTCCTCCAGCTCTGAGAACTGCTGGTTTTCCACCCTGCCTTTACCCTGGAGTCAGGTGTGAAGACAGTCTGGCCAATCAATGGCGCTAATTGCGCAGCTAATTACCTGGGAGAAAGAAAATCAGGGCCGGATTTGGATTTGAGGTCCAGATATGAATATCCATGGTCTATGAGATCATTCCTGTCAGAGAACCCCATGCAGGAAAGCATATTTGGACCTTAAGAAAGTTATCTTGTAAGTGCTTGTACTTACTGTAAGTTGGTACGGCCAAGAAAATTCTTTCCTTACAATCCATAAAAATACTTTCGCACATTTTCCAAAAAACAACTGATAACATTTACATTCCAATTTTTCATTTATTTATTTAGCAAGCGCTCTTTTTCAGGACAAACATAGTGCACACAATACGTTTTGACTGACACCAGTATTAATGCAGATTATAAGTAACAATATCAGAACTATATATGATTGTGAAGAACAATACTGTACGAGACATATTGTCATGCAAAAGAGCCGAACTGAATGAGCCATTAGTCCAAGTCTGCAGTGAAAGACCTACAAGTTTAATTACAAAGAGTACTATAACTAACAAAATGGCTAAGAATCAGCCAATCCCTGACCAGTACAAGGATAGAGAAAAGGGTCAGTGTGGAGGCACCCAAGGAACAAGTCTGAAGAGCTGGGGTTTGTCTCCATTTTAGGAGGTGGCCCCTGACTCTGATGTATTGACTGCAGCTGGAAACTCATTCCCACCACTAGGGGGCAGGAGTCACGAAAAGCCCTGCCCAAATTGCGCATCCCGAACAGGCTGGAACCACTAGCCAGTCTGAGGTTGCAGAATGCAGCGGTCTGACAGGGGTGTAGGGTTTTGATGACAGGTTTAAGGTACGCGAGAGCTTCCTCTGTCAATACCCTATTGGTCTCACGCCAAGCCATGACTGGAAACCAACAGTTGCCATGTCCAAGCCATGACTGGTAACCAACGAAGGGTGACCAGTAGAGGGGAATGAATATTTTGGCAGGTTGAGCAGTATTAAGTCAAGCATGGAGTATAAACGAGATGTGAATATTTGAGTAGTTTGTCCAGCGTCAGCATTTTTAATAGGCTGGAAAGAGAGGATTGGTGGCACAAGCAAGGAGAGAGTTATAATTATCCAGACAGGCCTGAATAAATGCCTGGACATAAGACAACCCACGTGGAAAGAAGTAGCAAAAAAGAAAAAGAAAAAGAAACAAATGATCAATAGACCGGGGCCCTATTCTTCATAGCTGACTAACCGAGCTAGCTATGGCTAACTGCGCTAGTTCATATGTTCCATATTCGCTGGGTTTCTGGGTTTTACTCACAGTTAGCCAGGTAACTGAGTTATCCATGTACGAGAAACATGGCCCAGGTTAGTTGGGGTTTTATGCAGTTAGCAGCTTTAATGGCACATGTTTTACATGTTTCCTAGTGTGTTTGGAGGAACACACAGGAATTAGAAAATAGCCCACGTCAGAACATTCAAAAAGTTGAGCACACTAAATACACACTAAAATAAATTGTGAAGAGCAAAATGCCTTTTTTGTCATGAATTCTTGTCATAGCTTTGTGACACATATATCTGTATTTTTTTGAGAATTACAGAGCCCCTAAATTGTAAGAAATAAGAAAAGGGGAATTTAAAATGGCCTTTTTGTTCCGAAAATGTCAGACTTGACTTAACATGGGGATGGAATGCATCCTGTCAGCTCGATAATATTTTCACACCTGTCAATCAAATGGCCAATTTAAATACACAAGAGGATCTGAGGCTTTTGACATGACAAACATGGACACAACATTGTGTCAATGGTTCTGTTTAACGGATGGGGACTTATTCATGCTCACCGCATGCAAAAGTAAAATTAACATAATTAAGAGCATTAATGAACGCAATGCTTATGCCAGCCCAAACGATTTGGTACGTATTCACCTGCATGGATAGTGAGTTAAAAAGTTTGCATTGGTTTAAACAAAACGGACTGATTAGTCAGAGCCTATTTGCCTATTTTTGATTGGTAGAATAATCTTCACATACTCATACTATAAGTGGAGGGCTGGCAGTTCTGACTTACTGGTCAGTTCCTTTCACAGACCTTCTGTATTTATAGCCATTTAACTTTCCATAGACAGCCTGCACTTAGAGTAGACCTCCAGAATCTCCAAAGTACATCATACGTGGAGATTCTGGCAAAATTATATTACAGGGACTCCAGTCATTTCTTTTCTGCCCCGTGACGTTTCATGGCTTAATTTGACAGTTTGTTGCAGGATCCAAGATAAGCGAAACATACAATGTATAAAAATAACACGCAAAGCAACATGATAATGTATCATTTTTTTAAAATCCTAAATATGAAACTCTCACTATGCTTAATATAAAATACAAGTTAACATGATCCCAGTCAGATAGTTTATATTTTTAATAGGTCTAAAAAAAAAAACCCGCATACAAAGAAATAAACTCCATTAGTGTCACACAGTCCACATGCCCACATTTTAAGAATATAAAAAACGTTTTTTGTTTTCTTCCTGTTTACACACTAAAAAAAGAGCATTCCTCCATTTTCTCTACTCCGCTTCCTCCACTTATCAAAATGCATCCACGGCTGTCTCTGTGTCTATGATAGGACAGAGATAACAAGTAGCTTCCAGTCAGATGGTATACTTATCACCACTCAAAATCTGACAGTGGTTTTCTAATGTCACAGCTTATAGACTTCCCCAGGCGAGAGCAGGGAGAGAAAATGTGCCTGCGCCTCTGAAGAAATATAGAGAAAACAAACTGCCAAGTACACCTCAGGAAAGTGCCATGACACGAGCCCAGTCAGTCGCATTAAAGCCAGCGCAGGAGCCTTTTTTTATTTCATTTATATTTTTATTATGAAGGGATGCCGTTTCTCGCCCCTGCTGTACGGTATATCTTTTTTTAATCGATACAACCCTGGGAAAGTGGAACATTTTAGTGGAGGGCAGGGGATTTGTGATTTGTCCTTTTGTGACCCTGGAAACAGACACACGCACACGCGCACACACACACACACACACACACACACACACACACACACACACACACACACACACACACACACACACACACACACACACACACACACACACACACACCACTCTCTCTTTATCTATCTATCTATCTATCTATCTATCTATCTATCTATCTATCTATCTATCTAACTAATTATCTAAACAGTTAAATGCTAAAGTATTGAGACAGTGACACAATTTTAGTTGTTTTGGCTCTGTACTCCAGCACACTCTCAGCTATAATTTGAGGGTATTTCCATCCATATCGGCTGATCCGTGTAGAAATCACAGCCCTTTTTATACATAACCCCCCGCCCCCCATTTTAAGGGAGCAAAAGCAATTGGACAATTGGCTGCTCAGCTGTTTCTTGGCCAGCTGTGTGTCTTTGCATCATTAGTTAATGCACAAGAAAGCTGACAAAAGGTCTAGAGTTGATTCTAGGTGTGGAATTTGAATTTGGAGTCTATTGTTGCTGTTGTCTCTCAACATGAGGACCAAATAAGTGTCAATGCCAGCAAAGAAGACCATCATAAGGCTAAACAAATCATAATAAATCGATCAGAGACATAGCCAAAATATTAAGTGAGTCAAAATCAACTGTTAATTCCAACATTGTTAGGAAGCAAGAATGCACTGAGGAGCTCAGCAATAGCAAATGACCTGGTAGACTGTGGAAGACCACTGTAGTGGGTGACCTGGTAGACTGTGGAAGACCACTGTAGTGGGTGACCAAATGTGAAGAAAAACCCCATTTCAACTGTTGAACAGATCAAGAACACTCTCCAGGATGTAGGCATTGATGTATCAAAAGCTACCATAAAGAGAGGTCTACACCAGCATAAGAGGGTTCACCACAAGATGCGAACCACTGGTAAACCATGGAATGCCTCAGAAAGAACAGAACAGCCAGGTTATACTTTGCTAAAAAAAAAAGTACATTAAAAAAAACTGTAGAGTTGTGGAACAAAGTCTTATGGACAGATGATACGAGTATTAACCTGTAACAAAGTGATGGAAAGAAGAAAGTTTGGAGAAATAAAGGAACTACTCATGATCCAAAGCTTCATCTTTGAAACATGGTGGAAGTAGTGTTATGGCCTGGGCATGTATGGCTGCCACTGGACCTGGCTCACTTGTCTTCATTGATGATGTCACTGCTGATAGCAGCAGCAGAATGAATTCTGAAGTGTACAGAAGCATCTCAACTGCTCAGATCCAATCAAATGCCTCAGAGCTCATTGGACGCCACCTCACCTCGCAGCAGGACAATGACCACAAACATACTGCTAAAGCAACCAATGAGCTTTTCAGGGCCAAAAAGTGGAACGTTCTTGACTGGCCAAGTCAATCACATGTCCTGAATCCAACTGAACATGCGTTTCACTTGGTGAATACAAGCCTGACAAGCACCCCAGAAACAAAGATGGCTGTAGTACAGGACTGGCAGAGCATCACCAGAGAAGATACCCAGTATCTAGTGATGTCTATGGGTCGCAGACTTCAGGCATTCAACAAATACAAAGGATTTGCAAACAAGTGCTAAATATGACGGCTTTATTTCAGAGTATATTAATCTGTCCAATTACTTTTTGCCCTCTGAAATGGAGGGACTATGTATAAAAAGGGCTGTAATTCCTATACAGATCACCAGATATGGATGTAACTGGACATGGATGTAACCCCCAAATTAAACAGTCTGTACTGTAAACTCATAGTGATCATTTCATTTCAAATCCAATGTGCTAGATTATAGAGCAAAAACAACAGAAATTGTGTCACTGTCCCAATACTTTTGAATTTATATATACTGTATATATATTTACACGCTATATTTGGCAGTATTGGAATTCCATATTTTGTCTGGACAATTTCAATACTTTCATAACCAACTCTTTCTCTGTTGTGTATAACTGTTAATTTACCTTTATTCTCATGACACATATTTTCTGCATCGTGTAAATGTTCTTTGGTTCTTATGAATAGTACAAACATGCCTGCATTGGTTTGGAAAACATTGCACCTACAGGCAGAGACGTTATGTTCCTTTCTCTTAGGTTTTTACCATTTACCACGTATGTGTTGATATTTTCAGTACACTGAAGTAACACAGAGAAAGGCAGCAATGCCCTGTGTCATCCATGCCCACCCTGACTGCATGTCCCCCATAAGCATTAGTCAAAGGATCGCCATTATGAAGAAAACTCAACGCTACCCTTCAAAATGCATTCAGTGTCCATTTGCATAGCAATATTCAGTACTGTGTGCAGCAAAACATATTTATTCAGGGAACCATCCATTGCCAGGAACTACTGTGTCCAACCTTGAGTGGATGTGTTTGCAATTTCTCCCTCTTGTGATGTTCAACTATGACAGATCTGATAGGAAACCAATCAAATCCTAATGAATGAATATTGGATAATAGGAATTTTGGAAGTTAGGAATAAATAACATCAGCTCTTTTGCAAGAAAGTTATTGTCTGGGGATCCGCAACCTAATTTAAATGAACTTGTAAAGCATTGATTAATGACTTCGTATCATGTACGATATGCTGGCAAGCCGTGTCCAAACGGTATTTAGAAATTTGGCTCACACTGCCCCTTGTCTTCATCAAAGTTTACTCAACTTTATTCTCACACACAGCTGCACAATAAAACCAGCCACTCCAAATGACAAATAAACCTGCTTGAAATCATAAGCGTTTATGTTCATGTGATGTAGCGAGAGGGCTAATTTGCGTTGAGTTATTACTCCCACTTGTAAATTCATGGTGTGTGAGTTGATTATCCCTCATTTGATAATATTTAACTGGATTCCTACTGATACTCCAACGAAGATATTTCTCCCAAACTGTGAATCAATTTTGCTGAATTATTAACAAAAAAACATTTTGCCCAGACGCCGTTACGACAATACATGTCACACCAGATATCCTTCCCGCCTTGATGAATTGTTGAATCTGCATTTGTATGTGTGGCAGCAACATTTACTGACACTCCCAATGGAAAATGAAATTATTCAATAAGCACGCAAAGCACAAGTAATTAACTAAAAATTTGTCATAAGGACAAAGCGCAGCTGCTTCTTATTGATGACTCAATTCCTCTGACAGAAATGAGTTGCACCAGGCGCTGCAATTTAAATAATATGTAGTTTCTGTTCTCTCTCTCTCGCTCTCTCTCTCTCTCTCTCTCTCTCTCTCTCTCTCTCTCTCTCTCTCTCTCTCTCTCTCTCTCTCACTGTGTCTCTCTCTCTGTCTCTCTCCTTTTTTATGTCTGCTTAAGAAAAAAGGAAACAATCCAGGCAGAAAACAATTGTCAGTATGGGTGATATTTCAAACTGGAGTGACAAAAAAATAAAATAAAATAATAATTCTGAAATACACACACACACACACACACACACACACACACACACACACACACACACACACACACACACACACACACACACACACACACACACACACACACACACACACACACACACACACACACACACACACGCGGGCAAGAGGGTGGGATTCACAAAGCGTCCCTGAAACAAGCCACGTAACCAGAGGGGAGACAATTGCTTCTATCAATCACAGGTGAGGAGGTGAGTACTGAGTGACGGATGTGGGCTGTCTAAGAAAATGAACGCATCCCTCAAACATTATAATTAGCCCTTCCCCTTTAACGTGATTCATTAATGAGTGTCCCCCACCCCCACTCACCGCAAACACACACACACACACACACACACACACACACACGCATACACACACACACACACACACACACGCATACACGCATACACACATACACCCTCCACACACACACACATACACATACACACCCCCCCACATACATACACACGCACGCATACACACACATACACCCTCCACACACACATACATACACATACACCCCCATACACACACACACACACACACACACGCATACACACACACCCTCCACACACACATACATACACATACACACCCCCCCACATACATACACACACACCCCCATACACACACATACACCCTCCACACACACATACATACACATACACCCCCCCTACACACATACACACACACCCCCATACACACACACACACCCCGCACACACATATCTATTCTGTTTTGGCCTGACTCAGTCATTAGTGACTGTGGTGAAGAGTCTGCTGTTTTAAGTCTTAAGCAGGTTTCTCCCTCATTCAGAGCTCTCACCACCTGAGTGGCTTCAGTGTTGTAGTGAAATCCGCAGCAGACACTAAAGGGAGCTCTATCTTCCTGAGATTAATGAGCTGACCTCTTTGTGTCAGTCGCCATTTGCAAGCACAGGCTCTTCTCCTGTAGGTGTGCTTTACGTGCGTATGTGTGTGTGTGTGTGTGTGTGTGTGTGTGTGTGTGTGTGTGTGTGTGTGAAAGTTTGTGTGTGAGAGTGTGTGTGTGCGTGCGCGTGTGTGCATGTGCGTTTGCGTTGTATGCGTGCATGCACTTGTATATGGGTGTGTGCAGTTTAGTTAAGTCTCTTTCGCGGGGCCTGACGTTGCCTGAAGCGTGCCGTTCCAGATCGATGCAGCTCCTGAGTCACTGATAAAGATATGAGACATCAGAGAGAAATAGAAGAGGGGCAAAGGATGAGGCTTGGTGCATTTTTCCTCTTGAGGCTAAACTTAAAAACAAAGAACAGATAAAGTGAAATGGAAACCTTGCTGTCCTTATTGTCGCGTTAGGCATCACACACTTCACTGTAAGCAACAGGCAATAGTCCAGGGGATCTTGAAGGATGAGACGCCAGGCCTTTGGTGTTCGTTTAGATTCCAGCAGGAATGGAACGCTAAATTATTTGCCGGGATTCAATCAACATTTGTCCTTAACTTTGACTAACAATTAAGAGGGATAGTATTCTGCCTTTAGCAGGTAACCCCTGCCTACCACTGTCAACACTTGAGAAGAAACACTTCTTGTTAACTTAAAGAACGGGTTCACTCCTTACGATCGAAGCCTTCTGAACTCCCTCACACGAGCGGCGTCGGGGGCCAGTATCGGAAGCACAGGAACCGAAGCGCCAAAGGTTAACACGAGCCCAACGGCGAAGGGCCAAGTTAGCTAATTAACTATTTACGCGGGGAAAAGTTAAATAATTAAAACGCTGACAGAACAGGCCTCAGTTGTCGCCCAGGCACTGTCGAGGCTTTCAATTAGCCAATCGGTCCTCTCTGAGGGAGATGGGAGAAGGGAATGTCAGCCAGACCGAGGATTCAGGAAGATGTACGATTCAGCAGCCTGACGCATTGAGCAGATGTTACTGCCTATTGAGCTGTTAATTTAACGGGAGTTTATTGAATAGTAATTAGGCGGGAGCTCGCTTTCCATATTAGAGAGCGGACTGACTGCTGCTGCAGTTGTCCGAGTTTAGCCGAATCCGCTACCTCAACACCCCCCACCCCCCCCCTTCTGCTCAGAGATGTCCACCGTGGGGTGGGATTTCCACAAAGGATGGCCCATTTGGTGACTGGGAGGGGGGAAAAAAAGTTAGTCACTTATACACTGCCCGGCCAAAAAGAAAGTTGCACACTCTAATATTTCGTTGGACCGCCTTTAGCTTTGATTATGCCGCGCATTCGTCGTGGCATTGTTTCGACAACCTTATGCAACGTCACATTTATTTCCATCCAGACTTGCATTAATTTTTGGCCGAGATCTTGTATTGACGACGGGAGAGACGAACCACTCCGTGAAGTCTTCTCCAGCACATCCCAAAGACTTTCAATGGGGTTAAGGTCAGGACTCTGGTGGCCAATTCATGTGTGAAAATTATTCCTCATGCTCCCTGAACCACTCTTTCACAATTTGAGCCCGATGAATCTTGGCATTGTCGTCCTGGAATATGCCCATTGATGGGATAACCTGGTCATTCAGTACATTCAGGTACTCAACTGAATTCATTTTATTGCTGCATAACATTGCTGAGCCTAGGCCTGACCAATTGAAGCAACCCCAGATCATAACACTGCCTCCAGAGGCTTGTACAGTGGGCACTATGCATGACGGGTGCAACAGCGACTTTTTATTTGTTTGCACGTCGCTTTCTTGTTTGGTTTGTTTCTTGCAGTTTTCAGACTTTTTTTTCCCCCCAATGAGCAACACTGTTACCATTTAAACTAGATGAGCTCAGTTCATCTATTGAATAGAGAACACTCAGAGTTTATTAATGAACGAGTTTAATCTCATTTGTAGGCCAATTAATTTGTAATTGAGTTCTCGTAGAAAAAAAAGGAGAAAGTTGCGATGGAGCAATTAGATTAAAGCAATATTCAAATTTAAATCGACCTTTAATTTTCTTTTCTTTTGCCTCGATCCCTTTACCGAAATGATACAATAGCAAAAAAAATAAAAATAAAATAAAATAAAAACCTATCTGTGTGTAGGCGAAAAACATTAATATCACAGTATGATACAAAGAACTCTCCAGACTGTGGGTTCTTGCAGTCAGGGAGGCCATTCCTCACCGTCAGTAAATGATTTGTCGCCAATCCATGGGGTTTAATATGAAGCACCTGGCACTCCAGCTTGGCGGAATATGGTGGCTGCCATGTCCATAGACCAACATATACACAAGCATATGCCGCCATTGTTATGAAAATGACTTGTGAAGACATTAGCCCGTTCCCATTGAGCTGTCAATTCGGACCCCCACAGAGGGGCTGAGGGTCAAGTGGGAGCCATTGTGATAGGCTCCCCCGAGTGGCCCGCGCTCAGGAAACAAGAATTAGCTTCATCATGGCGGGGTTAACGCCGAGCAAAGACAATAATGACCCCTCGTGTATTCTTAGTTTGATGTCTTTATGAGGCCGAGCGCGTATGAATAAGAAATCAGAACCGGGTCACCTCGTGGATTTGACGAAGAATTTGTTTAACCGATGCTGACACAGCCTCCGTCTGAACATGCCAGTGTTTTTGTATTTTAATTAAAGATCGTGTCTCCTTTTTTTCTGCTGAGCGAGCATAATTTTACAGCTAGAATTATTTTAAGTCTGGTATCGCAATGTGAAGAACATTTAGAACTGAATTTAAAGATAAATAGATATTACTAAATTTCAATAGTCAATAAAAGTGATAATAGAGGTAATTAAAATTAAAAACCTTTCTACTAAGAAAAGAGATAGATATCTTGCTTTTCCATGTGTGTGGTATAAAAATGAACAGACCAAATAAAAATTAATCTACCCACGTAGTTAAAGGATATTTAAATGTGTTACTAGGACAACATTTAAAGCAATGCACATAACCCCTTAATTGCACTGTTTTTCCTACTAAACCCACTCTGTAAAGATACTGTACTCGTGACTTGGCTTGAAGATGTGAGCCCATCCAATTTCACTTCTCTTCACGGCAATGACAAATAAAACCAAACTTCTCGATCTCATCACTCTTAAACTCATTTAAAGCTCTTATCTCGCAGGCCTCTTCATGAATCACTTTTGAAATAACTGAAATAACAGAAAACCTCAGGCAAAAAGAACGAAGAAGGGTTCCAACCTTTAACCTTCATATAATTGAAAGAAAAGGTCAATGTTTACCAGCGCAGTTGGTCAGTTGCTTTGCCCTGAAATACAACATTGTTCCTTTTCAGTGTCTATTTTCTCCAAAGAGTTTCTTAAAATTAGTTTTTGGGTAGTATGTTTGCATTAGTACGTTTCTGAGTGAATAAAAATGTAATTCTTCATGCAGTACTATAATACAAATCCAATGCATTTTCAAACCCGCCCTCCAAACTAGAAACATTCACCGTCACCTCATACAATATGATGTATACATGCATGCGCACCCACACACAAAAAAACACGCATAGAAACACGCACGCACACACACGCACACTATATACATATATATATATATATACATACACATACACACACCCACCCAAGATGTCATAGTGGGATATCCACAGTGAGAACCCTACTCTACTGCCCCCTGGTGGTATATTATGAAACCCCTGAGCTCATAGACCTGAACAAATGCATTCGGGTCAAATGATGAAACGCTTCCAAATAACATTGCACTGGGGTATTTCTTTTTCATTGTAAATGGTCCAAGTTGAAAGAAATTCTTCACTTTACATATAAGCCCAAGTAAATTATTTAAGTAGCGCAACAGAATTGTCTTAATCATTTATAGGATTAAATGAGCCTAAACATGTTATTGATGGGTATAATTAAATCAGTGTGCAGCCCAATCTTGTGATGAGATTTACGGATTCTTGCTCCAGTGCAGGCAAAGATTCTGGATCAATTAATTTGAAATACTCCCCCTGCGTCTTCGCCGTTTGTAGCCTGCGCTGCTCTCTGACGCTCGGTCTCGTCTGCGCTCTATGGCTCATTCTTTGGATAGAAGTGGGGAAGAGGGTCAAAAGAGCACTGCACTGTTTCGCAGTTAATTTGTGCGCTCTGACAATTCGTTGCATGCTGGGTTGAAAATGAACGGTCTGGGTGAACAAAAGGACAACCTGCGCTGATTATAAGCTCGAAGGGGGCACGGCTTCATTTATACAGCCTTATTAAAAGCTAGGAGTGTTTTTTTTTGTTGTTTTTTTAAAGTTTTTTTTTTTTTCCGCGAAATGGCGTGTGGCATTGCTCCATTTTTCGATATATCACGTTATTAAAGGTAATTGCTTTTAATGCCCCCTGTGCTACGGGGGGCTCCTGTTGTGCCCCGGCAAACGTCGACAATTTTAATCAGAAAGGAAATACACCCACAGGAACTGTGCATGTTAAGTACAGAGTCACTCCTCCCGAAGCTCAGGGTGTCACCGCCAGCATATTTAAGCCGTGTGCCGCTCACGATGAATCCCAGATAAGGATTCACTTCTGCAGCGGGCTATACCCATTTATTTAGTCTCTGTGCAACTGCAAAGCCGCACTGGAGTGGTGCTTATTTTAATATGACGTACATGCAGTTACTGACCAATTACGTGAAATGATTTCAGTGTGCATGCCATTGACAGAATGATCATTTTAGACGGCTCAAACTGAAGAAGACATTTACCTACCTTTACATGTTTGGTATTTTTTAATTATTTTCATTATATTTTCCACAGCATTAGTTGGCCACATGTTTCCACTAGGACACCATTTACACCCTTTTTGGTTTCAAGGGGGTTGTATGTGACACACCTGGACAATCTCAATTATGAAATATTGACTGTTAAAAAGTTTGAATAACAAGCTGCAATTACATGTACTCCTATGTAATTCAGTTCAGTGAAAACCTACTGCATTTTGCCTTTAAGTAACCTGCATTAGGCTCGTATTTAGGCTGGAACAATTAAAAGCAATACTTTTTATTTATTTTCCCTACAAACACAGACTCGTGAGTTCTGGAATCACTTAATCAAACTGATTTTGAGATGAAAATGAATTGCTTAAATTCATCACTCAGGTTGGAATTACAATGGGTCCTAGCACAGTTGCACAATGAAATATAAACATTAGACAAATGAGCTAATGTCAGTGATAGGATAGTGCAGGGCCGGCCCAAGGATTTTGGTGGCCCTAAGCAAGAATGTTGCTGTGGCCCCTAAGTGCTCCAACATTAATCACACCAAAAAATAAAAAATAAAATAAAAATCTTGAATTATGTGGCCCAGGGATGGTTGTAGCCCTAAATGACAGTATGAAGTGTGTATACCAGCGGCCGGCTCTGTGATTGTGTTAAATGTAAATGGATCAACACACACAGGAAAGAGCAAACTGGTAACAGTGCAGTTTCATAACGTACCATAATATGGTACCTCATATAAATATGAGGGTGATACGCCACTCATAAAAAAAGAGAGTGGAGCCATTTACAAGTATACAAATAATTTATTTTAAAAATCAGCCAGTAAACAGCATAGCCAGTTAGGATTCAACCTCCCTAATCAGCCACTCTCCTGCAGTTTAAGTAACCGTGGTCTTGGTGGACCTTGTTCTCTAAACTACGGACGCATGTGCTAGCTACCTAACTGCTAGCACACAAATGCAAGACACATTTTCATCGTCTGAGGATTCAAAAACCAATTATTCTTGCATTTGCACAAACTGTAGGCCCACACTTCCATGCATTATGTTACACTTGGCAGATGTTCCTATCCATTCAAACTTATAGGTATATCAACTGGTTCTGTCTTTTGCGACCCAGAATCTGACAACAGCCAACCACCTCAAATCATGGAATTTAGAAGCAAGAATCTACGGTTTGTGGTTGTGTTGTGACAAGATTTCCCAGTCACACCTATTGCTTCCTTGTCTAATATTTTAACATTTGGATAACAAAACTGTTTTGAGTTTTATTCAATGTTGCATGATAGGATGACATAGTCAGGGCCGGACTGGACTTGATCAGCCCACCCTGAACGAGGGGGGAGGGGGGGATCGTTTGCAATCGTGGCCCAAAAGTGGACCAGCCCATCTGACATCTGCCCGAATTGCCAGAAGGCCAGTCCGACCGTGTGCACAGTCTTTTTTTAAATACTTTAGCCAGAGACCTGGATACACCTTTGGGACTCAGCAGTGTAGCATGGTAGAAATGATTGAGGGACATTTTAATGACACTATGGGGAATTGATTCTGAAAAAAAAATACACTGTGTCAGTCACAGCATATTGCTATTGGCTGTTGATTTTTGTAAAATACAAATCTGTTGGTGAACAACTTCTCAAATGGTGTGTGGATCTGTTCAGCGTCCATAAGCATCACCTGATCCAGTGACCAGGTTCATACTGAATAGCCATGAGTATGGCTCCGAGTGATTTAGATTACTGTCACAAAAAGGACAAGGACACAATCAGGAAATTGACGTGTCAATGCTGCTGTCTTCATTTTTGAAATTGGATGTCAGTTTCCCTACATCGACTCCCGGGAAAATCTAACCGTTTCTTTTTTCTTTTTTTTTTCCCCTTTCTTCCAACAAACCACTCGTAATTTATCACCAACACAATATCCACTCCCCCTAAAAGCAGAGAAGCCCCTGGGCACAAGAGCAGCAGCCATCCGGATAGAAGTCTCCTTCTGCCGTTTAAGCCAAAGCGAGTGAAACAAATATGGTGGGTCATCACTGCAAGCCAAGTTTAAGGGGAAACTGCGTTCCATCCTTCTCCGAAAAAAAACAAAAAAAACAACTAAAAACAGGGCAAGGAATGAGCCCCATTGAGCGACGGGCACAACGCGCATGCTCCCCTTTAAAAACACCTCCACTCCTCTCCATAGAGTGGAGATTTATTCTGCTGCCAAGCCGGCAGAAAATTGACTTGTTTCATGGAGGCAGGCTATTGACACATTACCAGGAGAAGAGTTAAGAGAGAGAGAGAGAGGGAGAGAGGGAGAGAGGGAGAGAGAGAGAGAGGGAGAGAGAGAGAGAGAGGGAGAGAGGGAGAGAGAGAGGGAGAGAGAGAAAGAGGGATAAAGAGAAGAAAGAGAAAAGAGAGCAAGAGATATGGAGATAGAGAAAGAGGGGGAGCGAGAGGAAAACAGAGAGATGGTGAGAGAGAGAGAGAGAGAGGGGGGGGGAGAGAGAGAGAGAGAGAGAGAGGTGGGGGGGGGGGGGTAAGGCGATAATGTAATCAGTAGTGTAGAGGAATAGATATGAATAAAATGGCACAGCTGACATTTATATAAGGGAATATTGATGACATAAAGCGAGATGGCAGCCAGGCTTGGATTGACAAAGAAGCTCCGCTAGGTCTGTATTTCCTGTCTAAAAAAAGGCAGGGCCTCGAACAACTGGAGACCGCTGAGAAAAAAACTAAATAAAAAAATCTTAATCGTTCAACAGAACGTTCCGTTGCCTTTTACCACGCCGGTTACGAAAGCGATCGGTAGATTTTCGACTTGCCGCACTCCTCCATGAAGTTAGCAAGGAGACTGAAGGAAACCTGACCCCCCGCTTTCTCAGAGCGGGTATGGTGAGCAATAGGGAGGGGAAAAGATGGTGATGTGAGCAGGATTTTCTGCTTGTATCAGCACCTGGGCTTTAATGAGTGAGAGGTAGGGGCGGAGGAGTGCGAGAGCATAATTTAGTCTCAGCAAAGCTCAAGGCTTTTTGTCAACCTCAGACGGAGACCCTGGATGATAATTTGAAGGGGGAATTCAATCTCCAATCAATGCATAGTGTACTGAATCGGGGTGAATTACAATGGGAGAACGCCTGAGACATAAAATATTTCTCAATCATTTGGGTGATGCGCGTGTGTGTGTGTGTGTGTGTGTGTGTGTGTGTGTGTGTGTGTGTGTGTGTGTGTGTGTGTGTGTGTGTGCCTGTGCTTGCCTGCATGTATGTGTGCATGTGTGAGTGTGTATGCGTGTTTGTGTGTGTATGACCGTGTGCTTGCCTGCATGTTTGTGTGTGTGCATGCGTGTATATGCGTGTGCGTGCATGCAAGCTTGTGCATGTGCGTGTGTGCGTGTGCATGTACACATTTGCTTTTGGTTTAGTCTTAGTGGATTTCTCCTCAAAACATATACTATGCCCTTTTAGAAGGCATGTACTGTAGTACTTCAAAGGTTTCCTGCTTTTGGAAAGGTGAAGGCCATATTTGGGAAAATGGAATCCAATAATTACAGAATAAAATGGCTATTGAAAGAATAGACTGAACAATTTATGCACATCAAAGATGCTTTATGTACTCATTATTGTAGTATTAACTTTTAAAATAAGTTAAACCAGAGTTAACCAACAAGCACAAGGTGTTCAAGCTAAATGTCTGGTGAGAGTGACATCTGGATCATAGTGCAAGCACATAGCAAGTGTTTTTGCGAAAAGTGACAAATCAGTTGAAATTATTTCAAATGTATGCAGGAATCCTGTTTAGAAAATGTAATCATGCACACTGTGAAAACTATAGTAACATTTAGCACATTAGACGTTGTTGGACATGACCAGAGACCCATTGTCATGGCTGATAGAGCTTCCATCCATGGCTGAAGAAAAATAAATTCCAAATGTGAGATGAAGGAGTAAATGTTATTAGAGCTATTGACTGACACGGGTAAACAAATATGCCTGAGACCTATAATGGGTGTGCCTTATGACTTTTGTGCTGGAAAATATTTAATAAAAATCAATGGGCCATGTCCAATACCTCGCTGAAAACAAGGGAAAGAAATCAGATAATTCAGTGGAAAGTTCATAAACCTGAGCTGCGACCGTATTTAGGTATTTACGGACAACGGCGGGCTGTTTACGCATGTCCAAAATCCATGAATGTAAAATATAATATCAGATGTATACATGATAGGTGAAGCCACTGATGTGTGAAATCTGATTCTGACAGATTGACCCGGGCGGGGAAAGTGGACTCTTTCTTTTATACACATCTATGGACTATGAGCAATAATTGCACCAAACCAGAGCTAAATTTGGTAATGCTTGGTAAAGACATACTTGGGAGAAAAAAAACAATACCTTTGTATTTCATCTTTCCTTGAAAATCACAGACCTTAAACATAATACTGGTACTGATTTTTACACCTCTGAAAAACATATAACCTTCCATTATTATTTGGGGAGTAAGCGTACACAAAGAAATGCACGTTATGCTGAAACGGCTACCTAAAAAACATGCTGTTAATTTTATGTATGTTTAGAAGACGCTTACTGTTTCGTATGGGGTCTTTATGGGGATCATATGTGCTTAGGGGTGTGCTTCTGCTCAGCATTTTAAAAACACTGATAAACAAACACCTCCACCGGCCCCTTTCAAACGACCTCATGTTTCGCGGAGAGCCGCCGATACCGGGCGAATGGCAGAGACGTGACCTTTCGCTCTGTCTATTGTAATTCAATCGGCGCTCCGGGCGTGACACATTAACCCCATAGAGGAGGAACAAGCCGTACTGTGCCGAAATACAAATACACCTCTAACAGGCGTGACCGGACCTTTCCCACATCCCACGGCTGATTCTTTCTTAGGGATAGTGCAGATTTATCTCCGCCATTTCCATAACGTTTGCCTAAATAATATTCATGGGGCTGACACCCCGGGATAGGTTAAAGGAATTAACGACTTCCTGTCTGGAAGAGTAGTAGGTATCCAGGTTAGTCATTCTTTTGTATAAGGCGCTCATAGATTTGTGCATGGAATCAAGCTTTTAAATACATTTCCTCTGCGTATTCATCCAAAAAAAGCGAGCTTCGGGTGGACTAAAACCATAGAATACTAAAACCATAGAATACTAAAACCGCTGCCGCCCGGGAAATTGAAATCCATACAGCTAAGGTTACCAGATAGCTGCATTAAACAGAGGTTGTATCATGCGATGTGAAAATGGGTAATTATGCTGTCAGTAATGCTTTTTTCTAGATTAACTGTACAATGGGCCCTGGTTAGACAGCTCTGAGCCGGTTTGTTTGGAGGGTCAAACAAACAATTTATTTCCCTCTGGCTCTTATCGATCCTATGCAGCTCAATGCATTAGAGAAATTCTGTCTTCATGTTGAATAAAGTGTGCGTTTTATGTGCATTTCTTCTCCTACATGAGGGTAAGGGCAGTCAGTGATCATCAGGGTTTACCCCCCACCCCAAAAAAAAAAAAGAAATGTTAGTATTAACATACCTCAGAAGCTAATGCAACATTGATTTTCTTTAAACAGCTTGGAGTGCTTTTCCTTCAGACAACAGTAGTTGTTATTCCTCAGTTATTGAGGATACACATCACCTAAGATACGGATATCCCCCTCTGGTCACCCCAGTCGGGACTGGAGGATGCTGTCCGTGTTGGGTCAGCTGCTGAGACCAAGTGCGATCCCAGACACATGAGCTAATCCCCGGTGCTCCCCTGGGGCACCCGATTCATGTCGAATTGGGCCCGTTTGGTGTGGGGGAAGGGGTCCCAGAACTTTCCCCACCAGAACAAACATTCAGACGGACTGAAAACTGAAGCAGATACACTGAGCCATCACAGTCCGCACTCTGCCAGCGTACCCCTCTGCCCCTGCCCCCCCCCCCCCACCCCCACCCCAAGCCCCCAAAGTCTTTGTTTAACTGTTTGACTTTTTCGGCTTCACTGCCTGGTCTTTTTTTTCTGTCGGCTCAGTGGAACAGAATGGCGGGGTTAATTAAATGTGTCGACCGACTGTGATCAGGTGACACCGACTGACCCTTCACTTAGCCTGTGAGACACCTGTGACTATACGGCCTGAGGGACATTTACTTTTGTTTTCCTTTTCTTGAAAAGTTTGTCTGTCGACATATTCTTCAACAAAATGTTTTTTTCTTTTTGTTTTTTTGACAATTTGGATATGCAGTAACTCAGTGACTCAACTACAAGTTGCCTGACGGTTGTTTGATTTTAGCTTTAGTTGGTGTAATATTTGCATCAGGAGAAATCATGTAAAATGATGTACTGTATATCCACTCCATAAGGCCAGTCCCTATATCTGGTATTTTTAGGGGAAATCAGGCACTCTAGTGAGTCTTTACCACACAAATATCAGACTTTTTTCTTGACTAGTTCTTGACCTTAACCTTCACAAATCTGAGAAACATCTCTTCAAGCTAATCTTCTCTCCACACTGTCCCAGGCCCTACCTTCCTCCAGCCCACCAGCCTGATCCTACCCCAGATCAGCAAGGGTCTACACCACCCTCACCTTCCTCCTCCTGAAGACCACTGCATCAAAATAACCTACAGAGGCTAATTGTTACCATCCAATAACCAATAAATCCAGCCATCCATCCACCACTTACATCCATATATATAGAACCATAGATGAGACATATGGTATTCTGAAATAGAACAATTTGGCAGCCATCTTACCTGGGTACAGTTCCTAGCCAGCTATAATAGAAACCTATGGCAAAGGTGCCTTGTATTGCCTTTCTTTCTAATCCACTGATGTCATAATCGGGTCTCAAAAGCCAGATAGCTGATGATTGGCTCATAGATATAGAACCATGTTTACTGGCCACCATCTTACCTGGCCACTAAATTATGACATATGACTAATCTATGATTCTATATCTATGCTTACACTACTCAATAAAGCCCTAGAGTTCTCCTTCTTTTGCAGTGCCATAGCAACGGCACCCGAGGCATTGACCCATCTCCGTACAATGCAAAAAATGTCTGTCTTAACAAGTGTTTTAGTCTTGTAATGAGACTTAAAATCTTATTTTCTTTCTCCAAAGTGGAAAATATTAGCTTGTTTTAAGTTTTACTTACTTTTTGCCTGACGAGTGAAATTATCTCACCCCACTGGCAAATCTTGAAACGAGTTAAAACTATTTTTATTTTTTATTTTTATTGCCCATTGGCAATCTTTTTGTCTTATTTAGCAAAAGAAAATAAGATAAAAGAAAAAATATAAGATTAAAATCCTTGTTAAGATTGACTTATTTCTTGGTTTTTACAGTGTAGAACTCAATCGCCCATCCTTTCCGCTGCTTCCCAGCCCTCCCATTCTTCCCTGTGTCCAAAACCCTGGACCCAGCACTGAGCTCCATGAACAATGTGGTAGAAATCTGCCTTCAGTCCCGCATCGGTCACTACTCTGCACACATACAAAAAATACCACGACATGAAACCAAAAAACCACGCACGTCTCTAATGCAACAACTGTGTGATGATGATGTCATCTGACTTGCCTAAGCAAGCAGTGTCATTCAGGCTTAAAGGCCTGTTGGAGCCACCGAGCCCGTCAGATGTCATCCAAACAGAAATGTAATCATCAGCTTTTGTTTACGGGTGGTTTGACGAGCTTCGTTCCCTTGGCCAGGCTTCAGGCCCCTCTGCTAAACTGATCTCTTGCCAGCGAAGCCGTCCAAAATCAATGAGCGTTTCAAAAGCTTTGGTATTGTTGGGCATTGCTCTCGCCTGCTGAAATCTAGTTAGAAACGAAGGTTCAGAAGAACAGACAACCTCAGCTTGCACGCAATTAAACCTTCAATTAACTCAATTTACAGGCCTGAATAAACATTATTAATAAGAATTAACAAATAAATTGTATGATTTAAATACAATGTGTGAATTATTCAGACCTGGTTTTTACAAATACCAGACTTTATACATACTAGTTAATATGATAGTCATTTGAACGTCGTACTGGAAAGTTGAGGGCAGTAGCATCAGAACAGGCTGGTAATCGGTCTATACAAGGGTTGAGGTCACAATTGTAGTGTGCTTCTTATGTTTATAAGAACAATAAACAGATCTAAACCTATGAAATCTCACATGTTTAATAGCGTCTTCAGAGAACCACAGGGCTCCACACTTACATGCAGCATGTGGCACAGAGGTAAAAATAGTTAATCTTGCGTTTGTGTTGCAGAACAGGTGCAGCATTTTAGCATGACTGGTGCAACTCTGCTAAGTCTTCTTATTTATATAAAAGCGTGTTGTGAAAAAGGTCAGGTGCAGCAGTAAAATTCCCATGACCTCATCAGAAACCTCTGGATGTTTGAATTTCACGTTCTGGAGAGATGGAGATCCCTTGTATAAGCTGGCATTTAAAATTCCTTGACTATGTTTTACTGAGAGGTCAAGAGGATCATTTGACAGTCTCCGGAAATGTGCAACACTGCAAATTGTAAGAAGGGATCTTTAGACTGGAGTATTATTGGCACGTAAATTATTGTTTAAACATAAATTAAAAAGCTATTTTTTTAGAGATATTAAAACACAATCATCAATTTGTTCCACTAAATGCATTCTACATGTGTTTTTTACTGTGTTTGATAAAGATGTTTTATGTAATAGAACACTTATCGGTCAATTGATACTTAGTGTGTGTTTTTACAGAGAAATCCACCAAGATCAATCCAAACCCCCTTCCCAAACACATACATGCACATGCACATTCAAACACACACACACACACACACACACAATTCTTTTGCCATTTACACAATTGATCATTGTGCCGCCATAGTGGTGGTACTTATCACTTCAAAGCTAATGGCCACGGGTCTGTGTGATAGTTTTCTTTGATAAAGTCAATGGTCAAATGTTTCTCTGCCAAACCTTGGCCAACACTCTCCGAGACACGCACGCACGCATTTCTCTATATTGAAATTCCGTCACTCAGTTTTATGATCATACCCTCTCAAAGGGAGAAAGGATTTGGCGAGGGCCAGAGGTCGCCGACACGAGATTCCAACGATAATACCGCGCCCTGACCACATGTTAAGATCAGCGCCCCGAGACGCGAAGAAACGAAGAGAAGGTCAGGATCACACAGGGGGGGGGGGAACATAACATGAAAGCCGAGCGCTGTGGTCACTCGCATAGCCGTCTACCTGTACCCTCCTCTTCCTCGTTCTGTTGCTATTGACAACATGCACACTTTTGCATCTGGAGTTGAGCATCTTTGTTTGTTCAACCCTCATATTATGTTCCGGGTCAATTTGACCCGATTCAATGTTTGACGTCTCTTAAAAACTAGTTAACCATATATTTTTAAACTAGAATTTTCCTAATATGTTGGGATCAAATAATAAACACACAATAAACACAATGCTATATTTTAAAAAATCCGGTACCAGCTTTGTATACAAAGGCATTGTGTGGGGTCATTTGTGGGGTAGCTGTATAAAATGTGAGAAAATATACAACCTTTATTCGTTTTTTGTGTGTAATTCTGGTGGCACTTTCCCATATAGGTTTTATATAGGTTTTTAAAACTTTCACTTACCTCAGGCTCTAAAATGATACGTTTCAACACAGATTTTAGGGATTAGAGTCAATTGGGAGACATAAAAGGTGACATGGAAAGTGTCAAAGGTTTTCTATTACAATAGTTTTCTGTCAGTTTAAACTCTTGGGGTCAATTTTACCCCAAACATAAAAGGGGTCATAAAATGTGAACATATGAGGGTTAAATAGCTTTAGCTTACTTCTATAATATTGCTCATAGACAGTGACTTCTGTACAGTGCTTTTTTCTAACGCTCATAGATCTTGACTGATAAAAAGTTAATGTTTCTGCTGTAAGCTCACGGTTGTCTCTCTTCCAGGAATATAGGAACATCTCCAGACACTGCAGAGGGGCATGTGAATTGATCGATTTTGTAAAGTAAAGTTTTTAAAAAATGTTTGTCTGGGCACCATAGATATCTGCATAGTTTAATATACAATGTTCCTCTGTACCGTTTGTCATTCCAAGCTTTAATATTGTAAAGACTTTTGTAGGGTGCTGTTTCTCCGGCGAGCTTTACTGGTGGAACTGCTTGCATAAGAAAATGGCTGTTTACTCATGTATGAGTTGCTAGTAAACCCATGATATGCACCCCTACACAACGCTGTTTTTCTCTCTCTGATCTGTGCTCTTGTCCACCTATGCTGTTCTCATAAGCTGTTCCTCTATCTACAGTACACTCTATCTATGGAGTTCCTCTCTCTGTGCTGTTCCATGTTGCTCTATGGTGATTCGTCCTCTACCTAAGCCAGGAGTGCACAACGAGAGCCAATCCGTTTCAGGATTTTGTGCCAACTTCTGCATTTTAATTATTCAATTTTAAAATCATTAAATCATCAGATACAGCTGCAGACAACACACGCGCACGCACGTGTGCACACACACACACACACACACACACACGCACACACACATCCCTTGGTGGATTGTGTTTGTGAGTGTAGTCGTGTGTATGCGCTGGGCGTACAGCTACATCTGTTCAGAAAACTAAGCCAGGGTAATTGGCTGGAACAAAAACCAGCAAACGCACCGACACTCCAGGACTGGAGCTACGCACCCCTGATCCATACTGCTCATTCATTAACCCTGTTCTTCCACCTGAGCTGCTCCTCTGTCTCTGCTCTTCTGTCTCCTCAAAGCTGATCCCTCCATCGCTGCTTCTCATCTCTGTATGCTGTTTTACTGTCTACGCTGTTCATATCTAAGCTGATCCTTCAGCCATGTTGCTGTCTACGCTGTTCATATCTAAGCTGATCCTTCAGCTATGTTCCTGTTAATATTCCCCCTCATATCTAAGCTGATCCTTCAGCTATGTTCCTGTCAATATTCCCCCTCATATCTAAGCTGATCCTTCAGCTATGTTCCTGTCAATATTCCTCCTCATATCTAAGCTGATCCTTCAGCTATGTTCCTGTCAATATTCCTCCTCATATCTAAGCTGATCCTTCAGCTATGTTCCTGTCAATATTCCCCCTCATATCTAAGCTGATCCTTCAGCTATGTTCCTGTCAATATTCCCCCTCATATCTAAGCTGATCCTTCAGCTATGTTCCTGTCAATATTCCCCCTCATATCTAAGCTGATCCTTCAGCTATGTTCCTGTCAATATTTCTCCTCTATCTAAGCAGTTCTTTTAAAAATCCTTTTTAAGCCCGCCTCATTTTTATTCTGTCCAAGATGTTATCATATTTAAACTGTTCCTTCTGTCTAAATGAAATGCCAAGGAGGCAAAATGACAGCATTCTCTGAAGGGGGGAAAAACCTCAACTAAAGACCTGCTTGAGTAAAATGATGATTTTTAATCTATTCGCGTTTCAGGCCAGTGAAGCTCTTTGTTTTGATTTATTCCGTTTTACATCAATCTGATTTCCATTTCCAACCCTATAGACGCGTGTCACATTGTCATTTTTTAACAAACGCTGGAACGCGTCATCGGGTTGGGCTTGATTATCACATTATATAATTTATACAAGAAATGTGATCATTTTATGAATCACTTGAATAAGGCTGCATTTAAACATACCATAAATATGTAAACATATCTCTCATCCGCATAAGAGCTGTGGGTGTGCAATTTAGGAAATATTAAAGAGATGGAATGGCATTATAATTTGTATATTATTCTTCTCCGTCTCCTGTTTGCATGCGTATGCGGCTTGCATCTCGGGCCAATTTTTTAATAAACAACAACTAATATCAGAATGAATCACTTTGTTTTGAAGGAGGCTGTATTCTGTTCACATTTTTTTTCTGGAGGGAAATTACAGCCAAAGCTATATTGATAGGCCTTGCCAAAAGCTGAAATATAGACACGCTGTTCGTTTAGATGCTTGAATTGTATAAGAATATTAAATCACCCTCTCGATACTCCAGGCAAGATGTAGTATGTTATGTTGACAGTTGAGTTGTCACTGGCAGTCTATGTTGGATATGTTCTAAGAATCTATGTATTTATTTTGTTGTCAGACAGCATATTCATACCTGTCCTTGAATAAATCTTCTTTCTGACACTGTGAGATTTCAATAAAACTGTCGTAACCAATGGGCCGGGCTTAGGTCTTTTTTTTCCAGTTGTATAACAAACCTGTTATTTATTTATTTTTTAAAGAAACACTTTCAAGAGTAAACATGGTAAGATTTATTAATCTGGCACTAATTGGCGATGCTCAGAGCCACGGTTGCCAGCGGTGTTATTCTACTCACCGGATTTCTACTCTATGAGGCAATAACATTTGACTTTACTTGAGGGTCACTCAGAAGACTGCATCATTAATCACTTGAACATCAGTCACTTTATTCTCCAACACCAGGAGAATAATTTTAAAGACTTCACAGGTACACAAAGACTCAAAGTGGGTACGCAGGATGCAAGGCAAGGCAAGATCCTAATATGCCATCTCATAATTCTGAATTAACATCTTTGGCTTTGAACAAAATAAATGGAAACACAAGTTATTTAATAGGGTGTTGGGCCAACGATTTCTGTGGCCAGTAAGGCCTGTATAAGTAATGACGTAGAATATACTAGTGTCTGGGCACTGCTACCTCGAAAAGATACCTTTCTTGAGAAACTCACAGATTGAGGATTTTCTCCTCCTCCCCTTAAGTAAAAATGGGCCAAGCACGTCTTCCAAGGGTACGAGTGCACCCAAACCTGGCAGGTAAAATGCGGCCCGCGCCATTACAGAACCACGGAGAACCATCGGCTTTAGGAGCGTTATGTGCTGAGTTCCCTTTTCTGTGCACTGTGTATATAATACGCTTCTTTCTCGGGCAGCTGCAGTCTCGCAGGAAGCGGCTTAAATGAGCGAAACCATCCGGTGGCGGGTCTTCATGTTTGCGCGTACATTTCAGCGCCGGATGCATCGCAGCCCATCCTTCCACCCTGTCCTCCCGGCGTTTTCCCGCCAGGCGGAGTGAAAATTCACTGACACATTATTAAACAGCGGAGGGATAAATCTCCCCTGGCTCCCTCATATTCATAAAACTATGATTTACAGCCTTATTTTCCCTCCTTAACATATTTATGAGCAAACCTGATGGGTGTTTTTATGTTACAGCCCGGAAACAGCAGTTAGCACACTGCCCCAAACCAAGGAGAAACCCACTTTTATACATATTTAAATATATATATATACACACACACACACACACACAATCTGCAACGGCTCGATCCATTCATTTCCCAAGATTTAGCTGCGCGAATCGACGGCGAGCGCCAGGATGGATGTCTTCCCCCCGCGAACCCCGGCATTAACATTTCCCCCGCCGCCGTCTTCATTTCTATCCCCACGACTACATTATTATCCTCGTTTCGGGCCTGCCTTTCACGGCGTATCGAGAGGAACAAAGCGCTCCCAGTAATGGCCACTCTGAATTATGCAGGCCTAGTTAAGCTCAGATCTCTTGCGACACACAGTGAGGAGATCGTGAACTCCATCCGTCTTTACGGTGAAATATGCCCGGGCCCAGCCCTCCGCTGCTCCAACAGCCCTTAATCACACACCCAGTTCTGTCAGATAGGAGGGCGGGCCTTTTTTGATGGCATAACTGGGATCAGGTGGAGGATTGACAGTGAAAGTTTTACGTGACAAAGGCGCATACTTTGCACAGCAAGCCTTTATGGCTCTATTTCTCGCCGTCAGAACAGATAAAATTATAAAGATTCAATTCATACTGATGGACTGATATCCAGGGCAATACTAAAAAGATAAGTAAGCCTATAAGCTTCAAGTTTAATCATCTAAAGAATGGTTCAACATGGCCTCTGTTCAATTTATTAAATTTTTACCTTTATTTATACAGGGTAGGTTGACTGAGCACACATGCTCTTTTACAGCAACGCCCTGTTAACTCCCCCCAATTAGCCTAAACCTGCATGTTTTTTGGATTGTGGGAGGAAACCGGAGTACCCTGAGGAAACCCACGCGGACACGGGGAAAACATGCAAACTCCACACAGAGGGGTCCCGTCTGGGATATGAACCCGGGACCTTCTCGCTGTGAGGCGACAGTGCTATACACTGCACCACCGTGCCTCCTCACTGGAAATGGAAGGCCTTTAATTGAATTTTTAATAAAGTGAATTTTTAACTATCATAATTTTTTAATCACAGCATTATGAGTTTACTAGATGCTGGACATTATAAAAAATATTGTATGATAAATAAAATGCATCTATTTGAATGTTTAGTAAGGTCCTGGAGTTCCAACCATGTTGGATTCCATCCATGTTGAAAAGCTTCACGACAAGCTGTGTGTGTTTGTGTGTGTGTGTGTGTGTGTGTGTGTTTGTGTGTGCGTGTGTGTGTGTGTGGGTGCGCATGCATCCGTGCGTGTATGCGTCTGTGTGTGGACATACGTATTATACACATTTATGTGAGTGCATGTGTGTGTGTTTGTTTTTTCTGTGTGTGTGTGTGTGTGTGCACAAACTGTACATGTTTGTTTTTTTTATTTCTGCTCTCCATTTGCATGTCTACGAAACAGAAGAAGCAATCATTCCACATTTCTCAAAACCAAGGCGAGCTTTGATAAATGGCCGTTTATGGAAAGGTCGTAAAAACGGGATATAGCAAAGGATAAACCACCGACTGTGTGTGGGGCATAAACAAGACAAATGCGTTTCTCCTGTAATATACTATCATGTGTGCGCAGGAGGGGCGGAGAAAAAAAACGCTTAATTGTAGTGAAATACATGACTTTAAACTGCAGCTTGTGCCAGATAGGGGGAGAGAGAGAGAGACAGAAAGAGAGAGAGAGAGAGAGAGAGAGAGAGAGAGAGAGAGAGAGAGAGAGAGAGAGAGAGAGAGAGAGAGATAGAGAGAGAATGAATGTCAAAAGGCTTCTCATGGTGAGCAAAGAGGGGGAATTAAAGCATTGCCATTTAATCCGTTTTATGTGTAAATGGCAGCGGGGACATCAAAGACAGTTTGAGGGTATACACTGCTAGGAGTCAGGAGAAGGTTTCAGCAGAGCCCTCGTGAAAAATGTATTTTCTCTTGGCTTTGGGCACCATAATAATTATACTCTAATTCAATCTAATTAACAGGCTCAATTACTCCTGAAGAAACCTCATCAGAAACAAGGGGGTGGGCATGCGGAGATTAGAAAGCAGTTTTTTTTTCTTTAATTAATGAACTGAGTTGAATAACGGCCATGAAATTAAGCATTTCCCTCAATGTGTATGAATTGCAAATTGGAAACGTTTATAAATAGGGGCCCACGGGCTAAAATTGTCTTGCAGCTTTCCTAAAAGTCGCACTACTGAACATGCCTCAAACTCACGAGAAACTTCTTGTGATATAGCCGCTAGTATGTAGCTCACGTAGCTACAGTAGCCTACACCACATTTCTTCACTACAAATTGGGAGGGGGTGCTAAAATCTTCTAAGATGCAGTGAAGATGCTGGTTTAACGTGCATTAAAACAACCCTGCACTGTTCCACTAGCGTAGCATGGTCAACATTAACATTTCTGCACGACTTATACTGACAGTAATCATATGGAGAAGCAGAATAAAAGGGAAGTCTTTCCTAATTTACTTTGTTGGGTTGAACGTCTTAATCTACCACGCTAATTAATGGCTGCTTTTCAGCCAGCTATTTAGATAATAGTATTTTTTTACAACATTACAAGATATGATGCCAGAATTTCCTTACCTGCGGAATAATTGCGCAGAATATTTTTCCCATAAGTATTGATGATTGCAGTATAACTCTGTACCTGTGTTTATTTGCATTGGCGTAAATATCTGGGCTGCAATTTTAATAACGTTCACGGGGGTGGAATTATGTGAACAACATTTTTGGATTGTCCCTTGAATTTATTTTTTTTGCACGGTTTTGTTTATTAAAACGTCCGAACGCTGATATTTTCTCGTGCTTCTTTTTCTCTCTCTCTCTCGCGCGACTGATGCAATCTGCCGGAAAATCTGGTCAGCTCCATCAGTAGCGCGGCTGAGATGGAGAGGTGTTTGGCGGGGGCAATTAAAACCTCATCTGTTATTGTGCCACGAGGTGTGCTGTGCTCAGCACCCCCCTCTCCTCCTCAACCCTTCAGGGGGCCTCCCGCAACCGAGCAGCGAAGCACGTTTCTCCCCACTTCCGCCTCTGCACGCCCCCAAATGAGAGACGGCCTCGTCCTCGTACGTCGTCCCAGTAAACCCGCCGCATGTCTTTATGGCAGTCATTCAGTGCAAACGGCAAGCTCATCACATTACAGCCCGCCCGGTCCTTATGAAATCTTTCAGACACGGTCAACAAGCCTATCGTGGGCATATATGTGTGCAGAGAGATGCCATGGTCCCCCACTCCTGGAAGACTGAAGAGTGTCAAGTCAGACAAAGACTGGGATCCATCATCTCTGTAATGCAATGCTACGAGACAGAGATCTGTCTTCCGTCTAATACAATGCTACGAACGACTTCATTTGTTACTCTGACAACGGTGACCAAAGGTTTTCCTCTATTTTGTATGTTCCCCCCCCCACTTTCTCCCCAATTCACAATTCCACATTGCATTCAGTGGTGTGGCTCGTGAATACAATTTAGTTCACACAAATTAGGGAGAGTGCAACCACCTGAGGACACACCTGCAGTCCACCTTTTCCCACTGCAGTCCACGAGGTGAGCTCGCAAAAACAGGACATGGAAGAGCAGACTTCATGAGTAGCTTGAGTAAGCAGACTGCAGACACCCGACCGACCACCAGGGGTCACTGGGGAGCCATGACACGCAGCAATCCCAGTTGACTGAATCCCATCCTCCCCGGGTAAGGCTAGGCTAGGCTACGCGTCTCCCAACGCGGCTGCTGCCGACTACGGTCGGCACTGCCACGTTCCGGCTCGGATACCAGACCGGGGGCCGCATCCACCCACCGAAACAGCAGCTGAACAGGACGAGCCCCCCCAAAGGCACTGCTAGCTTTTCTCTTGCAGAAACTGTGTGGAAATAACACAGAAGAAGATGCTAGTCAGGAAAAAAAAGAAGGTGATTTTGGGATAGTGCAGAGGGGGGAAGGGGTGGGGGGTGGGGTTGGGGGGTAATCTCTGGGGGTTGGACCTGCTGAAAAAAGGCTGCCTTGCCCAGCACACAGTTGTCTCTCATTAACCGGCTCTAATTGCAGCTCTGCTTCACTCCAAAACTTAAAGGTAATAATATATCAGGCACAAACAGGTGACAAAAAGTGCTGAGTCTAGTTAGTGGGACATAGAAACAGCACCACAGACCCCTTCATCATTACTTTTATTCTTTTTTTTTTTTGAACGCAACTTTCAAATTCCAGGTGCCGAGGCATATTCCTGCAACAGTTCCTCCTGCGTTCGCAGTGCAGCAATTGGCAGGAACGGTGCGCCACGTGGCAACTGCTTTATCCAGTCATTTTAGGCGATGCCGGTGCTTTGTTTGGACTGTGAAGTTCTGACCACGTCGAACGGAGATGATTGAACCCACAAATGGGAGGGAGTCTTCGTGAGAGGTCTAAAAAAGGGACCAGGTGGACACCTATGAGCTACGTCTGTCAGTCAGTCACGGCTGTCGACGCTACGCAATAGGACCGCGGGCACAGTCCCCGCGCTCGGTGTCCGGTTCTGCAGCTCCGCCTCGTCTCTCGTCTGAACCCCGCAATCAGACGGGGGAGCCGAATCGAGCGGGCGGGCCTACCCCCGCGCCCACCGGAGAGGGTTCGCTTCTGCCCGCCGCCAGCCTCGCTTGTGCCCACGTGTCACGTGGGTAATTGATGAAAGTTCTCCGACAGAAGCCGGGTGAAACGGTCAAGCAGGCGTTACCGGCCTCGTTATAGACATAATGAGCCATCGCAGATGATCGTTTCCCTTTTCTCTCTCTCCGTCTCTTCCCTCCCCACTTCTCTCATTCATGCCCTCAGCCTCGTAGACATGGGCCTCTCTCTCTCTCTCTCTCCCACTGTCTCTGGCTCTCTCTCTATCTTTTTCTCTCTTCCTCGATCTCTCTTTTTGCCCTCTGTGTGTGTGTGTGTGTGATTAGGAGGAGCTTGTTTGCCATGTAATTGAATCTGTTTTCCCTCATTGGGAAAGAAAGGCACAGAACGTGTCTTCGGGGTGGATACGCCGTTCATTTCCTGGCACTGAGATCACAGGCTCAATGTAGGATGGCACTGTAAGAAAAAAAAAAAAAAACGCCATGCTCTATTTAGTCAGAATGCAATCATCACGCTCTGACACCCCCAACCGTTCCAGAAGTCAGGGTCAGTGATCAGCGCGGAGGCTTATGGACTTGTTTTACATATTGCATTAGTCTATTTATGTTGCCAAGCCGGCATCTCCGTCTATGGAGCGACTCCAAAAGGCATAAATACTCTCATAAAGCTCCGCGTTAAGAAAGTCCATCAAAATACACACCTTCTCGTGCCTTAATTGGACGGGACTTCATGTTTAATACGTAAAAGCCAGTGCTGGTCATGCTATTCATAAGCATTCAGACAACCAAATATTCATACTTCAACTTGCATAATCTGTAATAGGGCGACGGTTGTGTTTTTGCTCGGTGGAATATTACAGACTGTCAGTTGTCATAAACAGGCATAATAAATGGATATTTATGAATTCCGATATTATGAATATTATGCATTTCTCGTGGGGACTCTGGACACATTTCACCCTTTTGCTTTCGTTTGCTTTAATGTGTTTTTTTCTCACCCATTTACAACAGAATTTGAACTTGACAGTCTATCAATGTAACCCCCGCCCCCCCCCCCCACCCCCCCCCCCGCCGCCCCGCCCCATTTGACGGCGCAAACGGATGGATATTTCCAAACTGTCAGCGGTACCCAATTCCGCTTAGGCGCCCGGCGTCTCTAATCGCTTTTTCGGTTGCTGACCAAAGTTAAGGCAGGATCGATTGCGCCTAGCGCCATCGCTCAGTATGTTCGTCTCCGAGCTAAGGCCGCTCCCTGAACTAAGGGTGAACTTGGCATTCCATTTATAAATACAGCTTTCGAGCCAATCAGCGGTCTGGCTCCAGGGCATCATCTCACAGCACTGACTTTCACATTACGATAATGTGAATCTCTCTCTCAGCCCCATAATACTGGCAAGCGTGAATAAAATACTGTCTTTGCGCGTCACCCCCCCCCCCTCCCTCTCCCTCTCTCCCTCTCTCTCTCTCTCTCTCTCTCTCTCCCTCTCTCTCTCTCTCTCTCTCTCTCTCTCTCTCTCCTGCTCAAGCTCCATCCCTCTCTCATGGCGAAGTCACGCCTTGCATACAAATGACCGCGCTATAGGTAGGCGGCCCGTGGATCGAGGAGCGCTCTGCCGGCAGCTAGGTCGACCTCAATGGATGTGGCTGCGGACACAGACGGCTCTCGCAGCAGCAACCCGGGCTCTGCCTATAGGACGGAATAAACCCAGGGAAAGGTGGCTGATTGGCCATTTTCGACGTTTATGGGGCCGCTTTCCCAGGGTGCACTGGGGTTCTCTTCTAAAAAAAAAAGACCTGCCAATTTTAATTAAGTGGAAACTGACTGATAATGCATAATGCAAGGTTAACACCGATCCCTATTTAGACAGCAGAACTTTGTCCCCTTTAACGCAAGCTCGCAAAGAGACACTTTTTTATAATTTTTTACGTCCCAGACATTGAAGTCATCACTAGAGCTGGATGCCTCAAAAGTAGTCAGCATCAAATGAAGTTTAGAATCATGGTCGTGTTCAGCAGAACAAGTGGTTCTATAAATGCATAAGCACGTGTGATGATGAATGTTTTTTTTTTTCTGTTTAACTATTAATGAGCAGGCACTATACTAAAAAAAGACTGTTGCTGATAGAACAGGGTTACAAACAAGGGAGTATGTTAATGAATATGATTCATTTTCTATACGAATTTTATTACCTTATAATGAGTCCACAGAGTTGTGAAATTGAGCTATGCTGTTATTGGTCCTACAGTGTGTACAGCCGTAACTATTTTACTGTTTTCCTCGACTCTAAAGGGAAGAATTAGGCTCCCTTTCAGCCAGTTAGCTAACTAGCTGATGCTAAATATTCAGCCTGTTATATGTTAAAGTAACTTTGTAATAATCAGCATGTTATGTGCCATGTAATCCTTCAAAACCGTTGTGTTTGCTTATGAATGATTTATAAAGAAACTATAGAGTGTTAATAAATGTTATACAACCCACATGAAGGCTTTAGAACAATACGCTTTGTGTAAAGTCTGACCTTCTTACATGGCTAACGTTTAACTTTTTTATTTTATTTATCAGGCTCCAGTCATTATGTTTTGGTGAGGTTGGAAATAAAACTAAACCATTGTGGCCAGTTATAGCTAGATTTAGGTAAATCTCTTTTTAGTAATTTAATTTAACTTGCTAATCATGTGAATGTCCAGCTGAATCATGTGCCTGAACCAGGAAATGTATTTATTTTTCTTTGTACGGCGCTTTAAGTCTGATGAAGGGCCTGTGTGCCTGAACCGTCACTCACTTTTGGTATTGGTTCAATTATTGGTACATTCAATTGCGGTTTGGACTTATCAGCTACAGGATCCCGGACACCGGCATGATCAGATTTCATTTCTGAATCAGGATCCTATCTGCTACCATGGACCAATCTTCCTAGTGGTGGGTCCAATCATCATTGACAATGTACTGTAGCTCTTCTCTGCAGATACAAACACAGTGTCATTTTGCCATCTCACCCATTTCTGTGTACTCCTTCAAGATTTGTCACTGTGTGAGGCTTCATACGACTATTGTGTATTTTTTTTTTCATTTTACCTCCATCTTTGCCTGCAGTTTCTCATTTCATCTCAGTGGTATTCTTTCTGGACCCTGTCGGACACGGAGCCTTTCAACACATGAAAATGCACACAGAGATCGCAAATGTTATCGGTAACAACACAAAAGTATCAAGCAACACTGCAACCCCTGTTCTGAGAATACTGTATAGACACATTATTACCATTATTACCATTATTATTATTATGATCTAAGGCTATGGTACTGATTATCATCATCACAATTGTGACATGCATCATATTTCTTATGCAAACAAGCTGCTGTTGTTATAGTAAGCTCGTTATAGCATATATATATGCTTATTAAATCTATTAAAATGCACACAATTATGAAGGCATTATGAATGCCACATATAATACACTACAAGTTTTGTTTCCATGTCACCATATTTTTAGATTTCAGAAATAGCATTTTAAAGCATTTGTGATAATGAATTCACAGAGCAAAACAGAACAGGGGGGAAAAAAACCCAGCCTTTAGCTGAGCACTAGTTTTGCCTGAAAGTTTCTAGTTTCTTGTTTCTTGTTTACATTTTCAATGAGAAAAGATCTTTTGTGCTGGCCATTAGAGTTCTACCTCATTGGACAATTAAGTTCCTTTAGTTTCTTGCGCACGACTAAACAACACAATACATTTGGCGGCAATAACATTGAAGGACTCGACTTTCCTTTGTTCATTAAACCACCATTTGATAGTGGAAGAAATAAGGGAACCGGTCGGTAGCGGACACCATATTTCCCATTTCCTATTTACTGTGTGGGCACAAGGGCCGATTTTGCCCATTCACAGCGTGACTGATACAAATAAAAAAAAACAATTGGTCTTCAAATTCTTTGGTGGTCCTAAAGTTACATCTGGTGAGAAAAGCAATGAGTGTTAATGGAACTCCATCTCTGCAATACCATATCAGAAATTGAATCTGACCGCAAAACTGAATGGTCCATTTATGACAACATGTCCACAAAGCCATCCAAGGGGTGACAACGTGGATGAAAAGTGGTCTTTCCATTTTTTTCCCCCCCTAAACCTGGGAAAAAGTTCTGAATAATTTCCCCTTTTTCACTTTAACTTTGTGTCGGTCTTAACGCTCCAGTAGATTGTGTAATGGCTCGGGGATATAGGCCAAAAGGCAATAAAATTCTCCCGCTGTGTTTAATAGATTAACTTTAAACTTGCGATGATTACCAGACAAACAATTTCAATCCAAGCACGTCACTTAAGATACTCCAGAACACTTGGAAAGAAGTATTTCGGTCATCAAGTTTTAACATATCTGAAAACTAATTCTCACACAACTTTAAAAAGGGAATTATTTAACTTCGCTGGATTGTATTGTCCAGAAATTCAAATGTACTATTCATTTGCGCAATACTCTGAGAAAAAAATCCTTTGAAGAAAACTTGTTAAAGGACCGGTCCAGGGATTATATAGTAGCTTTGAACAAACAACTGCAAAACAATACATGGAGCCACCCACTTTAAAAATGAACCATCCCTTTATTCAGATCAAACTGAGCTAAACGTCATGCCATAATAGCCAAGATATGAAGATGTACATACATTTTTAGATCAACCCATCAAAATAAAAACTATAGAGAAGTCTTTGTAATACACATAACACATGGCCAATGGGCAGTGATCTTAGCTTTTTTTGTCCCCTGGTGGCTAACTGTGAGTGATTGTGCAGTCGTTGGAGCGTATGTGGCATAGACGTAGTATATCAATTCAAGAAGAGCAATTCAAAGCTGTGCACTGTTTGAGAAGCAATAGCGGGCTATAGCTATACTAGCATGGAAAACGCATCTTGGTCTCTAAGGGAGCTTCTGTATCTAACTGGCTCTGGTACCTGTTAGGTTGTTGGGCCAGTCTGATCACGATGAGCTCCCAGCGGACATTTAGCACTGCAAAGAAAACACTAATTTCACCCACAATGCAATGGGTTGTTAGCATGGAACATTATGGTGAAATGGGCCAATCGCAAAGACACAATTTTATTAATCAGAGTGGCTGGGAGAGAACTCACTGAATGTGCGCAACCAATGAGAATTGAGCTGAATTACTTCTGCTGACGGCTATAGTTCTGCTGATGTGTACTATTGACAATGTACATTTTCTCTTCACAGGACCCTCATTCCCAGCCACAGTCTACATGTTAGGCAGCTCCTAGTGCTGTTTGGCAATGTAACTAAATGTGAACTATATCATTTTAAAGGCAGGTTCTGAATGTATATATTTTCCTATTTGAAAAAGAAGACCATAACTGCTTGCAGTTATTGATGGCTGGCTAAAAAGAAAGATTCATTAAAAAAAAAAAATTCTTCTTCTTATTCTTATTATTATTATTGCATATGATAAATACATATAAATACATCAGACAAATACTAACTTCTTTTTCACAAAGTAGCAGTTTCACCACAAAATATTTGCATTCCAATCCCTTTCAAATCTGTCTTCAAGAATTGTTTTTTTTACGGTGTCTAGAGACAATAGTTGTGTTTAACAAATTGGACAGGGCTGAGCAGAACAGTTCTGGATGTGCTTTAGACCTCAGGAAAAATTAGGAACCTATGCAGTAAAATGTTGAGCATTAATTCAGCGCTAACCGAGTTCATATGAGTAAAGTGGGATAAAAATATATTCTACGTAACAGTAAACATTTTGTTGTATAGATAGACTGAATGTCTCCCACGTTTGATGGCCAGACACATAATGTGTTTCTACTGGGCTGTAGACCCAGGAACAGCTGAACTTGTACTGGTCAAAAATAAATTTTCAACAACAGCAGGATATTAGGAGAATAATAAAGGAGAACCAGAGAGGGGGAAAGGGAGAGATGTTTCCACAAAGGTGGCATTACCATACCTCAGGGCCATTTTTTACCTCAAACTATTTGGAAACATAAATTTCACAGGTTAAAATCTACAAGGTTCTTATTACTCATTAATGTGGATCTATTTCCCTCCCCTGATTTCTTGGTGTATGTTTTAATACTTTTATATTGCTTTCTAAGCCCTTTGTAGCAGCAACATTTAACCATATCGCATAAAGAGGCATGGTTTGGTTTGAATTTGTATTATTGTATTGCAAATAGCCTCTTATCTGTGTCTGCTTCCAATGGACATAATACTGCATTCTTTAATTGATCTAGAATACATTGTTAGTTCTCCCTTGTAAATAGTGGTTTATAAGGGAAAACAAACTATTTATTCTCGATCAGTTAAAGAAAGCAATATTAGCTACATTGGAAGTAGACAGAAACAACCGGACAGTAGATGTCTAATTACTTAAATTTGAACACACAACACAACACACTACCTAGCACACAATATATTTTGTTTGATTACCAACTGCCACCAAATATACATAAATGGTTAGTTATTTTTTATTTAAATAAAGTGTTAAAGCATAAAATTAATAATTTATATACAGTGAGCACCATAATTCATTGAACAGTGACACATATTTTTTTATTTTGGTTCTGTACTCTAGCACTTTGAGTTTGAAAGGATACAATGACGGATGAACCGTTTAGAAATGATAGAACCTTTTGCACATAGTCTCTCCCCCCCATTTTAAGGCATGAAAAAATATTGCACAGTTTAGCATAATGTAGAATAAAGTAATAATTTTTAATATCTGGTCGCATATCCTTTGCACACCATGACTTCCTGGTGTCTGTGACCCAACAATATCAAAAGACTCTTGATATCTTATTTTCTGGTACTACTACAAGCAATACTACAACCTCTCTGCATTTGAATGGATCTCTATGGGAATTGGGGGGTGGGACTAGATTTAGCTGTAAATTACACTGGAACAGTATGGAATACATGGTTGGCTAAATGGCTATAAGTCATCAAGGGTCTTAGGTATCAAATGAGCTTATACCATCACTCTTCTGCCAGATATGCAGTAGATATGGATGCATCAGGGTTGTTCCTCCAGACTCATTTTCCAATTGAATTCTATGGGAAAATAAGTCAGGAGAAGAAACCCTTCAAGTTATCCATCCATATCTACTGCATATCTGGCAGCAGAGTGATTGTTTAAGGCTTGTTTGATACGTCAGACCCTTGATGACTTAGAGCCATTTAGCCAACCCTGTGTTCCATACTGTTCCAGTGTAATTTACAGCTAAATATACCCCAATTTCCATAGAGATCCATTCAAGAGAGGTTATAGTATCGCTTGTAGTACCTGTATAACTGTCTAATATGTTTGTCCGTATGGACCAAGTACAGTTGTGATGGGGATACCCTGGAAACAGTGCTGTAGAAGATGCCATCTTTTGGATGAAAGATTAAACCATGATATCTTGTTGAAAAATATGTTGGACTTAACTCCACCTGATTGAGCCATATCTACCATGAAAACTGATACAGATGGCTCAATCAGGTGGAGTTAAGTCCAACATATTTTTCAACAAGATATCAAGACTCAAAATGTGCTCTACCAAACGGTTGAGCGGGCCATTAAAGGGTTAAAAAATCAGGCGCAGTTTCGCTGACGTTTTCCTTCAAATACAACAAAAACAACACGTGACACGTGCCGCACAGGGGTGGGACATCTTACGACACTTCCACAGTACGGTTGGAAAATAGTATGATGGATATTTCTCACGTACTGCACGTCGCGTGCTAAACAGTGCACATTAACCAGCACACTTCTGCCAGTGCACTGTACGCAGAAGACAGGGCGCAGTAGATAGCTGTAATCAGCTGTAATCACTCAACAGTGACCCCTACTGGTCAATTGTGTGTCTGCAAGTCCAACTGTTGAGCAATGAGCACTGACACACATAACAGTGGGAATTCCAAATTGTGGACAAAATGGGGAAAAGCATAAAATATTTATTTATTTATTTATTATTATTATTATTATTTTTATGAATATGTCTTGAAAACTACCTTAAACAGAACCAGGTATAGAAATAAAGAGACAACAACAGCAACAAATTCAAGAAGGTTGCATCTGAAATACATTAATTTACTATTGACCAGAGCAATGGTTTGTATGTATTTTCATTGTATATGTACAGTACATACACAGTAAAACATAAAATCTTAATTCAATACATTTTGCTGTGACACACATTACTTCTTGGACTCATATAAACTCTACAAGAGTTAAATTAACACTGTATTTTATTGTCAAGTTGGTTTAATCATCGCCTTGATCTGATTTAGAACACATTGGGGCGGAAATTACCCTCAGTCGTTTTCAAACGTGTTCTGAACACAACGTGCATCGCTTAGCTCATTTTCACAGGGTCCAGAGAGAGTAATTGAAAAATGAAATATCTTTGAATTATACAAAATGTTTCACTTCTAACCGTAAAGAGTTTGGAATAATCAACGAGTTTTCGATCCCAGTTTACACACAAACTTAGTTTGCAGTGGTGATTACAGCACTCCCGCATGAATACGTTCTGCTGCGGAGGATTCGAAATTTCCTTCCTTATCCAGACTTATGGCTTCAGGAGGCGGTGATGTTACATTTGGGTTCCAAAATGTCTCTTTGCTGTTAATCAAACATTTCCTCTTGCCACTTCTCAAGTCCCGGCTCAAAAACCGTTCTTATTTATCTTTATTATCAGCTAACAATTTACGGCGCAATGTCCTTCAGTATTATAACTTGACAGAAATATGGTGTTTATTATCCCGCTTCCCGGAATATCGGCGTTCCCCCTGCTGTGATCCCACGATGCCCTCTGCAGGGCTTGCGCCGGAAAATGACAGATTGGTTCGTATCCGTATCGATTGAAATAACACCGCGCTAAGCTACAACGCAATGTGATCGACGTGGACACTGCCATTTTTATGTGGTAGCCTTACCTCTCAGAATTACAGAATACTTCAGACTTTAATGGGCTGTGACATTGCAAAGTCGCACTAAGGAACTGGCCACGACAGTATAGGGGGACTAGTATAGGCATCCTCAAGCTTTGTCACCGGTCAATGTACAGGACTCTGCCCTAAAAAAGTATATGCATAAAGTTTTGACACTTCACTCATATATGGGAACATAAATATAGGGAGAGATGGAAGTAATTCCTTTTATGGGAAATCGAGTCTTTGTTCTCTTGAAAACAGTATATTCACATAACCAATAAGTGAGTTTAATCAAAATGTACTTTCTTCCAAGTAGTTGTCATAAATTACCATAGCAGGTTAGAGGGTTCAATAAGTATCAAGAGATAGATAAACAAATGAAAAGTAGTTTGATTGTGGTATTACCATTTACAGCACTCACTTGCTCTCTCTCTCTCTCTCCCTCTCTCCCTCTCTCTCTCAGCATATCTATCTCTATGACAGATGACTTGAAGCCTGCGGCTGCAGTTGAGATGATTTGATGCAGAGATTCTTTATTAACATTTCTGTCGTCTTCCCCCTGCATAATATAAGTCGATGGGATCTGCATAATATAAAGTAGATGGGATCTTAAATCCCGAAGACTTAACATGGCGATACGTCACAGCTACGGCACTAGATGGGACAAACTGCCGGTCTCTGAATTCTGAATTCTACTGCCATTAGTACTCAATGCCAGAATTGGGGAATGGCTGGGTCCATTCTGAATGGACCACGGAATCAAGCATGGTTCTCCTAAATCCCGAACAATAACTTCTAATAAAATAAAATCCCACTGCCGATGAGTTCAACAAAAACTATGATTGAAAGCTTAGTAAAAATATGTATTTGCTTGCTTTATTTATTACAGCATCTGGGTTTTGTTTCACTGCAGCGGTAACAAAAGTAATCACAAGAGTAATCTATGATAAGGTGATCATGTTGTCCACGACATAGAGAGAATCACACAAGGTTCTCCTAAACGCATGAGGACTGTCCATATCAACTCATGACATTAATGAAAAGAAATCATAGAGATAATACAGAGAGAGGGAGTGACAGCCCTTCTGGGTACTGGTTCTAGGTCAGTTTTCTTGGCCGGATTTTAATGGTCAGAGTATGAAAAGAGGTAAAGTGAGCTGATCCTGGAACAGTTTTTATCCACGTAGTTTCAAAAAGGCAGACTGCATTTTGTTTAGCGCCCATCCCTGCGAAAAAACAAAGCAGTAAACCTTCCCCAAAAGTTGGCACGAACATTTGTTCAGAAATGCAATTAATTTGATTATTGCTGCGTTTGATGTATTCAACCACTTGAGTTACCAATCATACTTCCATTGAGGGAGCAATTAGCAGTCTGATTAATAAGGCAGTGTAGGGGGCCGGCGAGATTGATTTTGTTCATTTGTTTAATTAGGGGCCCCGTGAATCAACTTTATCGTGAACTTTGTTTTCCTTCTGAAACACATTAGCAAACATTAGCATCGTCAGAGACTGACATTGCTTTTATTTATCATTCTCCTCATCCCCAAAATTCATTTCACAAGATCCTAATGCCCAACCTTGATGGGTGTTTCCAATTTCGTAGGTGATAAAGCCATCGCCAAATAACCACTGATGATAGCTCGTCTTGTGAACAAAACGCAAAAGTGAATTTGACCAGAAACCTTGCTCAAACACTGCCTGTACATTTTCTTAGATCTCTACATATTCCTTGGCGTTATGAACACTTAACAAGCTCTTTAATTTCATACAAATCTATTTCTCTATAATATTGTGTTGAGTCACGCTACAAATGAAGTAGAAATTATGCAGCATTTGTGTACAATATTTGACTGGTCAGAGGAGACCAATCCAACCAGTCAAATCAGCAGAGTGAACATCAGGCTAGCATCTGGAATGGTGGCCCCAGGATGTGAGTGGCAGTTCTGCTTTCTGTGCTGAAACCACAAATTGGATATTTGGATATTTGTGCCACTGTGTGTTTTCCTTATGGATAGCTCTACTTGGATGAATCCCGATGTAATATCATAAATTATATTAATTATGAATATCAGTTTTAGGTTTCATAAGTTTTAGATTTCATCTTCATAACACAGACTTAAATTGGTATTAATTCCATATTCCTTCATATAGAATTTATCTGTAAAATAATGTATTATAGGCTTTTGATGTAATCATTCAGTTAAATACTAAAACAGGAAATATTCCTGACTGTTTATGACAACACTCACCAAAGTGCTTGCGTTGGTCACTCCAGGGTGGATTCCAGTGCTGTAGGTATTCGGGCTCTGACAGGCTCTGCAGCTAGCTTTTGAAAAAGACAAAAACCATGTGTTACTGACGTCCCAATTGATTTAATATGCCAATCTATGCATGTACATTTTTTTTCTTTAAGGAACAAATTTCACAAGTGTGTCCTGAAAGTAATCGGGTACTAATAAGTACCTTTTCAAGCAAAAAAGTACAAATTAATTATGTATTGCTGGCTAGGGGTACAATTTTATGTACGTATACCACCCCAGTGACAAGCATTTGTACATTTTTAGGTACTTTTCATACCTTTTTTTCTGAGATTGTGTGTCATCTCATTAAAGGACACCTTTAACTGTAGGCTATTCTTGAGTCAGACTCAAAAGGAGTCAATTTTTGTTTGGAAAGTTCCGGTCCAATTGATCTGCCACTTTCAGCATTTCCTTCCATGTAAAAAAACCCCATGTACTATTTCATGAGTGGCAGGTGAGCTTCCTATTCAGTTTTTATAAGAAAACACCACTTTAGTATGTATCTCTCTCTCTCTCACACGCACACACACGTCAGAATTTCAAACAATGTGTTTGGCGGACATGCTCGAACATCTGAGTTATAATTTTAAAATATTACGAAGACAGCTGGAATCAATACATTATCCATTTTCTTTATGTCAGAAGCTCTGTGGAGCCTTTGTTATTTTTGCTTTTAAGGAGAAAGGGTTCTGGCTTCTGTTCTCTTGATACGGTGCCAGGTCTCCAGTTTGGGCTGATCCCTGAAGCGTGAGCTTCACACATTCAAGCTGTTCCAACAGCCTGTCAGCTAATGGGATTTGGGAAAGGTACATTAAGCCTGTATGTATGTATGGGAAACCTGCAGACTGACACTGGAATCCCATATTAAAGAAATGTTATTTTATTCATCACACCACGTTAAGTCAGATCAGCTAAAAGGCCTGGTGCTGGGAGCAAACATATGTTGTTATGTTGATTTCTTACAATTCTGTGCAGAAATGCTTCCAGTTGATAAATACGCCTTTTTCCCGCTTTGTGGAAATGATGTGCTAAAATAAAGCTCTGGCAAACATAAAAAAAGAGAAAAGATTGTGGACTTCCCTGTCTTTCCCTTCCATTTGGGCTTTGCTGGTCCTGTCAGTAATTTGCTGTGAAGTGACAGTGCAATATGTTGGGAAGGGGCATTGCAGGCTGGGATTGGTGGCTTTACTCTACTACGCACTGCTACCTAGTGGCCTCTGGCTCCATTGCACAGGCCTGGGAATTCTATTCTCCTCCAGGATTCTCACTGGTCACATGACCGGTTTCCCCATCTCTCCGGCAGACTGCATCCAGTTAGACATTCTAAGCAATGGGGCTTCAGCCAGTGTAAGGCATTCCATGTGAGGGCCTAATTATATCACAAAATCATCATTTCGCCCATTTAAAGCTAATTGCGGGTTGGTCCCTGCCATTTTACTAACAACATGTAGCTACCCAGAACAAAAAAAATAAATTATTAATGCAAATTGGGTATGGAAACCCAGCAGTTTGCATGTGCAATCATCAAATTAGATTTGTTGAATGGCTGTTACGATACATATCCTTATTTCTGCCACTGAGAAGTCAGAAGTGACACATGACGCTAAAAATTATATCAATTATTAATGAATGAGTAAAGAGTTCAAGGTGCTTAGTAAGCATAAAAGAGTAATGTAATTACCGTATGTAAATGAGAAATAGTGGTAATGCATCTTCCTATACATGGGCATGATGAAGTAGTTTTAGTAAAAAAAACAAAAAACATTTTATGTGGTTTTGGCTTTTTGTGTGTAGAGTTAATATTCAATTCATTTTCTTCCAGAATTTGTTAATATTGGGATATGAAGATGAATATAGACAAAAGAAGACAAAAATGCTTGTTTTCATGGTTTAAAGCTGCCTCAAGCATTTCTATCAGCTGATTATCTTGGCTTTCAATCACTTAAACTCGAGCATTCGTTGCAGTCTTTGGATATTTATGAAGCCCTGTTAGTCGTGGGGCATGTTGATGCTTAGTCGTGGGGCATGATGGGCGGCAGTGTAGTATAATGGTTAAGGAACTGGGCTTGTAACCGAAAGGTTGCAGGTTCGATTCCCAGGTAGGACACTGCCGTTGTACCCTTGTAAAACATGATTAAAAAAAAAAAGTTGTGTAAGTCGCTCTGGATAAGAGCGTCTGCTAAATGCCTATAATGTAATGTAATGTAATGCTTTTCTATGGATTTAACTTTCCTTCATCATGCATTCTCTGCCTCGGTTTTGTGATAGTGTCTTTCTGTCAACCTACATTTGAACAACTTAAAGAAATGAAAGTGATATAGGCTACTGTACACATGTGTAGGGTGTTTGCCAGACTCCACCTCCTGACGCAGTAGTTAAGTTTTTTTTGCTATAAAGATTGGAATGTTGTCTGATTTCCATCCAAATTATGTTTTATAAAAAACAAAAGAATACCATTCCAGATAATCAAATTCTTTGTTCTGAAGGATCTTGCAAAGCACTCAGTCAGACAGACATGTGATTACTAACAGACCCCACGTCCCCGAAACGACATACTGGTTCACACTCTCAATTTTTACTTTAAAACAGTAATAGTCAGCTGGCTAGATGTCATTGATTTGCAGCTTAAACACATATCCAAAAAACGACAGAAGAAAGAAACCAATTAAATTTGAAGCATGAACTTCTTAGTGGAATGCAGCCCTCTATTTTTCCATATAATGCAAAAGTGAATTTATTTAATTAAATTGCTCAATGTGTGGGCAACATGATTTGTTAATAATCCCGGTGGAGAGAATGGAATTGATTAAAATGCATGCAAAGTAATTCAGTGACATACATGCACTACTACCATATAGAACAATGAAGGTGCGGTATATGCTGTATAATATATGCAACGTGACATTGGACAGCATACTGTAGCAAGTAGGGTCAATTACAGTATTTTGTCATGTTCAGTCCACTACCACATGAAGTTGGCTAGTTACAAGTTAAGTAAGAGCTTATATATGATTTGCCATGACCAGGTAGAGCTGTGTGGAGCATGGTTCTAGGCTTAGTCATGAGATCAGTCTGTCTGTGTATGTATTAATTACGCTAATTGACATTAAACTGGCAATTAAAATAAAGCTTACTGGAAGTGTAAATAAGTATTCACAATTATTGACTATGGAGGCACTGAGAAAAAAATAAATTAAAAAAAAATATTTAAGCATGCAGGCAGTGCATGACTTAAGCTCTTCTGGTGGGGGCCTCCAAATAATTTTGAAACACGTCACAAGTCCCCAGTATTGTCTGTTTTCCAAACCTATAAAGCATTCTTAATGACTTTTCAGTCAGCTGCATTTTTAATAAATCATACCTGTCCATCAAATTCAGGGTTTGCAGTAGTGATCGTTTAGTGGTAGATCCATCTCACAGGTAGATCCATCTCACATGTCTGAATGTTTAAGCTGTATTTCTGAAAATGGTATGTGAAAATGAACAATCACAAAATCTACATAAAGTAAACAAATAAAAATGGTGAACACATAAAATGACCTAGCTAGCTCCTGTGGCTAAATAGCTTTCGTCTGGCGCAAGAAAGGTTGCCGTGCCTGACCCATGTTTGCCAAATAAAAGCGCTAACTCTAAATCCTGTGGAAGTTTTTTCGGCTAGTATATAAATGACTAACTCACAGACATTTCTTCTGTCTCAGTCCTTATGGTACAGTGCTTTACCACTTTATTCAGTGACATCACACTTGGCACATTTGCATCAAATAAGACTCATAATTCTCTCTTAGCCTCCAGCCTAAAAACTCAGGGCCGGGGTTGTAGCACTATACACGATTATACAGATTATACCATTATAGACACAAGAATGAACACTGTTACCTTAAGACTACCTTTCCTGAGCCTTGTACACACACCTTTAATACTCTTTTTTTTAAATCCCATTTCTTTTGCTCGATTTAACAGCCAACCAACAGTAATTTAATCACAGGGCAAATGCTTCTCCATTTAGGTAAAGTAGCCTACATTGCAGCAAAACTAGAAAACTATGAAAACTAAATAGCAAGAGTCTCACAATTACTAGAGTGTCCTTGTAATGGGAATGCACACTTGCCTTAATACATAAAATCACACAATATTTTGGTCTAATTTAAGTGGACTCCCAAACACCAAACTGTAATATTTATATATTAAGACAACCCAATTGCTGTAGATGAATGCTTCTTTATCTTTATATATAAAAATCCACATCTTGTATATTGCAATATATTCCATTTCTGTAAGAGAATGCTTTAGACTCACATAAAGTATGCAATTTAATTGGCTTCTATTCTTCTGATTCTTGGACCAAACCATATTGGAAGTAGTACGGAAGGTATAGCTTAGTCTGAACTTTTCTGGCTTTCCAAGCAAAAAACATACAAATCATTCAATGATTCATACCACACAAATAAGTTTACCTGCCTTTATAGATAAACGCAAACTTGTGACGTGTAACAGAAATCAGTCAGGAAATGGCCACCCCAGCCTCAATTGGAGAATATTGCATCATCTCAACTGTAAACGTCAATTGAATTTCTGAAGACTTTTTCCACCCCGCACTGTAAATGGGAAGTTGGTAATAAATTTGAGCGATGCCTCGGGTCCTGAGTAATCTTTTCCTGTAATCACAGGAATAATTGATAAACCAGATAAGATTTAGACCCGGCTCTGTCACCGGAGACCAGAAACCCCTGGCTTCCTGACACGCGCGCGGCCTGTCCCCAGACGAAGTGCGGCTTGAATGATGTATTTTTGTTTCGTTTAATGACAGGAAAGGTGTTAAACTGAAGTGTTTAATTAACCCTACAGTGGGCTGTCTGTCACAAACGCCCGTTCTGCCTTGATTGAGACCTCAGCGTATCTCCGTGGAAGCAGCAGGAAACTGATAACGTGAAGCCGCGGCGCAAGATTGCTTTTTTTAAAATTCCATTTTATGGGTCACTGCTTTGAATTCATTACTGACTGCAAAGACATTCAGCGGTAAGAATAATGCTCTCTTCCTGCGCGGGGAAGAATTGTGTGCGCTGAGGCGAAGGGAATTAATATGTGACATCTTTATCTACTTTTAATTTCAGCCATAAATATCATACGCTTTATCCGCAGATCTGCAGAGGACAGATTGATTTTATATAGGCAGTACTTCTGTCTCTCATATCTTGCAGCAAAAGCAGTTGATTAACCCAGCTCTGAATGCCGCTGGATTTTTTTTTGGCAGATAACTCACAATTTGAAATCATTTAGCAATTAAAAATGCGTCCAATCAAAGCTTCTCTTTTTCATATCGTGAAAAATGTGAATGGGTTATTGCTCGGCGAATAGTAAACAAACAAAAAAATATGAATACACAGAAAGAAATAAGGACAAATTTGGTAAAACAGTAAAAAAAAAAAAAACCCAAATCAATATAAACAGTTCTCCGGGCCTAAAAATTTAACCTCCATCCATCCTGGATACTGATGGCTGAAACTGTTCCGTATGAGGTTCATGTGTTATCAGAATCACGGGTTCCTTTGGTTTAATCAATAGGCACCGTATGACGGTGGGTCAGCCGTCACCATCACGGTGACTTAGGATTCAGTGGGAAATTTGCTTAAAGCCCACACCAATTAACTTCAGGATGATTAATGTCCGGGGCGAATGAACGCGGGCCTTCTCGCCTCTTTGTGCGCAAGGAAAGCTCAGCTGTTGAGCAGGAGGATTCCTCGGAATAAATCTGCGGGGCCCGGGGTCCGCCCACCCTTAATGATTATGTCAATCTCTGCAAATACACACACATTGGAGCTGTCAGGACCCGATCAATCAGCCAGGGGTTTGTCAAAGGCTCTGGGCGAGATTAACGAGGCCGCAACAATAACAAGTCGAATTTGCATAGGAAATTGCCCTAATCTCTTGGAAAGTAGATAGCTCCGAGGTCGGCCTGCGTTGTTACTGCCGTCGCCCGAGCTGGCCTTCGACGACGTGGATCTGCGCTGGATCTTTTGTGCCTTTTCCCCTCTGAAGCTGATCCTCGTGGCATGACGGTGACATTAAGAGACCTTAAATTAAACATGGCTGTTCGTTATTGTTACTGAGGATACGTTCAATTGTAACCATTATCTTCTTGATATTTCGCATGGTGACCCAAAGTTTATTCTTTTTTTTAAGCTAAGTTGTTGATGCTCAGCAAGATTATAATAAACAGAATTTTCTAATTCGACTGAGGTTCGGCGTCAGGACAGGTAATGCCAGTCAGGAATAACTCAGCAATGACCTGATTTCAATTTGGAGAAGGTGTCACTCACTGAACAATATATACTCCATATCACATAATATGTAGCCTACTCCATAATATGTTTCTTGCCATAGCTAGGTATTGAGAAGATGGGGAGAATACGAAAACAAGGCTTAGTCCATTAACAGAGATTCAGTATAATGTACCGTGAGAAACGTGGAAGGAGAAAGTACTTATATATGTTCAAATAGCTGCAGACCATTTTATAAAAGCCGACGCATGCATTTTGTGGTATGGTTACATTTTGCAACCCGAGCCTTTTAAGATGTATCGATTGAGAAAGATAAAATTTCACAAAGCCCCGATTTAATGTCCCTTTCCCCAGCTTATGTTTACAAATGCCTCATTTGTAGCAACAGCAATTAGCTAAATGTTGACTATCAAAGGAAAAAGCCAATTGAGCGAATTTTCCATTGAGTTGATCAAATACTGTTTAAGATTATCCCAGGAACTCTTTTTAAAAACTTTTTTCTACTTTCTCTCACTATTCGGAAAACACCCAAACGCATTCGAAGAGCACAGAACGGGACGCAGGCCCGCTGGAGTACACGCAGCTAGCTGCAGCTCTGCGGTCATCATGGCGGCGGACTGCGAATCATATGCAGCTGGGGCAGGCAGACTCCAGCAGGCTCCCTATTGGCCACCGGAGCCCCTCTGTCGCTTGAGGCGGGGAATATCCCGCCATATAAAACCATCCCTCGGTAACACCAATCTTGTGTTGTCCCACAGGTCTCACAGCCACAGTCAGCACTGGTGCAGTTAAGACTCCAAACTAGACTGTGGACCGCACCGCCACACCAACAGAGCAAAAAATGCCGGTGTAAATCCAACACTGCTGGTGTACATTTAACACCCTAGGGTGTTAAATGTACACCAACATTTTTCTGTGAAGGACTCGTGCTTTAGCTGGACCTGCGACCTGGATGGTCCTTTACAACGTCCCTTTAAACCATATAATGTTTAAACAGACCTGATTAAACTCTGCTGTTTTCTCACATATTTTGTTGTAATCCCTTAATTTACAGCTATGCTGTTGTTTTAGAGCCTATGAAGGCAGTTATTTTTTTATTTCTGAACTTCTTGAATTCCTACCTAATAGCACTTTCTTCAACAAACTGCAACCCCAGTTAAAACCGTGTAAAACCGGATGAAACTCAACTGAGCACCATTACGCGGTTTCTCTCGCGCAAATCCACATAAGTGTTGCATCGAGTGCAATATTTCGCGTGTCTACGCGAGTGCTACACGTTCGGTTTCAAATTGACTCACAATTAGCTGTGAATTGATTTGTAGGAGATTAGGTCCGCCACAGAGGAGCTGCCAGCTCCGCTCTTTCCCTGCAAAACGAGCCTCGCTGACGTTTCCCACGAAAACACACGCGGTGCCACGCACCACTGCAGCGCGACTCTCGGGCGCGCGTGTGTCCACACGCTTCCCTGCCAAATGAGACAATGACAAATAAAATGGCGTCCCCCCCCCGCCCACCCCCTCTTCTTTTCCTTCTATTTTATGAAGTCTGTAAGTATATGAACTCAAGGAACTGGTGACAAGCAGTTCACAACCCCTTTGCCACTCCCACATCTAACTGTCTGAGTGCGGGTCGGACTCGAACACAAAAGGATGCGGCGCTCAGACACGTCCTGCTCGTCTTGGCTATACAACTTGAGTGCCATCTGGCTTTCAAGAGACAATTCTCTCCCATTCAGGGGGAAACGCAGGGGGGGGGGGGGGGGGGTCAGGTCACCTGTGGAGAAAGGGGTCAGGCTATTTAAAGTTCTCCTCTTCAGCGGTCCGAAGGCGCCGGTCCGCGCGGACGTTTAAAGTGTCACAGACATGATAGAGAAAGGCCCTCTCGGCAGGGGGGTACCAGCTGCCAGATTTTTGCCATCTTGCCTCCTGATTTCGCGCGTGCGGTATTCAAGAGGTGCACTTCTTTAAACGTAATGGGCTCGCTGAGAAAGACGTCTCTGGGGGTCCGGGGTCAGAGGTCACATCCCCTCCAGGTATCGTAACAGCGAGGCGGATAGATCTAGTTGCCATGGTTAACCAAAAAAAAAAAAAAAATGGGTCAGAAAAAATGGGTCCCTTAACGATCGCAGGAGGAGGAAAGAAGTGCTTTTACTGCAAAAAGAAAAATGGGTTTACAACATGCACAGAAACAACACAGACAGAAATATTGAAAAAGAAACAAAGTTTGTCTGCGATTTAACTTAAGTTTGAAGAAGAGGAAGGAATTAAGTTTTGTGTTCTTTGACTAAATAAGTAAGAGGTAGAAATAGTCTAACTCTATGATAACCGGACCAGTTGGCTATCACAATACATAATTCCTTACCTAGCTGCAAGATACAGTATGTATCCAACCACATGTATTTATATTGACATATTTCTACAAATATACAATTTCATAACTCGATCATGAATAGCCTTTTTTGTTATGTTAGTTTGTCCCATACTGTCCATAAGAAAGCCCAAATTTTCATATACCACAGATATGTTTACGATGAATTTACATGAAAAAAATGTCTATTTTTCAAATGACTTATGTCACTATGGGTATAGAATGAACTGATTAACTGTGATCATTGTAATGAGAGAGAGGCCAAGGACTGGTCCTCCAGTGACTTTTCACCTCCATGGCCAGCTTTTTGCCAGGGCAGAGGGAGATCTCCATTTATTTAATTTACATATAAATGTTCTGTTTTGCATGGCGTGTAATGCAGGGGTCCAGCGTGCTACTTTAATTAGGTCAATGTCAAAAGAGATGTGCGGGTCAGCAGTCCTCTTCCTTGTTTATTATTTTCCCTCCTTGCCTGTCTGACAGACCGCCCCCACGCCCCCCCCCCCCCTCAACCTTCAGACCGCAATTTAGCCTGAACAGGAACACAGGAGTAAGCCTCCCCACACCAATCTAACGCTGCCACTGTTAGTATAGACTTTCTCATAAAGAGAGAAAATTTGTCCAATCAATCCCTTTTAGTGCGTTATATGTTTCACCTGACAACTTAAGTCTCTATTGATTAACCATTACTTTGTTGGATAATCTCAGTCAGCAGGGTGTAATAAAGGATTAAACCATTATCAAAATGTTCCAACGGTTCTTTGCTCAAAATTACTTTTGTGCAAGAGGACGGATTTCATTAATGAGATTAGTCTCGTATATAATATATTTTCCGCCGCTGCCTAATTACAGCGCAGTGGCGGAAGTGGTGTATGTGTCACTGTGGCCTAGGCCGTACAGTAGTTTCCCCCATTTCAATTTATCTGGGTCAAAATTAGACAGGTTTTTCCCGTCTCTTTGACTAAGAATTGGTCCCTGTTCTTTTCACTTTGACAAGCCATCCGTTTCCCCATTTATTACAGATGGAACCAATATCTGGTTATTACAGTTCTGCGGGTGGGTCTCCGGGCTTTCGGCTGGCTTCTGGCAGTTGAGGCGTTCTGGGAACAGCGCAAGGTTTCTGGTCCACATCTCAAGTCAGAAGACTGTTGCCGTATTTTTAAGCGAAGCGCTTTACGCGAAGCCACTTCAGTAAATCGTCAACAGCTGCATAAACAGATAATGAAACAATTAAAGCTATGTAAAACTGTTCCACACAAAGGCCTATGCCAACCAAAGAAATTAAAAGAAAATTTGACGATCGTGCATTATAATTGCTATGAGACTAGTGTTAAGGTTCAAATTTATATGCACGCTCCTCCTTTACGGTACTTTGCGGCTGTATAAAAATTGCCGAAACGATACTGGGCATAATTTTGCTTTTCTTCCACAAAGTGGATACAACCCACAAAACAAATTCCTCCATCGCATGCGTCTGATCACTGGGCCTGACGCAACATATAATTGCATACCGGCAGGTGAAGCCGTCTCGACACAGGTAACGATTCTCTCTCCTGTAAACCGGCTTTTTTTAGAGTCTGTGCTGTGAATGCCAAACGTCTTCGGGGATTCGGGTGAACCTGAAGCGGTTTGGCTGTACCCCTCATCTCCACCTCCACCTCCACCCCTGGTGCACCCCTCGTGTTCCTCTGCAGCAGCGGCGAGAGAGGGGGGAGGGACGGTTCGAGCGGCGGAGGAGCCCAGTGGCCGGGACGAGCCGCCCGGCGTCCAATAGCTCGGCGGAAAGAACCCCGGCGGATTGGAGGGGCCGGCCATCAATCGGCCTCGTTCGGGGGGGAGGTACTTAATGCACAGACAGTGCAATTGGCGGGGCTGTAATTGCATTGTCAGGGGCCAAAAAACAAGCCTGCTTCACCAACAGACATCTGGCAAGGAGACAGTGTGAGACATGTTGTTAGGGGAGAGAGACTGAGGCAAGACAAATAAAATTACTGCTGGGGTGTTGCGGTGGGTGGGATCCTTGCCTGCCTAATCTCACCGATGGGAGCGAGCGGCTGTTGTAATCCAATTACAGGGGCATAAGCAATTTGTTAGACACTTCGCATAATGTAACCATTTCCCAATAAACTCTGACTTGTAATGGCGGTGCGGAGCGCGCGCATAAATCTAAGGAAGTGGAAGGTGGAGTTAAAAGTGTGCTGCTGGGGGCAGAGGGAAGACTGGCTGCATCAGCACATCGCCGAGTTTCCTTTCGCCCCCCCCCCCCCGCCCCCCCCCCCCCCCCCCCCCCCCCCCCCCCCCCCCCCCCCCCCCCCCCCCCCCCCCCCCCCCCTCCCCCCCCTCTCTCTCTCTCTCTCTCTCTCTCTCTCTCTCCAAAAAAAATCTAAAAAGGCACGCAGCGGAGAATGCGTGCGATTTGGATGCCAGCGATGTTAATTGGCGCCGTACGCATTCGAGGGATCAAATCGCTAAAGAGGTTTCCGTGTGTTTACACGGAGAGTCGATCTCTGCCAGAATGTGATATGATTAAAAAGATATACTGTCGGTCGCGTGTGTATGGGTCAAACGAATATGGTGCCAACATATCATTTGTACCAAGTCACTGGCGAAAGCATTCGGTAGAGAACAGGTTCATCAAGGATTTTCTAGGGAAAACCGACATGGTTTATTCTATCAGATTAGGAATCAAAGTAGGCCTACACCTGAAAGTTACATTTGAAATAATGAAGTAAAAACAATTAAACTGATTATACTTGAGGAGACTCATAACTTCAATTTATAGCTTTTTTTTCCTCACCAGGTTAAAAAAAACGAAATCTGTTGTTTGTTGGGAGGGGTTAAGGCAGTGCATTAAAGCGACTCATTGATGTCCTGATCTGGGATTTCAATTTGGCTAACCCCAGTATGGGTGCAAAGCCACCCACAGCCCAGTGTCTGAGTATGTGCTGTTCAAAGAAGTCATATGAAACAGGCCGTCCTTGGGAGAGAAAAAATAACAGAAAAAGGGCCCTTTCCTTGTGATTGAAAAGCTGGCATTCAAGGTCAGAGAGAAGCAGGATGGGGTTGATGAAATGATAACAGCAGGGGTAGGGGGGTAATGGGGGGGGGGGGGGGGGGGGGGATACTAGTGGCGGTCTGCAGCACACTTTTCCTGTAGGGCTCAAGGTCACATTAGGTCCTGCTGGGGGAATGTGTGCGGATGGACCTCTTCCATGTACCTCAGCACCAGAGGCCATCAGACGCCCAGAGAAACATCCAAACACAAAAGAGTGTTCAGGATTTAATTATGGCTCGTCTCTCTCTCTCTCTCTCTCTCTCTCTCTCTCTCTCTCTCTCTCTCTCTCTCTCACACACACACACACACACACACACACTCTCTCTCTCTAACCCAGTCAAATACTCTTTCTCACACATTTTCTCACCCTTTCACTCTCTGACCTATTCTTTCTCTCACAGTCTCTCTCACTCACTATTTTCTCTCTCCCTTTTGCACTCTCTCTCTCTCTCTCTCTCTCTCACACACACACACACCACACACACACACTCACATGGCCTCTTATTGCATCTAATGGTGCATTAGTCAAATTCAGCTATTTACAAAAGGAAAATACACAAAATGCAGTAACACATAAAAGGGCAATTGCATAAAAAATTGCATGAATCAATTTAATGAGAAGGGAAGACATGGCTCTTCTTCCGATACCAACAGTCCTGTACTGTGGTCCGTTTATGCAGGGCTGACCCTGAATAGAGCATGGCAATGCGCCCTAACGGCCCCCAGATGCGGTAATAAAAATGCTCGGGGATTGATCGCAAAATGACGAAACTGCAGTTTCCCCGAAATGGACGTCACAGGAGCCGGCGCGCGCGGGCTTCGGGGATGCATTACTATGCGCTGCCGGCGCTAATTTGCATGTGGTGTAGCTTCTATCCGCCTTCGTGCGTTCCGTACTTTTGCTGAGTAAGCAGGATTGCTTAATGACTGAGGTGGGACGTAGTGTAGCGTTTATCAGACTTGCAAGCCACCGTTTAACCTGCATTAGGATCTGAGCTATGGGATTATTATGTGTTGCTCGGGACAACCCACCAATAATATACAGGGAATATCTCTCAATATTACTGGTGTGATGTAACCAGTCATTCCAAAGTAGTTCTCACAGATGGTGGTAAAGAACAAAGAATTCCAATTAATTGTATGAGTAATTTCCGTATATAATATTTGGCAAACTTCACAGGACATTAAATATGACTAAATGTGTTTGGAAATAGTGTTAAATATACAGTGAGACTCAATTGATGAAATAATTGATACAATAAAATAATTATAGGTTCCAAATCTTTTTTTATTTTACATATATTGAATGTATGAATTGTGCATTCTGCTACTTATTCAAAACAAAAACTCATACAAAATACAATAAATTAACTACACATCCAACACACTGGAGATAGATATATTTTTAGGTTTATAATTGACTTCAACTAATTACTATAAAGTTCATTAATTCGGTGCTTATTTGTGTAATTTGGATTGATATCACCCCACATATTCAGATGGGGCCCGGGCTCTGGTCGGACGACGGAATACGGCACAGAGGGTGGGGGGGAAAAAGAAGATCTAAATCGATGCTCGTCCCTTTTATTTTGTGATTCGCTGAAGTGGAGATAATTAGATGCTATATCACTGTGATGGAGGACAGTTGGCAAACCTGATTAGGATGTGCTCGCATCCATTGTCTCAACTGGCTACGAAACGCATTCAGCGTCGTCCCATAACTAATGGTTGATTTGTGCCGCTCCGACAGTGAGCTGTGTGTGTTATTTTGTCCTGATATTATAATAATAAAGAGAGCAAATTAGAACAATCAATTTACATGGGTAGTTCTTGATTGGAGGAGACGGGCAATATGGCCGAGGGTAATCCATCTTTGGAGGCTTGTCACATTAATGGAAGCGCTTTGGAGCCGGTGGGCTGGGCAGGGGTAGGGGGAGGCGGCAGCCAATGGCAGCCGGAGTGGGGGGGGGTGGCACATGGGGGTATCATTCTGTGATCAACCGTTCAATTAGAGGAAGCGGCGATAAACAGAGTGATGTATGTGGAGTAGCAGCCAGCTCCCACCGAGGGCCCGCGTTATATCCTAATGATGGCGCAGACCTAAAGCTGCCATGCCGCTGAACACTCTCAGGCACCCAAAGTCCTCCGTAACTATCCATATTCCCAGTAATTGTCAGTGTCAGGGTCACGTAGATTAGCGCACATTAAAAGGCCGTGCGTTTACCGCGGAGATTTAAAAAAAAACGTCGTAACATATCAAGGTCCCGTGATTGAAAGAAGCGCGCAAGATCAATAGATTAGCTGTATTATATATGATGTCATCGAGCCACATGCAGTGCACAGGCGCGGGTATGATTACCACTGTTGCTCCCATGAATCTGGGAAATAGAACTGTGATCTCTTTACGAGGGGGGTAGAAAGGTGATTAATATGTAGCTTCTGGTAAATTAAAAACGCGATGTGTACACTTATGAGTTACGTTTATTACGCGGCACAGTTCTAAGGATGTGCTGTGATATAAAGGTGCACCCAACAGTTATTGCTAATACAGAAGACTTATCTCAGTAGATAGTGAACATGAACACTGAGAGGAGTCATTACATACAGTTTGTGAGTCCTCCTCACGGTGGCTCTGACTGTGCCCGTTTCAGTTTCATTTTTGCCAGACTAACGACTAAAGCCAGGTGGAACACGACAATTGCATTTGCCTTTGTGCATTTGTCCGAGTTTGATTTGTGCATTTTAATATTTATATTCTTTGCATCTTTGAGGAAGCAAAGGGGTTTTCATCTTTAGCCCCTTCTTCACTGAATAACTCAGACCCTTTCTCAGACACTTCACAAAGGAAATAGCCAATAGAAGAAAACACTTTGTGCTGAGGTGCTGCTCAGAACTCCAGCTAATGGCAAAATCAAAGGTAATAAAAACAAGATGGTGGGCTCTATACATTAAATGAAACAAAAGCTGTTCATGGTCTCTTGACCTACAACAGGCCCGATAGCCTCTTAATTCCTCCAAGAGGTTTCAAATAGACCGTAGTAATATGACATGACATGACATGACATACTAGGCTACAAACCTCTGAAATGAAGTGTCATGAATATCCTTTTTTTTTTTTTTTTGTGAATGTACAGCACCAAATGAAAGTAAATGAAATGGCTTTTCCCCCGGTTAAGTTATTTGGTCGTCAGACATAGACTCATCACCATATTGCTGTTACACAAGGGAACAAATTGCACATAAGAGTGGAGAGCAGCTGCGGTCGCACAGTATGAAGCGTGTGGAATCACAGGGACTGTGCCACAATGGCGTGCTGTGCACTGTCTCACTATGGCAGTTTGCAGTCCTACACTGGCTGGTTCTCCCTCTTTGAACTGCTGCTTTGCACTCTATTTTAATACAGATTTAAACTGTGTGCTAGATGAACAACTATTGCTTCTATTTCAGAGCATGGGACTCCTTTACACTTTTCTGCCCCCCCCCCCCAAGCAGCTCAGGAGGCTGTGGAAGCATTTCCCAGCCTTGCCAGGAGAGGGCACTGTGTGCGTATATCGCTGAGTGCGGGCAACTCACTCCCCCTGGTGCCTGTTTGTAGGCACTACACTTTGCACCCCCTGAGAGCATACATATTGTATCATACTGTATCATACATATTTAATACAATACACAAATATAGAAATATGGACAGGATTTGTATATGTATGTATCTGCATTGCCATGCTCTATTTAGAAACCTTGGGCTTGAGAAAGCCATTACACAAATAAAAGTGATGATGATGATGACGATGATGGTGATGGTTATTGTTATTGTTATTATTATTATTATTATTGTGACATAGCCAAATCAGAGGAAGGACATGTATTTTTTTCCCAATGATATTACTGGTCAATATAGTTAATTTTGCTGGTGTGTGCGTGTATGTGTTAGGTTCATAACTTTCATGTTGCAGAATAAACCCTCACAAAGGACAGCAAAACAGTGCAGTAATTTACAACTTAAATCCAAAAACATAATTTTAATGGTTTCGGTCACCTGACTGGTTCATCGGAGTAGTCCTCAAGGTTGCAACGAGGGTACTGCAAATAAAAATAAGGTAAAATTACATTTTGTCTCTCGTGAAAATGTCATGCCTTTGTGTGGACAAATCAGTGTTTTATATGGAAATGTGATTGCAATAGTGATTATATGAATGCAATAGTGATTATATGAGTGCAATAGTGATTATATGAGTGCAATAGTGATTATACACTGCCCGGCCAAAAAAAAAGTCGCCATTGCACCCGTCATGCATAGTGCCCACTGTACAAGCCTCTGGAGGCAGTGTTATGATCTGGGGTTGCTTCAGTTGGTCAGGTCTAGGCTCAGCAACATTATGCAGCAATAAAATGAAGTCAGCGAAGTACCTGAATGTACTGAATGACCAGGTTATCCCATCAATGGGCATATGCCAGGATGACAATGCCAAGATTCATCGGGCTCAAATTGTGAAAGAGTGGTTCAGGGAGCATGAGGAATCATTTTCACACATGAATTAGCCACCAGATTCCTGACCTTAACCCCATTGAAAGTCTTTGGGATGTGCTGGAGAACACTTTACGGAGTGGTTCGACTCTCCCGTCGTCAATACAAGATCTCAGCCAAAAACTTATGCTACTCTGGATGGAAATAAATGTTGTGACATTGCATAAGGTTGTCGAAACAATGCCACAACAAATGCGCGCCGTAATCAAAGCTAAAGGCGGTCCAACGAAATATTAGAGTGTGCGACTTTTTTTTTGGCCGGGGCAGTGTATGAGTGCAATAGTGATTATATGATTGTTAACTGACTTTGATTACTTGCTACTAGGGCTGCATGGTTATGGCAAAAAATTATAATCACGATTGTTTTAGTCAATATTGAGATCACGATTATTTAACACAATAATTCATTGGTTTTGGGAACATAATTCTTTTATTGCCCTTTAACATTTTGAATCAACAGAATAATGCTTATATTTTCACATTTTCTAACCCTAACCGTCTACTGTGAGGGAGGTGAAATACGAGTGCTTTATTTATATAGAACACCAGAGAAAGTCCAGTAACGTGAGAGTTTTCATTTGTAATCAGACTGTGCCTTCAAAATCGTCATTCTCGATTATTCTTATTTAGTAATCGTGAAAGCCAATATTGATATCACGATTAAAATTGGATTTATTGTGCAGCCCTACTTGCTACAGGTATTAAAAGACTTGTTACCTTTACCTCAGTCATCACTGTCCCTGTCAATGTCCTTCCCATTATGGTTACTGTCACCATCAGTCATCATCTTCACTGCTAACATCATTGTGATCATTATCAACAGCCATCACCATCAACATCACAACATCACTCCCATTACACTGTGTGTTGCTGCTGTTGTGTAGAGGCAAAAATAAAAATGCAATACTTTTCTGTTCCGTCAGCCTCTTTATATTTATACTACAGTATAGCGTGGGGGAGGCGATTAGAGTTCAACCGTAGTCATCAATCAAGCTCACACTTAACATGATCAGGTATCCAGCAGTCCCTCTGTAAACAATGGGAGACAATGATATCTCCCTATAATTAGCAAATAAAAAATGAACATTTTTGCTCAGATGGCTTCACAAAACAGGATGAGAGGGGGAAAAAAAAGTCCCTGGGTCTTATTTTATTCCATTATGTAGCATGTATTAAGATTTATGTGCTATTAATGTTCTGCTATTTTAAGTGAGACCCCCCTCTGACGATCTTTTGATGTATGTAATTCATCACGTAAGATTATATCAATTCGAGCACACGGGTAGCAGCTATATCAAGGAATTACCTTCAGATGAGACACAGGAACAATTTGTTAGCTTTTAAAAATAGCTTGTGTCCGCCTGGGTGGCACACCCAGCTACAGCACTAGTGTACTAAAGCACAGTGATGCCCCATGGTCTGGAGTTCACATCCCAGTCATTCCAGGGCCCACTTTATCTCTGGCTGGGGCCCTATCTACTATGTCCTGTGTGCTGCGTACTAGAATACTGTATACTGCTTACTGCATACTGTTAGTGGCATGCAGTATGCAAAAAATATCCTCCACACTATTATCAGCGAAAACCCGGAAATAAGTATATTGCCCGGGGATTCTAAGTACACTATTTGAGAGAACATTAACTATTTTGTCCTCAACTAGTATACTCAATAGTATGGAAGAAAATTGATTCATACACAGCTACAAGCAGGCTGGTATCCCACAGGAAGGAGGGAGGTTTGCAGCAGCCAGCAGTGCAGTCTCTGCCTCAATTTAACAACAGCGCCTCCTCTGGCCAGTCGGGCACCTGCAGTATACGTGCTTACAGAATGTTGAAAACATTCAAAGGTATGCTTGTAGGCAAACAGACAGGTCTGTGCAAACACAAAAAAATGCACGGACTGCCTAGGCGACTATGAAATTGCCTTATAGTGTATTGTCTATAGAAGAGTATAGTGTAGCCTCTTCTTGCACAATGACTGTGCAGCTCAGATGGTGGACTGCAGAGTGCATAGAGACTGTGGCTGGAAGCACACCTGTGCCACTTTTCTGCCACCCGGATTGACAGAGGGTGTTATTGCCAGGGGAACAACTGCCCATCATAAATTTGGAAGAATGTAAGTATAGTGAAGGTAGCGTTGTTAATCTAGCACTTGCGTTGTGAATGTAAATTTTTCCTCTTGCACTTATTTGAACATTTCAGAAAACCCGTTTAAATATTAAATTGTGCGTCATTTAATATTTTTTGTTTGTTTGTTTTGCTCACTGTCTGAATTGGGTGCTTACGCCATATTCGTTGCATTAACTAACATATTGAATGCCCTCACCTGAGGGTAGCAAACAACAGTAAAAAAAATGGAAAGAAAAATAAATAAATAAAAATATAATGCACTTTGGTGATTCCAATCTCAGATATGGGTGTATTTTAAGGGGACCTGTCACATCTATGAAGGAAAAGGTCATCTCGGTGGATAATTGTCTTTTTTTGGTCAGCTGTAAGAGGATGGCAGTAACTTTAATGCCCCCCCTGGACTTCTATTGATTTTTTTTTATTTCTTTCTTTCCTTTCGCTTGGCTTCTGTACATTAAAATGGAAAATGTGGAAACCACTAGAAATGTTTCATTTGAGAGTAGAGGCCATAAATAAATCAGGTTTCAGTGCCACGTGTCCCCGGCTAAGTTCACCTCTTCCCCATAAGCCGTGCATTATATAAGCAACGATATAATAGTATATAATGCAACATAATATAATGGTATATAATGCTCATTACACATATAAGGAGCTCTCCGTGTACCACGCTTCCATTCACTTACAGTACTCAATTTGTTATGGGGTCAATTTGTGTCACGACCCGGCTCGTAGAGCCATGACAAAACAGGGACACCACACAGGGAAATTACTGAGCAGATATCATTTTATTTAATGTATCCAAAAACAAACAACAAAATAAAGTAAAACATGAGGTGTGGAAGTCTGTAGGTTATCAGTTGTGGATGCATATGCTTGAATGAGTGAAGGTATCATAGTGACACAAAAACCCCAAACAAACACGTACGTGGAGAGAACCAGAGATCTTTGGGACTAGGAGACAACGAGTTAAATAGAGCAAGAATACTCAACTGGCGTCTCACATAATTAAGGTCAGCTCTCCAACTCCACCCACCATCCCACCAACGGGCAGCGGAGCAAGAGAGCCGTAACATTTGCAGGGTAACATGCCGAAAAAACACATTCAATTAGATATACTTACAAAGACAAATAACTGAATCAGTTAAAAAAATTTTTTTTATAAAAAAGAGCAAAATGGATTTGGGTTTAAGATTCACATTTTTTCCCCCCCCGAAAACTACTTTCTCTAAGTCTTAACCAAAGCACGCCAGTATTCTGGGGCTTATGTCTACACAGTGCGCCCTAGACTACTGGCGTGCTTTGGTTGATACATCAGGTCAGGCGCCTTGCTCAGGGAAACAATGGCAATGCCCCAGCAGGGAATCGAACATGCAACAGTTGGAAGACCAGTTCCTTATTGCGTAACTATATTATACTATACAGGCAGGCTGCACAAGTGATGTCTGGCACAGGAAGGGAGTTCATTGACCCACTTAAATGGAAGACAGAGGAGTAAGAGTTAGACCTGACCCCGGGACACCCTGTTTTTTAATAACAGGGAAGCATAGCCATGGAATGCTTGGGAATAGTGTACGAGAGCCGCATGTGAAATGTTTCACGGAGAAAGAAGCGTACATCGAAGGCCAGCACCGCCTGCGAATCCCGTCTCATCGTACGGTTTAGCCAGCTCAGCTCAGGAAGAACAATGTCTGGGATACACACACTGTGATCTCACGGGCATACAGTATCTCTACCTGAGGCATCAAGAATGCATTTCTATAAAGCAGGGTTTTAGTTGTTACTCCCCACTTAACTGATCAATTAAAGCAGTTGATAACACAGTTAACTCACCTTACCTGGTTTCTTTGGTTTAATTAGTTGCTGTACTTAAGGTGAAAACAAAAACCAGCAGACCCTGCGGCTCTCCAGGACCAGGGTTCCTTACACCTGCTATAAAGGCTCATGGCTCATTCCTCAGTTATCTCTGTTATGTCCGAAGACCGCAGTACTTGTTCGACTTGTTTGACTCTCAAGTAAGGGGGGTGTTAGCAACAAACGCAATAAATAACACGAAAAAGCACCAAAAAAAACTCTTATCAGTGTAAAATGTACTCTACCAGAGTTTTACATAGATCACATTGACGAGAAAGGAAGCAACATCTCAGACCACTGAAATTATACCGTTGAGAAATTAGAAATGTGAAATGACTCCTAGGTCTTGAAAAAAAACATCATTCTTCCATCCTCAATATATTTTATATGGTAATTAAATAGAATTATTGGTATTATTCTATTTTTTTTCCCCCAAGTATGAATAATTGGCTTTCATAATTTTTCTTGGAAATCTCCCAAAACACCTTTTAGCTTTCAATGTTTATTATAGTTGGAAGTTGCAAGAAACACATCGAACCATGAAATCAATAATTAATGATACATTAATGGGCTGCAGATTTATGAATGTGGACTCAAAGCTCAAAGATAGGCAGGTGTTGTTAGCAAATTTGCGGGCTAGCTAGTTAGCCTGCTAACAGCACTTGCGTATCTACGGCTATTTTCAGTACTGCTGTCTGCAGGGAGCCAATTGTCGTTTGTCAGTCAGAATGAATTAATCTGCATTTTACCATTAACATTAATATTTATCAGTAAGGACACAAAAAAACTGACTGAAGATCAGAAGAGTGCAGAAAGAGGACCTCAAAATAACACAAGGAAAGCGAATGTGGACTGATAATTTGCACACGGACCAATGAATAATAGCTAAAACCCGCTGAGGAATTATGAATGAAGACTGAGCGATGAGGATTTCCTAAAATATTTTCTGTACCGAGAGGAAGAATCCTTCAAAGCGTGAATAAAGCGAAGTTCTCAGTCACTGTGGTCCTAATTCCCTCAGACAGAGGTTGACAGCTAATTCCACTTTGACAAATAGACCCCCCTCTGTCCCTGTTCCTGCGCCGTACGAGATGCTCGCTCGCCTCGGAAAGCCCTGTCTCTTTATCCCAGCCCCACAGCCAGGATCAGCCTCGCGTGCCCTCTGATATATTCTCCAGTGCAGGAATCTGAGGCCGTCGCTCGCCATATCGTCCTCGCCATTCCTCGCCCGCTCCTTGGATTAGCTCGGCGCAGCGCAGCGGTGCGGTAGCTACCGCATGTGAAACGTAAAGCTATCTGTGTGACAATCCATATGCCCCTGTCCATGTTCCACAATGCTATCAACCAGAGAGCTCTGCACCAACATTTTATACTTGCAAGCCTCAAGTCTTTATGGTTGATCTGGCATTCTTAAAGACTGGATAAGTAGAGACACAATGAAATCATAACAATAAATAACAATATAGGCTATTAGTCTAGGTTCAATTTTTAAAATAAATTTACTGAAATATTAATTAATTTCAAATGTGTTTTTGTGGGGAGGAAATTTACAAAAAATGTCCAACCCCATCTTACTAATGTATGATATATATATATATATATCTGCCTAACATGCGTCTGGGGACAGAGCACAGCACTAGGAGCGGGCGCCACGTCTCACGTATGAATAGGCTATATTAGGCGAGCTGTAATTGATTTCGGACGTATCAGCACAATGGCACAGGCAGCACGCGCTAATTGAAGTCATATGATGGCTCTATTGGGCCTGAAAGCTTCCTGGAGAAGCACATGCATGAGCGGCTGCCCAGGCTATCCTGGCTAATTCATTCTGATAGCACAGGTTTCACTGCAGTAGTGCTGGTCAGATAACTCACCTTTCACAAGATAATTCATCTCAGTATAGAAACAATTGTAACATGTGATAGTCTCCCCCCCTCCAAGCACGTATACTAACTAGAACAAAGTGGATTCTGTTAATAAAAATTACGGCAGGTCTGTTTGTTTACCTTAGATATATACTACTAGGAACGCTTGCTTCCGTGGAAATTTGTACAGATGAGTGGTTTCTGACGCAATGGCGCATTAACGCTGTTTCTGGCGTAAGAATTACCCACCGGATCTACGTTCCAAATAAATTATGAAAAAGCCAGGAAAGGGCCATTTAATTATTTATTTTTTTTAATGCGTAAAAGGACTGGTTTGTTTGTATTGACAGAATCCACTTTGTTCACGTTCGTACATCCTAGAAGTGTAATTTCGCTGCCATATACACTGCCTGGCCAAAAAAAAGTCACCGTTGCACCCGTCACGCATAGTGCCCCCTGTACAAACCTCTGGAGGCAGTGTTATGATCTGGGGTTGCTTCAATTGGTCAGGTCTAGCCTCTGCAATGTTATGCAGCAATACAATGAAGTCAGCTGAGTACCTGAATGTACTGAATGACCAGGTTATCCCATCAATGGGCATATTCCAGGATGACAATGCCAAGATTCATCGGGCTCAAATTGTGAAAGAGTGGTTCAGGGAGCGTGAGGAATCATTTTCACACATTAATTGGCCACCAGAGTCCTGACCTTAACCCCCCATTGAAAGTATTTGGGATGTGCTGGAGAAGACTTTACGGAGTGGTTCGACTCTCCCGTCGTCAATACAAGATCTCGACCAAAAATGAATGTAACTCTGGATGGAAATAAATGTTGTGACGTTGCATAAGGTTGTCGAAACAATGTCATGACGAATGTGTGCCGTAAGCAAAGCTATTTTTTGGCAAGTGAATGGAGAGCAACAAAATGCTCTCCATTCCACTCATATTCTGGACTATCACCCCAGGGGAGCACAGAGCAACTAACAAACATATTGCGCCACCAGTTGGACTCATATCATGGCCAGGTAACTACACAACCCAAAGTTCTACCAAAGTTCAGTTATGCTTTAAATGCACACGCTTACAAACTTAAATGCACACGCATGCGCGCAAACACACACGTGCACACAAACTTAAATGCACACGCACATGCGCACACACACGCGCACACACACACACACACACACACACACACTGGATTTTATAAAGATAACATAGAATTTTTAGAAAAGACTCAGAAACCACCAGTGGTCAGTTTAAAATGAAAACAAGTAAATCTCACCGATTGTTCTCATTCGCCCATTAATAAATTTAGTTGTGCTCAAGAAAATGCGCTCCCAAATTACTGGTTACATTTACGCATCAGTCTGACAACAAATGACAAATAAAAAAAACTTATACAGCTACAAATCAGCATTCAGGTGACCACATGAACTTTTAATGTAAGTCACTCTCAGTAGTCTCCTCCACCCTCAGAAAGACGATCTCAGAACAGACATAGATAACTGGCTGTCAGTTTCCAAGAGTAATATTTAAAAGAGTACTATGAATTCCTTGAAGGGGAAAAAACAAACGTTATCTGGCATAGCAAAATATACACCAAAGTCAGAATAGGTTTAATTTGTCCTTGTGACAGGCTGTCACTTCTCCTATGAATAAAGTCACATGGCAAAGACAGAGAATACAAATGTAAGCACTTCTTCCTGACTGCACAAGGGAGCATTAAAAAAAACAAAAAAAAAAACAGGTTACATAGCATGTGAATTAAAACCATTCTACTGCAGGTCTTTATTCCTGTCCCTGGTCAGAACTTGTCACCATCCATCAATAAGTTCTCTCTTTCTGTTACGAAAGAGCTTAAGAAACGGACACAGATTTCACGCATCCGTTTGCTTTTTTCTCCAAGACAGCTTACAAAGGTTATGATTTTAAACAGGATGCAGTATCACCCTTAAAGGATAAGTTCGCTATTTTGGACCTTGGACCCTATTTGCGGTCTGTCTTCCATGAACCTGACACATTGAGTCCATATTTTCGCTGATCGGTCCAGTATTGAGCTAGCTACAGATTTCCTGTAGGCTCTCACTGGGCTACAATAGAAGTCAACGGGGCAATTAGAAATGTTATGGAAAAACAACGATAAATGTGCTTTCATGTACAATAAATGAGACGGGAAGCTCAGGGTGTATTGTTACCGGTCTCAGTATGCTCTCCTGTGAAATGTATCTCAATCCGAACATTTTTACGTGCTTGGCATGGCTTGGAAGTAAGCATTTCTCTGTTGCTTGTTTTCGCTGCTCCCGCGGAGTACTATGTGTCGGGGGTGGGGGAGCGGGAAGGTGTGCCGGCCGTTTACGAAACTATCTATGTGAGCAGTCTGCGTTTGTTTACCTGCAGCAACGTAGGCTACAATTTCCACAAAAAAACTTGGATGATGGATGACTATAATGATTACGAAGACGAATAATTCGATTTTGACTTTGACGTTACTGGCTACAGATTTGAGCCAGAATACACGGACACGGAACTACGAGATGGATGATAAGAGAGCAAGAGAAGAGAGAGAGGCTGAAGTTGCGCAGGTAATGTAAATTATTACAAATGATGATTACAAACACTGCGTTACAAATAGTTCTGCTGTAGGCTACTAGCTAGTAAACTCCAACGGGAGGTCAGGATTTGTGATCAACTGCTTTTCAAGCGGCCTCTCTACAACGTAGCTAGACTGCGGAAGTTTACAGTGCGAGGTAGTGCGGTCGGAGAAATAGTTCTGTTTCAAATGGAACTGTTGTTTCAATGTTCGGTTTGCGTTTGCGATAGCCTACATTTCACAGGAGAGCATACTGAGACCGTAAGAATACACACTGAGCTATAAAAGCACATTTATCGTTGTTTTTCCATAACATTTCTAATTGCCCCGTTGACTTCTATTGTAGCCCAGTGAGAGCCTACAGGAAATCTGTAGCTAGCTCAATACTGGACCGATCAGCGAAAATATGGACTCAATGTGTCAGGTTCATGGAAGACAGACCGCAAATAGGGTCCAAGGTCCAAAATAGCGAACTTATCCTTTAATATCTGGGCCACAAGTGGGGGAAGTGTGAGATTAACATCCTAGAGAGAATCGTAACCTTTCCAAAAACTTAAGATGCGCTCACACATTAAGCTGAAGTTAACTGAAATGACAGTTTGTTTACCAGTTAAGTCAATCACAAATAGGTGGTCAGCTGTCATGATCTAGTGTTTGTTTGTTCAATATTCAGTGCATAGATATCATGATGAATTACCACAGTTAACTACCTGAGTCTGCCATAATTCTAGCTGTTGAGGTAGACAGCTAACGATAACTTATCATGTAATTTTCAAAAACTAGTTCTTGTTTTATCGACTACGCGACTGGTTAGCCTTTGACAACTGCAACTGCTGTTGTTTTTATTTTCCTGACAGGAATGTCACACTCTCTTGACACTATTCTAAAATTACAAAACGACTGTTCCAGCACATATAGTGCTTCTATTGTAATCTTACATCACAAGTTACAGTAGTGACTGTTTCAGCATACACCACAAAAACCAACATTTCCGCACACACGTGGTTCTTATTTAACCCTCGTATTATGTTCCGGGTCAATTTGACCCAATTCAATGTTTGACGTCTCTTAAAAACCAGTTAACCTTATTTTTTTCATCTTGACACTGTATGATTTTTCCTAATTTGTTGGGATTAAATAGTAAACACACAATAAACATAATCCTATATTTTTAAAAGTCCTATACCAACTTTGTATAAAATGTGTTGTGTGGCGGCATTCGTGGGGTAGCTGTATATAATGTAAGAAAATATACAACCTTTATTAGTTTTTAACTTTTTGTGGGTACTTCTGGTGGCACTTTCCTATATAGGTTTTAAACTTCACAAACGTTCATTACCTCAGGCTGTAAAATTTGATGTTTCATCACGGATTTTTAAGACTTAGGGATAAAAGGCTAGTCAATCGGGAGACACACAAAATGTGATGCAGAAAGTGTCAACATTTTTCTATTACAATAGTTTTGAGTCAGTTTAAACTTTTGGGGTCAATTTGACCCCAAACATAAATGGTATCATAAAATTTAAACAAGGGTTAAAATAAATAAATAAAAGTCTATATCTCACAAAAAACCGACATGTCCCACCCCTTTTCTTTTGCTAGTATTTTCTTTACAAATCCATGATATGTTCACTGGTTCATTAGCCTGGTTTTTGACAGACCCTCAGCCATTGCAGTAACTCGTACCACAATGGTTAAGCATGCCAGGCTACTGGACGCGTTGACGTAGCTATAATCCTTAATAATGTATTTACATTGAGCCGTGTAAAAATGGTAGCACTTCACTTTCCAACACTTTGTGCCACACACTCAGTGAGGTTGAGGAAATTGCACTAACACTGCCATGCTACCGCATTCTTAGCGTGCTGCTGCCTCTTTAGCCCGAGAGGGGAGGTCACGCGGAAGGGCGACGTGACCAGCGGTGCCCACGGGTTCTCATGGACTGGAATACGGTATTTGTGTCCAGTGGTACGCAGTGGATTTTTATAGTCAAATAAAAATGACACCCTTGAGATGGGGAACTCCGTTCCTCGATTGATCGATTGAATGATTGGTGAAATGAAATTGCTCAGAACGGCGGTCGACGTGGCTCATTGTTTCTCCGGCAAACTGCGTAATAACTCCACGGCTTCCAACTGGGTCACTGGACCAGTTGGACCAGCTTTAAAAGTAATAAATAATTTATTCACAATGCAAGCCTGCATTTCGTTAGATGCTTCGACTTGTTTGTTGCAAATCCTCCACTCCCTTTAAAAGTTTACACTGTAAATTCTGTACTGTCGGGATGCAACACTACAGTCATTTAAAACGTGCAACTGAAGGGTCCTTGAAGGCACTGTCGGGGGCCCCTGGCCAGACTTGATACGCAATAACTATATATAGACTTGGAAAAATATAAAACCTTTTTTAAAATATAACCCTTTTTAACTCATGATGGGGGTCCCCTACATGCTTTCGAGCCTGGGTGGGGGTCCCTGGATCAGAAAAAGTGGGGAACCCCTGATTTAATAGAATCACTTGCCAAGCCGTCTCCTAACCCTATTTTCTTTCGATGCCATAAGATGTTTCCACGCTGCTTGCTAAGGAAAGCGCTGGGTGGTTTGCCTCAATTCAGCATCTTGATCAGAAGACAGACCGTTTTACTGCTGGATAACACTCCCGGGGGGACAGCACTAGTGGCTGCTCATGTTCATTCACCGCTGACGGAGAAATCAACCAAATACAGAAGTTCTGTCTTTCGAGGGTGTCATTTTCATTTGACTGTAAAATGCCACCGCATACAAGTTTTTTTTTTCTGTACACTAACAATCTTATTCCATTCCGTGAAATGTTTATAGTGGAGACCCCATGGCCAGAGACGAATGTTTTAACCAACATACACAAGTCAGGATCTATTTTATTATAATATAAAATGACATGATTTTTTTAATCCAGTGTAATTATGTGTCTTTTCTATCTGTGCAGAACACCAGAGCACTTATTAGGCCTGGTGTTCTGCACAGAGTTTATGTGTGAAAAATCATCTTACTCCCGAATGGATGAAGATGTTATGATCCCGGAAGAGGACTGAACCCAAATGCAACCACAAGGAGACAGGAATGCAAAAACTCAATATTTATTTATGCTCAGGGCAGTCCTGAGCATGGGGAGACAGGCAAAGGCAGTAGAAGTTCCAAGCCGGAACTGGACTCAACCGGAACCTCAGTATTGCTCCAAGCCGGAGCTGGACTTGACAGGTCACACCGGAATTGTTCCAAGCCAGAACTGGACTTGACGGACAGGACGGACTTGACAGACAGGACAGAGAGTGGGAGCGCTAAGCATCCAATAATTAGGCTTCGAACTAAACTCCTGAAGCGTAGGGAGAACAATAAATACAGACAGTCCAGTTATGAATGTGCGGGAGCAGAGGGAGCAGGGAAAGTCAGGGGTGATGATGGCAAGGATGGGAGTGGAATGTTACAGAAGAACCCTGAACTTAATAAGTAAACTCAGAGAAATATGAAAATTTGAAGGCTACCCTGAAGCATCGGGTAGCTCCAAGGCCACGGGGTGCGCACTGAGGAACCTCACCATCGTCACATTACTCATTTCAAGCATCACATCAAACAAACGCACCACTGTATCTGATGCAGAATGATTGCAGGCATTCATTGGGATTTTCACACAAAATGGAGACGACTACGCCACGAGCACTTTTTTTCCACCTCACAAAAAAACAACTAATGAAGGAAAACTGCTTCACAGCCATGAAGACAGGCTACTGTAGAGCGGCCGGCTCCAGAGTGCTGGGGAAATATCACATATCAACAGTTTTCTCATCTGTTTATCGGATCAAGGAGTTTGGAGGGAAGAATATTTTCACACCTATTAATATTTTTCTCCTCCTTGCCACTGCTTACCCCCCTCCCCCACCTCTATTGAAATATACATTTAGTAAAACATGTGCAGTAGTTGGACATTTTATAAACTGTACTGCACATTGCCTGGTATTGATGCTATCATGTAATTATACCCACACACAAAACTCATAATGATACTACTACAAAGCCACCTACTCACCACAATTAGAACCACAGTCCTCTAATAACAGACCCAAACTGGATCCATCAATGAAAATGATGCCCAACTGCCCCTCCACCCTTCCCTCTCCACCCACATGACCCACACAAACTACGCCCTATCTGATATTCCCTCAATGCAATAACCGAACTCAGTGACTGAAGGCGCTTCTCGAACTTCTGCACTTAAAACCTCGTACAAACCGATGATGCAAATCCGAAGGCACCACCTCCTATAAGGTCCGCCTCCGTAACGGGTAACGGATCGCTCAAGTTAAGAGCAGAAAGTCTTGCGTTGCTCCCTGACTGACCTCGTGTCTGGAAGGGTCTGACCGAGCCCAGTGAAACGGAATTCCTTGGCATGACGGAGGTGAACATCAGTTGAAGTGTCATGTGTACGGTCAGAGTACTGTGACCAATGTAGAAGAACAGCCTGCTTTTACATAACATACATATTTACCCTGTTATTGTAAGGGGGCCGATAACTCTGATAATTAGCCTACTTATTGTCAGCTCTCCGTCCACGCCTGTTTTCTGTGGAGTTTGTTGGGTCGTATCCATGGAAAGGACCATGTCAGAATGCAGGCAGCTCCTTGGAGCAAGTATGAGGTCCATGTCAATTGGAGAATAAGAGCAAAGTAATTATGTGACTTCAATCATGTGTGCTAATGTAATGGGGACCGTAACAACGTGTACAGAAAAGCAGGCATGAACTATTTCACCATGGCAGTCTTGCCCCGTGCTAGGGATGGGTTCTGATGTTCCGTACTCTAATGAGGGCGTGCAATGCATTGAGAATGGAATTGTTATTATAAATTCCATTCTGATGTTCCGTACTCTAGTGAGGGCGTACAATATATTGTGAATGGAATTTATACTCACATTACCTCACATTAAGAAAAAAAATCACACTGCTCTATTGAAAGACACTGTTTATCCTTATGGTCTGAGACCTGAAGATATTGTATACGCTGATAACTGGGAATTGTGGGATGTAGTTTTTTGTTTTTATGTGACTTCAAATAAAATAGAACATGTTGTCTTTTGGGGGCAGGGGGGTGGGGGGTTGTTTAAATAGAATAGTTTTGCAGGACTGGTTTTAAGGTGCTGGGCTAAATGTACAGTCTTGGGCACCTGCTACACATTTGAAACCCCACTTAGGCCAACAAGACAGGCTGACATTCACCAATACGCAAAATGCAATGTTTCAGCAAATCACTCTCAGTGCTGCACAGTCTGTTTTTCTTAAGCCCATCAAACATGCATATATTTTCGGTGTCTTTGCTTGGCAACTGCCAGAAGTCGAGCATTTACTCTAACGTCTGACATGTAGACAAGCTGATAATTACAAACACGTATAGTATCAAACAAAAACGAAATACCTTGAGAGCATGTAAGTGTGCCCGCGTGTTCAGTTCACTGGCCGTTCAGCGTTTCTCGCGCTGTCTTCCCAAATACCTCACTTCACTCTTACACCCCTTTTTTCAGAAGCCATGGGTAAAAAGGAACAAGGCATCGCAAATTCACTTATCTAATTGAGTTTGAGCCCTTTCTCTCCGAATCACGTCACAATCGTCATGTGATTACGCTACTTTCACAAGTTTGTAATCGGAGTGTAGGAAGGGGGGCTACTGGGGAGGAGATTTGTTTCCTGAGGCCTCGGAAAGATTGGTTAAGACAACTGTCAAATCATCATGACCACGCCTTCTTTCCCCTAAAATAACTTGGGGTAGAATGTCGGAAGTATAAAAAGGACTAATTGGACTCTTGTTTCTTTTTTAACCGGACCGTTGCCAGGGCAGGTTTTATGACGGATTCTTAAATGGCTGAGGAAGTGCTACTGTCCAGTGAGAAAAACTCAGGGGTAAGTTAAGTTTTTATCAGCGAAACGTATATGCATTTTTAATTTTGGAAGTCGTAAGTAAATAAGCAGATGTTTACTAACAATAGATCAACTAGCCTACTGACATTCAAAATGCTTTGACTGGTTGTTTTGAATTGTGCTGCTACCCAATTTATTGTTCTAAGCGACCCATTTAAAAAAAAAAAAAACTTAATAGCTACTTATGTTTATTTATGTCGTGATATTGTCTGTTGGAATTACTTTTATTTTGCTTTTACGTGTTGTTGTTTTTTTAAGTCTTTTCGATTTTCACTAATGCTTGACTTTAATTTAAGTTTGTGGTTTAATTGATGTTGTTATAAGTCATAACTTGCAGCCTAATGCGGGAAACTATTTCCATCACATTTTATATTGTTTGTTTTGACGGCATGTTACAGTGCTCAGTCAGGATTGCGGCATAATGACACGTACGTGCTTCGTAAGAATGCATCCATGATTATATCACCAGCGTGATCAAGTTCAGGACGGGCATAGGATGGCACTTCACTCTCGATTGTGAATGGCAGTGAACATTTACCTTGACCTAAACTTAAACACCTTGACTAACACTTAATTTAAACACCGTGTTCCCTTAAAAATCGTCTTCACGTTCGAGTAACCTGAAATGGTTATTCTTTGGCGATACATTACGGGGTGTGCTCAGAACGCCGTGTGAAACCGTCTGTCTCTAACGTGGGACGGTCAAGCTATGACCACTTGAACTTTTTTAGTGCGCAAATACATTATGGAATAATGCCCGAATCCGCTCAGAGTTGTCCGTGTATTACTTCGTGTCTGTCACGAAGATATTTTCCTTTCTTTGCTACATTAAAACAATCTCCAAAATAAACCAAGGTAGTTGCTTTGTGTTACGCTTATGTGATTAGTCTTGTGAAATAAATTAAGTTTGTGAAATGTGGTGGTGTGCTTTTTATTTCAGTCATAGGCTATTACAAACAATTATTGCTTTGGTTATTCAAATGTAACATTAAAAAACAGTATCCAGATGCGTGCAAGTTTGTATAATTTGTATAATGTATAAAATTTACTTAATTTTATATTTAAATTATTGTTCAGACAGGAGAACATGCCCTTGGTCAAGCAGCAGCTCGTCAGCTCATACGTCAGTGAAATGTCACTCAACAATCTATTGTGATTTATTTATTTATTTTTTTCTTATTGTGCCTTGAACAGCAAGGCGAGGTGACTATAGTTGATTTTTAGACACATTAAATTAAATTTTGATGTTTCAACTTTGATATTTTGTGAAAATTGTGAGCATTTTCTTTTAAGTAATATTTTGTTTATATTTCGGTTTTCTTTTTGTAAGTTGGTTGCATATTTTAGACATTCGGTGGAGGCTGCATCTTTGGCATTATGTTCATTGCTTTCATGGTGAAATATTAATATTTTGAAACCTGGTGAAGTGTTTTTTTATAGGTGCATGGTATATATAGTTTCTGTTTATAGTTTATAGCACAATTTCCACATGTTTCTGCATGTCTCTTTGTGCATTGATGCCCTGTGGCCTACATTGGTTATAGGGTAAAGGTGTATGGCCGTTGTTGAAGTGGGGGACGTTTACCCTCAAGATGCTCGTTGAAGAGAACGTCAAGCCGAAAAATTTTGGGGAACCCCAAATTAATGGTCTGCATAATCTGTCCAGTATCTTGTAGGGGAGGTACAGTCTAAGCGGAAACAGATTGTACAACTGCGAACAGTATGTCTAATTTATTTCCCAATATCAAAGTCTTGAATGTGCTTTGAATCCATGACCAGCAACATTCAACCTTTGGGTTGCTTGTGGCTCTGTTCACAGCATTTTATCCAAAAGCTCCATGTCACTGGTTGGCACACTATCTTGTAACATTGTATTATATGGTTGGGAGTTGGCTCACAGTGGACTGCATTGCTAGCCTAGGGTCAGATCAGATTCCTGATCTCTGCCTTAAGTGACAAACCCATGTGATAGAAAATGGGCAAAATGTTGAAAACCACAGGGGAATCAAACTGACATTTGTATTATTTTGGAATAATGCAACGGTATTATCAGAACATGCTGCAATGTATTTACTTACATTTTGTAATACATTTGAAATTCTATCCATTTTCATTGCCTTGAAACTACACCCATGTCCCAGGCTTAAATTTTTAGGTGCAGTCTTAACCATTGTAGAAATGTTTTGCCTGTAATTATTTCTGTCCAGAAATATGCCCTCCCATTGACAGCGTGCAATGGGTACCGTAATAACAATAACACGCCTATCTGAAGTTTTACCACATTCGTTTAAATATTAAAATATTCTTTGAAATATTCAAATATTCATATATTTGAAATATTCTTTGAAATATTCAAATATTCATATTTATTATGAATAATGGGTAACAGGTTCGATCGTGTGCTTCCAGAGCCCAACCTTATTTTATTTGGAAGTTACAATTCAGCCTAAGTTGGCCAGAAAGGGCAAGATGATAGCCTCTAGCAACTATCTCAAATTGTGTCTGTAAAAAATGTGAAATTCTGCTTATATTGTATGGCTACTGAACCAGAAAAAAAGATGGTGTATCACAAGTAAATTGGACTGAGCCCCCACAGACTTTGGTTGACGTCACATGCATGCCCAGTGTAAATCCGTGAGTGCATGAGAGTGCAAGGGCTCGAATTGGTACAAATAAGAGGAATGGGGCTGCACTTTGTGATGTTATATGTTGCCTTGACAACGCCTGTCTCGCATGTAAGATGTTTATGACATTTAATTTTAGGTTTTTACCTGCTGAAAGCACTCTGCCCGCCATGTGTGTCATTTGTTTACCATTTTTGAGATGCTTCCGGATGTGTTTCCGTTTTTATCGCCACAAACGCTGTGGCAAGATTGCAGACTTGCGGAAAGTCCGCATAAAGGGCTGAAAAAGTCAGCGACAGAGCCCTCATGGACTTGCCGGTTTTACAGTGGGACAGTCCTGAGCCCTCACAAGTCTGTGAGGGTGTAAGGGCGGACATTGAGATTGGGCCTAGGTTAGGATTTGTGTGAAAGACATCTTGGGAAAACAAGGAGGCTCCCGGAAGTGGCTTTTGTGGGCCAGTAGGGGGCAGGAAGTAGCGTCAGTGCCCCAGTGTGACTTTGAGGATGTCTGTAGCGTATGCGGTCTTTCAAACGAGACGTTCAAACGAGGTCCTGACTCTCTGCGGCCTTTAAAGATCCCATAGTGCTCGAGAGTGGCAGTCTGGACCCTGGAGTCCTGGTAGAACTCCCAAATTGGCTCTCGGTGTGGAAACCTAATCGTCCTCTTTACAGTTATTGGCTACACCATCCCTTGTGTTCCCAAACTGCCTTGATCCCCCCCAGACATTCTACATTTGGTCATTCTACTTAAATACAAGTTCATGGGTAAATAACAGTGAATGAGCAGTAATTAAAAATGAGCAGGCACATTAATGCCTGTGACTATTATTATTATTACTATTTTTTCGACTTACTTTTTTGCTCATGTTTTGACGGCCAGTGAACCAGACGTCTACAAAAATTAATGAACCCCACTTGCGTGTCACAAGATGGCATTGTCCGCACGCCCGTTCCCACGTGTGCACGCACAAGGATCTCAATTTGACAGTTTATAAGCTAAATTAAGTTTACGGCCAGAGTTCTGTGTGCCTTATTGTTGTGCAGTCTCTTTTAAATGCTCATTTCTGCCTTTCGTCCTCTGAACTTAACACAAGAAAAACGGTTTATTCTCCATCCTACTGTGTTGTGACCAGTTTATTTATTTATTTTTTAATGCATTTGTTTTAAATGAAACCTTGTGCCCTTTGGGTCTTGTACAGACGTATAATTTTAAATGTGTTATGTGAGCCCTAGCTACTCATGAGGGCCTAAAATAGCCTTTAACATTATTTGCCACTCATTCATGATGTATTGTCCTTTGTAACCTTCGCATCTGTAATGGCCAGTCTAGCCATGGCAACGGAGGATGCTGTTGAACAGTTGTGCTTGCCCACAAAAATAATCTGTCTGGTTTAATCGCAGAGAAAGGCTTCATATTCTACAATCCTCAAGAATATTAGGCGGCTTGAGAAACTTTTAATCCTCTAACCTGCTAACCTTCTGTTCTATCAGTTAAGCTGCATGCACTGAATGGGCTTGTCAGAACAGGGGCTGAATAAGGGTATTGATGGCATTGTCCAATGCTTGGGTCAAACTACGGTAATTGCAAAGACAAAACCGCTTTTTTCCCCCAAAGCAAAATAGAATGGTAGAATAAACACAAAAGGCTGTGTTTCACTAAACGGCATAGTTTCTGCAAGTTTCTTTGTGATGTCCTGCATGCTTTCCTTCCGAGATTGACTTCCTGACCACTGTGGGCATTGCCTAATGGCCCCGTACGTGATGTATCCAGTCAAGCACTCTGACCCATATTCAAAATATGCTATGGCAACCATAAAAACAAACATTAATTTGTACGTTTGCTGATTTAAAATTGCCTATGTTTTTTCTGCAAGATTTGGCACAGTTGAAACTGTCGGTCACGTGAATTCGCATTTTTATTTACTAATCTGGGGTGGTTAATTTCACTTATTGTGGCTGCAATTTAAGCGACGTCATTACACAAGAAAGTTGAAAGGAATTTGTTTAGTGCAGTTGGCACACAGGCAGAATGTAGCAACTCATTTGTGGTTAAAGAATGCACTGTATGTGCAGTGTGAGAATGGGAGATTATGGCTGGATTTGCTATAGTGGAATTCCTGCTAGCCACTTTGTCACACAGACCAATATTTACTCGAATGCATTTACAGTAAGTGCCTTACTACGATATCCGCTTTTAAAAGTAAATCTGTTTCACTCTGGTATTTTCCTTTCTTCCTAATTTTGAACATCCAGTTGTGCCTCTTGAGTAATGCTAGGAGCACTGCGGGTGACCCATACCCCCTTTCCAACAACACAAACCTAATTCTGGTTCTGGGCTGGTGCTAGTGCCGGTTTGCAGTTGGTTCAACTTGCGAACCTTCTAAGAACCGGTTTGCTTTTCCACGAGTGCCACGTCATTACGTCACTGTCTCCCCTTTCCCAGCAACGCTAGCGCCAACTTCAAGCACAGCAACAACAATGGCGGACTACATGGCATCTCTAGTGTTGCTCCTGGCTTTGCGAGCCGACATTGGCATCCAACCACGACTGATCCAACGTATTTGTGCTGCTCTTTATGCTGAAGCTCTGTTTTTTTTTTTTTGTTTTTTTTTTTTAAATGGCGATCACAAAGTTTTAGTCCCGATAATCCTACCCCCAGCCCCTGACGTAAGCCCACGACGTAAGCGGTTCTTGGTTCTAAACCAGCTAAGTGTTGGTGGCGCTCTGGAACCAGTTTTCCTGGCCGAGAGCCGGTTCTTTTGCTGTCGAAACATGAAGAACTGGTTCGAGATTAGGCACTGGTTCCGAACCGGCCCTCGAACTTGCTTGGTGGAAAAGGGCCTAGAACTGGCTGAATGAGAGGTACGTCTCTCACTGAAAGTAGCTTGCAGCCTGTGGGCCACTTGCCTGTCGTTTGAAGGAAATGGCACAGGTGTAATCTGAGGAATCCTGGCCAACATCAACCCACCTCTCCCCTGGAGAGACATGGCCAATTCCTTCCCACTGCAAAAGCATCAAGCGCAGAGGGAAGCTAACTGTAGCATGTGATTAAGTGTAATTTAATCATTTATTCTTTAGCTGTTTCTCCCATAAGCGCAAAATGACTCCATTATATTGCAATTTTTTTTTAAATGAACTGTAGCATCAACAAATTTCAAGTTTTGTTTTTGTGTTTTTTTCTCTTGTTTTTAAATTTCACAGATGTGTGGAATAACATTTTGTGGGTAATATCCTCTCATTGGGGAGTACATTTAAAAAAGGTATTGAAGATTGAAATCTGTTTTGTAAGAGTTTAGTCTGTGTTTATTATAGAGAAAGCAAAGTGTCTGAAACTATATATTTTTTTCCTAGCAGTAATCTAGCCTAAGTGTTGCACACTCAAACATTTAACACCACATAAAGAAGCTAAAAACATTTATGGCTTTAAGAACCTTTGTATAAACCTACACACACACACAATAACATGGTTTTTGTGTTAGATTTGCATAATTGGGACTCCAAATAAGGAGTATGTGTTTATCTTTATGGCTATTATGAGAAAATCTGGGAAGCCAAACCTCAGATTCCACATTTTGTTCTGGGCTTTGGATTGTGTAATACATTTTTAAGGAATGGTTTGCACCAAATTGTTATTTGTTTTTTTTATGTTCATGCATCATTCTATACTCCACACAAGGCACACACAACTACATGTGAAACTTGCACAGTTACACAGAGAAACTGTTCCTGGCCATGTGCAGGAATGCATGCCCCCCCCCCGACTGGGGTTTGCAGTGCTGAATTGAGATAGATCAGAGGCAAAGATAATGAGATAATAGCCCCGTTGTCTCTGCGCCAGTAGAGTAAAGGCCAAAAGCAGAGTTACTGAGATGGCTGGATAACTGCACTGAGTAAAACCCGGAACAACTATTTTTAACTTTAGTCCATGTTCCAAATTTGGGGGGGTTCCGGGTTTTACTCGGTGCAGTTATCCAGCTAACTCAGAATCCTGCTTCGTTACACACCCCCCTGGTCTGAGGAGGAGGCAGTTAGGAGGTTGTGAGCTAGCTAGCTAGTGCTACCCTTCTGACTTTGGGAACTAAGCTGTATGGTAGCCATGGTTGAACCCCCATAACACACTGTGAGCTCTAGACTGCTGCTAACAGTCTCTCTCCCACTAAAAGGGACGCAAGGTAATGTTTAAATGGCTTTAGAACGCAACTTTTATCTAAAAGGGCATCTACAACGACATTATCTGCTATCTGGTATCATGGATGGTATCTGTAACTGTTATACATCTAGCAGGTATTAGTTGTTCTCATTGATTGTGTGTGTTTGTATATCAAATGGTAATTCTTGCTGTGACTTGCCGTATATCAATTCTGTAAACTTGCGGTGATGTGTAATATTTGTTCATCAAGAAACTAAATAGTTTTTAGATTTTTTTCCAAACGTGTATTTATTGATTCCTGAAAGGAATCACAGTTCAAATTTCATTCTCACCCGTCACCCACACAACTTATTTTTTACAAACAATGGTAACATAACAATATGCTTATATTTAAAATTTGTGCATTTTGATGCCATACAGGTTCAGCAATTCCCATGAATTCAGACTCAGGGGGATGCTCAGATGGGTGGCATTTCCTTTGATCATGAATAAAGGAGGGACCTACATATATTTAAATGGCTTATATATTGTTGACCCACTAAATAGATGGTTTATATAGTTTATGCAGCTTTGTAATTGAAAGTAATCAAGATTATTCAAATGGTGAATTTACAGTATATAGTCAAGTTTATTTGTATAGCACATTTTCATACACAAGGCAACCAAAAGTGCTTTACATAAGACATATATAAAAAGTAAATTAGAATTGAAAACAATCTTAATAAGTTAAAAACCGTTTAGAAACCATGTTAATAAAAAGTTAAAATGGTTAAAAACAATCTTAATAAGAAGCATATATATGTATATGCACTGTGACAAACAATAAAAATTTTAAAAAAAAAATTCTATTTATTTTAATTGCCATTTAGATCATAAGATCCTGTGCTGTGAGTTGATTACCAATAGAGTATGACTACATGTGTCCGTGACATTATAGTATGACCAGTAGTGATCTGCAGTGGATCATTTTAAAGTGGTCTGCTGGCCTCTCAAATTGGGGTCCTGTCTGAGGTGAGGTTCAATAGCAAAGAACAATTCGGCTACAAGCAGAATTTATCATGTAATGTTGTATGTTGGTAACTTAAACCTCTGGAGATTTAAAGGTCAGCAGATTTTTTTAGATCAGCAGATGAGCACCAGTGGTAATATTAGCTTGTTTTAAGTGACTTTTTGCTTGCCAAGTGAAATTCTGTCAGGACAACTCGCGCATTTAAATGACATGAATGAATGTTTAATGAATGAATGTGCTGCATAATTATTTTAGTTTGGCGGTGAATGGATCTGCTTTAGTACTGCTCTGGAGCACGGGCATCTCCCCCCACTAAACAGGAGATGACCAGAAACCCCCCATACTAAAGCAGATCCAAACAACAGGTGGAAGCTGGGGTGGTGGAGGGTGACAGCAAATTTATTTTAACGCAAGCCGTAAGCAACAAAGAGCAGCACATCAGCATTCAAGCAGTACAGAGAGAACTCATTCTTGGCTTAAAAAGGGCGCTCCATTAGAGGTGTGTGCATGTGATTGGTTTAAAAAGGGCGCTCCGTTAGAGGTGTGTGCATGTGATTGGTTGAGTATGTGACGCGTGATTGCTAGCCGACCATGGTCGGCTACAGCGAGAGGTTCTCCGACAGAACTTGCCTTTGCGAACTTTGTTCGCGACGCTCATTTCTTACCCCACTGGCAAATCTTGAAATGAGAAACTATTTTACCCCATTGGCAATCTTTTTGTCTTATTTAGCAAAAAATAACAGAAATAAGATTCTAAAGTCTAAGTATAAGATTAAAATGCTTGTTAAGATTAGGTTTTTTGCAGTGCAGTACGGATCCCAGCCCCCTGCCTCAGGTTTAGGGATGGACAACTCGAAAAATCACTAAACGACAAGGTTGGGGGGGGTGGGCGGGCGGCCATGTTGGTGGCCATCTTGACATATTTCATAACTGACACGCTACCCAAGCTATAGCCAAGATGTGCTTTTAAATGCAAAGCTGCAAAAGCAGCTACAGAGCAGACGTCAAAAGCATGTACTGTGGCCTATATAAGGTTGTAAATCACGCGCCGTATGGTAGTAGAGAGCTGACAACTTCAAATGCGTCGAGAGGATAGCGCCGCTGCTACTCGTCACTCGTCAAGTGTTCATATCTCGCATGGTTCTGCATCGTGCCTGTGGTGGAGTATGTTTGCTCAGTGTGGCAACGTTTACATTTGACTTTATTTTCTGAAATCTGCTCACAATGAGACCAAATGACTCTGCGAAACATTCGCCAACGTGCGCAAACCCACCCCTACATTATCACCTGAGAGCTGATCAAGGAACATATTTCCCATGTCCTTGTCACAACCTCACTCGGTCGTCAAAACTGACTCCCGATCAGCACTAATGCTTTTAAACGGGAGCCTATGACGATCACCGCCGCGATAATGGGACACTGTAAAAGGAAATGGTTATAGGGCAAAATATATTTAAATGTTGCCATTTAAAAACAATAAAATATTTTGAATTGTTTAGAGATTTTATTTGTTTCAGCATTTTTGTTAACGTTTAGTAATTAAACATTTTAGATTGCTAAACGTTTATTTTTGTTAATGTTTAGCAATTAGACATTTTGAAATCGCATCCCTCCTGAGGTTACACACCTGGATGGCTTCTCGGGGCGGCTGCCACTTCAGTCACTGCAGGTTTTGACTGGGTGATGCTTAACCCAGCGACTATCTGAGCACTGTTTCTACCAAGAAATGCTAGGCACCTTGAACACCTTTTTAAAGATATCACCACCTTGCCTCTCTCAGATTAGTGGTGGAATTTCTATCGTGGAGGACAGTCAAAGAATGTGTTGTGGCATGGTGAGACGTGGCCTTTTTTCACCAGGTGTGTGTGAATAGCAAAAATATGTGCTTGGCGATTGTGTGAATATTTTGAGGGAATCTCTTGTATTAAGGTCGCCATGTTGCTATATGTCGAAATAAAGTTAATGTGTAATGGTGCATATCTGTAGTCCACGCTATATGATTTCTGGACCACTCGTAACGTTTCACAACGATTTATGTTTTAGAAACAATTTCTGAAAGCAGCAATAATTGTCAGTACGTTGCAGTATGTCCACTTTGCAATGATTTCTCTGATTACGTTTCCATAATTTGATTATTACACCCGCGTGTGCGTAGCGCAAGCAGGGGGTATGGTTTTCGCTCCTGTCTGTGTGTGTGTGTGTCTGTCTGTCTGTCTGTATTTGTGTCCCTATCATCCATAACTCAAACAATTCTACTCCGATTGTGATGAAATGTTGACAGTTGGGCAATGACTTGAATCTTGAATTTTTTCCCCCAATCGGTCAATGCCCACCTTCACAGTGCAAGATCAAAATGTTAGCACCTTCAGGGTCGAGATTAGCACACGTGCTGGTGTAGCATCTCTCTGAGTGCCATTCTAGTTTATAATTGAATTTTCTTTGGCAGTTTCTGACCCTGTTTTATCCTCATTTCAGCGACTCACCTGGTCCCTGCTGGCAGTGGCATTGCTTGCCTCCTTTGGCAGCTCTATGCTTTATGGCTACAATCTGGCTGTGGTGAACTCTCCTGCGGATGTAAGTGCTTCAGCTACACAGAATAACGTGCTCCGTACAGGCCCTACATCCACATTATGATCACAGGTGTAGGCAGGATCAGAATATAAAGCAGGGGTAGGTAACCCTGGTCCTGGAGTGTCAGAGCCAGTCCTGGTTTTTGCTCCATCCAAACCTATAACTTCATAACTAGATTAATTTGAATTAGTCAGGTTTAATGGATGCAGGCGAGCATGTGCTGGAGGCACTCGGCATTTCACCATTCAGAATATTCAGGCTAAGACGTTTAATCATCCATCAAACTCTTGTGGTCAAGCTCAGATGGAACAAAAACCGGAAACGTCACCAGCACTCCAGGACCACGGTTGCCTACCTCTGCTATACAGGTTAAGGCCCACAGTGTTTCATATAATACGACTTGTAAGTGTATGGTGTATAATGCACTGGAATGCGTTTCCGATTATACTGTAGCAAAGTGTGCAAAAGGACAACCGTACTCTTTCTTTTTCAACCACCAGTTGCACTGGATCAGTGTTCTACTTGCTGTTGCTTTCAGTGAGTCAATTAAAATGGCGTGCTTGAAATAATTTTAATAGTTGTGGTGGATTTGTGACAAACTGTCTCTACTGGTTTGTCCAATCAATACCAGCAGACTTTGGTGGGGGTGGCGGAATGGGCCAAACGAGTTTCATATACTAATGAGAGGTTTGATGTGAAAGCATGTTGATGATGTGACAAAATATTTTCAAAGATATAATTTATTTTTATTGAAATTCCCTCAGTGTCAGTTTCAGCCGATGGTACTTGAGATTAAGACCATTGACTCATGTCCCCTACAGGGTACAAAAATGAATTTCTGGGTCTTAGGAGAATGTTTAGTTGTATCAGCCTTCCCAGTAATATCAGTTTTTCCTTGAGCGAAACGGCTGGTGATTTGTCCCATTAAAACATGTTTTGCTAAACTGTAAGTGACTCCTTAATGGTGTGTCATCGTCAGGTCATAAGTCTGTTATGTTATGGAAAATGTTTATAACATCGTGGCCTCTCGAACATTTCTGTCATGATGGTGTACAGATATGATTTTTTTGCCACTGCTTAAAATGACCAGCCATTTATTAAATTTGTCTAATGATAATAACAACTGAGAGGTCTTGGAATTATGTGAACATATTTTATGGTTAGGCGGAATTCACCATGCTGCCACTTGTATTCCTCAAGAGACAAAGTCCTAAAAGCCCTATTTTCTGTACCAATATAGCACTGGGATGCTTCTGATATTATTGGATTTTCATCAAGTCGTATGCCCTAAACAGACTATCATCCCCAATTCCGATACCCAGAATCCTCCCTTTTTTTGTGAATGAGACCAGATAGCAGGCAGTGAAGAGGCTATATCAGCTGGTGCTACTGTAGGTCATTGCATAATTTACAGTACTGTCAGTACTGAGCAAGGCTGCCAAAATTCAATTGGATAATGACGATGACTATGACGATGACTGGGATCACATTAGATGGGATGTCCCTGTAACTCTTAAAATAGTTTGACAATTAGATATACTGTGTCCACTCTCTGTTCCCTGGACTCATAGCTGCATGTCTTTTTTATATTTTTTTCTTCCACCAAAACGCATCAAAGAAGTGCAGACTGAAGTATGTTGCGATTCTCTGAGGGGGAAAACTGTCAGAAATGCTTGTATATTATTGGGAAGCCTGTAAATAAGCTTTCGGTCTGTAACAAGAAGACTCGCTTTCTGCTGGTCTGCATCTACATTGCAGAGTGCAATGGAGCTAACGGGTACATAAGTTTAAACGTATACTGACGCATATAGCGATTTTCATAGTGGTATTTTTTGGGTGTCAAATGTAGCTCCGTTAAATCCGCTGAATGTGTCTTGGGGAAGTTGTATAAAGGAGATAGATATAACAATACAGATATAATTTATTTCTTTAATTTATCACTGGCAACATCTGAAGTCTCCACTGAACACACCAGATATGTCCCTGAGTTGCACTCTTATGTCACTCACTCATATTTAATATCTGCTACTGGTTACTGTCTTACACATACATAATGTGTAATAATTAGTAAAAATGTATATGCTAAGTTGGTATTCTGTAGTGGAAATGAGTACTATTGCCTGAAGTTATTTAATTGTGCTCATAAATTTGCTAGTGACCTATCCTGACCCGTAATCAGTCTGGTTGGGGGGGACACAGTTGCAAGTATAGGCGCTGATTGCGTTAACCACTTTTTCTGAAGCATGTGTCCATACGGTTGAGACGCCAAATGTAACGTGATTGTGGATGCGAGTTAAGCCCGCAGGCTTTATTTACATTGGCTATCCGTGCATCATCATCGTCTTTGCATACTATTATTTATTAGTCTGGTAATTAATTTATAATTAATGCCATTCTTGTGTGCTTGCAGTATATTAAAGACTTCTACAACCGCACCATAGTGAGCCGTAATGGTACAAGTTTGGACGAGGAGGCGCTCACCCTCATGTACTCCCTCACAGTGTCCATCTTTGCCATTGGAGGTCTGGTTGGTTCCTTAATGGTGGGCGCCTTGGTCACTAGATTTGGGAGGTGAGGCAAAGACTATGGCCTGGATTCAAACATCCGTCCCAAAGCCTATGGCCTGGATTCAAACATCCGTCCCAAAGACTATGGCCTGGATTCAATCAACATCTGTCCTTAATGTTGACTAACAGATTAATTCAAGCATTTTTTTTTTTTTTTTTTTTTCCTTTCGCAAATATAGTTGGTGAGTTCATTTTTGGTGGTCTTTGAACTCCTAAAGCTATATTGGTGGAGGAGGAAAAATTGGGAGTCAATGTTACAGGCACGTATTGATTGAATCCCGGAGATTGGAATCTTTGTTTCAAAGGATTTGACACTAGGGCAAAAGAAAAATGTCCTTGTCCAAATTTTTATGGGTCATTTGGTTTAACAATATATGTTCAATGCAAGAACTCAGTATTAAAAAATAATTTGTAGCACTTGTCTAGTGACTTCAGTGTAACAGTTTTTTTGGGGGAAAATTCAGGAGTTAACTGTACGTGATGTTGAAATAAATCAAATGTGATGGTAAACCTCACCTCATCCTGAGATTTATTATCAGATGGAATGGCTCATGGAGTCTTGATAGTTTTACACATTGATTCGGTCGTGGAAGATCAATCCTTTTATATTCCTGTGCTAATTCCCCGTCTTCCCTGTCCATAAACTGTCTCTGATTTTTAATAGACTGTGACCAGTACATGATTGTAGACTGTGGTTGCGTTTTGCAGGAAGGGAACCCTGGTGAACTCCACCGTGCTGGTCTTCATTGCGGGTAGCCTCATGGTCTTCAGCCGGGCCTGTGCCTCCCTGGAAATGGTGATCATCGGCCGTTTCATCACAGGGATACACTCCGGTACTAGTTTACTAAATAATTAGAATTCATGTGAAAAACATTTACTGTATGTGTAGGTTAATAATTAGCATCTTAATGTAGCTGAGCATTAGGAGTATGCTCCCTCTCTCGGATATTCATAAATACACGTTTCAATGCCCCAAGACTTTTAATAATTAATGAGTGAACGTATTGAATATGAAACGTGGAAAGTTATATGCATATAAAAAAAACGTTAAATGTCACAGTTATCTTATACATGAGTAGGAATACAGTACAATGCAAAGTATTTCCCTCAGCCCTTACTGTTGTAGCACACAATGTCCCTTGATATGATGACGCATCATTTCCTGAAGTTGTGTGGATGGTGTGGTTGAGGGCGTATTGAATGTGTGACTATACGAAGGAAGACGAGCGGTTCGTTCTCTCCGGTCACGGTCGCCATCCTCTACCTGGCCCGCAGGTCTTAGTCTCAGCGTTGTTCCCATGTACCTGGGAGAGATCGCACCGAAGAACCAGCGTGGCTTCCTGGGTCTGATACCGAGCATCTTCATCTGCATCGGAGTCTTCTGCGCTCAGATCCTGGGGCTCCACGAACTGCTGGGGAAGGTACCGTAATCGCCTCGGGGCACACCTGCTTTTCTTCAGCCTAATGTTCGGGCTACTCTGATACCCCACCGAGTACCTCCACGCTGTTAGTGTGCACTTGTGGCGTTTCGTGAAAACCCATCGTCTGTTAGTGTTCGGAGTAGTTCAGTCAATATTTTTAAGTTCCGTGTGGTCATTTTTTTTTTCCCCAAGGGAATGTTTTTGGGTTCTAGTTCGGGTATATAAAGCATGCTCAAGGTGTTTGGCCTTACAAAGACAAAGCACATTTTTGGAAATGCTCGGACCGTACAACGTTGCCCTTTCTCTGAACCTCACTGGGTGTGTGCGGGTGCGGTCAGCTGAGCCGATCGGTAAGCCTGTGCGTGAGTGGGCCGTCCACGTGTGTGTACATACTCTTCTGTTCTTGCAGGAAGAACACTGGCCCGTCTTACTCTCTCTGGTGGTGTTCCCCACCTTAATCCAGCTGGTTCTCCTGCCCTGGTTCCCAGAGAGCCCGCGCTACCTACTGATTGAGAAGCACAATGTCCCCGCCACCGTTGAGGGTGAGCGCCCGCAGCCAGTCCCACACCCACAGTGCAGGAGTATTATATCTGCATACATCACAGGGGGAAATATACCTTAGAACCGGGCTTGTTATTACAGTGTAATTCTTCAAGAGCAACTGGGGAGATGTTTCTTTGAATTCGACACATGGCATAAATGAAAGTAATTTTCCTTTTAATATCGCAGTACATATTTTTTTTGCAATGTTTCTTATCGGTGTTTAGAATTTTGTAAAGTTGAAATGATTCTTTAATTATTTTGCGAGTATATTTTTAAATGCTTCTCGCATGAGGGTGAGCAAAATATGAATCTCCAGACAGGTGTTTCAAAGGTCCCCTCAGTTAAAGTGCTCTTCATCTCGTTGTGTTCCATTAAATTTAATGGTCGAAGAAAGAACTGGTCGTCTGCTGACTTTAAATTACTGTTGGGTGCTCGTAACGTTGTAAAGCCCAGCACTTCGAAAGGTCTCCTGCCGTATGCAAGCTACCGAGTGCACAGAGTGGAACGGCACGGGTGTCCGTGTCATCCCCCCTCCAGCTTCCAATAACTGTGCTGCCCCCTGCAGCCCTGAAGTGGTATCGCACCGCCAAGTGCGACATCCAGCTGGAGATCGAGGAGATGCAGGAGGAGCAGAGGTCTCTTTCCTCGGTGAACACGTTGTCCGTGCTGGAGCTCCTGACGGACAGGACCGTTCGCTGGCAGGTCATCTCCATCGTGGTGGTCAACATGGGCATGCAGCTGTCTGGCATTGATGCGGTGAGGCCCGGTTCTGTGGGTCAGGGCGGGCCGCTGGAGGCTGCTAGGGGCTCCGACTGGGATGAGTGATCGTGCTTGATTTTGCACCCTGTCTTGCAAGGATCTTAAAGTCCAATGATAGGGGCAGAAAAAAAAAAAAAAAAAAAATAGAGATTTTGACCTGGGGTGCTTCCCGATATTCTTCATTCCTCACCTCCTTTCCTCGACTCCTCTCCTCTACTTGTCTCCGACATGGAAGTATGCAAAATAGCCTGTACGTTTCAAGTATAAGTATTTGCATGTACAATATACAATGTACCTGGCATTGCGGTTTGTGTTGAGACATTAATGAATATGTAATTAAGATGTAATCAGCAACATTAGACTAGAACGCAAAGATCCGTTTCCGGGGCATGGAGGAGAGGAGGTGGTAGTGGAGGAAAGGAGGGTGCATATTGGGATGCACCCCAAGGATACTCAAATCTGGCCCCGAGAGGGAAGGCATGAAAAGCAGCAGTGCTATTGGCCTCAAGGGCCAGATTTGACTATCCCGGTTTAGACCATGGATACTGAAATCTGGCCTAGTCCCGGTTTTCTTTTCTCCCAGGTAATTAACTGAATAGTCTGGCCAATCAGTAGCACTAATTATCTCCACACCTGACTCCCAGGTAAAGGGAGGGTGGATAACCAACAGTTCTCGGCCCTCTAGGACCGTGGTTTGAGTAACAGGGATTTAGACTCTCATTCTCATTTTCTGTGGTCATATCTGTGAAATGGGTGTCATGCCCAAAGCATCAGGTTCTTGGTGAATGTTAATCACTTGATATACTGAAATGTACAGCGGTTGAAAGTTCCTTTCAGACTCTGCTGTTACAACCTGCAATATTTTTAGATGCTTTTAAATACTCTCGTGTGTCCTTAAAATTTTAAAAGCATTTAGACATGTGTTGGTAACTGATTTACTTGGGAGTGAAATTTTAATTCTGCATTGGACATGGGTATGAGCGAGAGAGGAGCCCATCAATTGTCCAGCAGCATAAAGACACCATTCCTGAAGATCTCCTTTACTTTGCTAAGCCAGCATATTTAAGTTGCCTCACTCACCCATATATTATGCATAATTTGTATTTCAATCTTCAGGCTATAAATGTGGATCATTATTAAGGTTGATTACATTTCATGAGGTTGCATTTTGTGTGAAATGCTGACGGCTGCACTACTTGAACGTGTCAGAATGCACAAATTTAAACGTCGCTGCTGTTAGGATGTCGGAGAGGAAGATCGATATGGCGTGATCAGTGCAATCCCTAAGTGGGAATGACAGCTGGTGCGTCCCCGCTCTCCTTAGGGACTAGAGGCCAAGAGCTCGTATCATTAGAGGACCCCCCTTATCACTGAAATGCCAATTCCTCAACGTGTTCACCCTCCCTGTGCCTAAATCGAGAGCTTCTTAAAGGTGCAGTAGGCAAGATTTTTTTCCATATAATTTTGGCGAAATTACTAAATTTGCTCATTACATTCCAGCAGCTATCAGTGAATCCAGTGTTCTGAGAAAAAAATCCAGTTTCTGTGAGTGTCCTGGGCTCTATACTAGGCTGTCAAAAAATCTCAAGCTGGTCTTCTAAAAACCAAGCGATCAGGGCTAGCTATGTACGTAGCTACCAATCAGGGCAACTATCTACAAGCAAAATATCCTCCCGGTAGAATAAACCCCTCCCTGTCTGCCTGTCTCCACGCGTGCACTGGAGCATCATTTGGTGGGAGGGGCTTAGGAGAGAGATGGGAGGGAGGAGAGCAAAAAAAAAAAAGGGGGGGGGGGTCTTTTTGCCTTGTATATTTTCAAACTTGCCTACTGCAGCTTTAATGTCTGACGCCTAAATGATGTGAATTATTATGCTATTATGTTATGTTCCATGTGTCATCTCTTTAATCTATAATTTATTTTTGTTTTCCCCTGCCAAAGATATGGTTCTATACAAACACCATCTTTGAGAATGCTGGCATCCCCACCGCTCAGATCCAGTACACGACTGTTGGAACTGGTGCCATTGAGGTGATCGCAGGACTTGTCGGAGTGAGTCTTTATTTTGAGTTCTGGCCCGTCTGTCCGTCTCTAAGTGCCTGTAATACGTGTAGGGAATTGTATCGGTTATCTTAAGTGCTTAAGAGGAAACCTCCAATCAGTCGGCATTGGTGCTCAGCCTTATGGGTGAAACGCGACGGCCGATATTGTTAACGATTTGTGCTGTGGGATGAAAAATGTAAGCCCTTTCCACTCGAATATAGGTCAGTTTCTAATATGGCAGTTCCTACACTGCTCCTCGTCATAACAAATTGCTGTAATCTGCACATGACTGAGAGGTGAAAGTTTACTGTCCTCATTCAGTATAGGTTTTAGGCGTAAAAAATTTAAAGCAACAATTGCGTTCTACTTTTTCATGCATTTAACCTTTGTACTTAGACTGATGCATGGGACCCAGTTTCCTTTTTGAATGCTTGTATATCCAGATATGCTCACTGTGAAGCTAAAGGATAAATTGTAGTCCTTATATTTCTAATTAAAGCTAGCGTGACAAAGTGCTGTCAATGCTCAAATGTCCTGTCCTTTAAATTATTAACCATTAAAGTTACTAGGTGCCGCGGTGGTGCAGCGGGCTAAGGCGCAGACTTTGTCTGTGCGGTTGCGCCCCGTGGATCGGGGGTTAGATCCCCGGTCCTCCCAGATCCGAGCATGGCCGGTGCCCTGTGGGAGCGGCAATTGGCGCCTGCTCCCAGGTGGGGGGAGGGGCTCGGAGAGAATCGCTGCGCATAGAATGGCCCCGGGTTGGAATCACGGTCAGGAGCTCGAGGAGTCGCGCCCTGCAGAGGACGTGGCGCCCTCCTTCCTACCACCGGCTGACGGGGCTGTGTAGCGGTGGTTCTCTAGCGGTTGCTACACGGGGGGAATTTAATTAGAATAGGGGTTCAACTGGCTACCAAATTGGGAGAAAATGGGGGAAAAATCTGAAACAAATAAAAAATAAAAAATAAAATATAATAGTTACTTGTATCACAATTAAGGCTTCATGAAATTGTATCCATTTCTAATTTTGTTTAGCAAACAAAGGATTTGTAATTTATCTTCAAGTAGCCCCTTCCTTGCAAAGTATGTTTGTTTTTGTTTTTTAAAGCTCTTCTCTAGTTCAGCTCCAAAGCCAGTGAATCATGAAACGTGAGAAGAATGTCTGTGACTTGATTGGTCTGGAGGGCATTCCTGTTTTGAGTCATCCTGCTCTGACGCAGGTTTATTGATCCTGGATGTGTTGCCATGGTAATGACCCTGGCTAGATCAGAAAGCCTGAGGCTTTATCTACCTTACTCATTAATCCTGAATCTTCAAAATGGGGCCCTGGAGGACTCCGGTATGCAGCCTGTGTCAGTTCACGAGGGCGTTGACTTGGAAACATACATTTAATGAGAAGGTGTCCCGTGGAGGTTCAACCTCAGGTCTTAATTGTTTAATTGGACTTAATTGTTTAATTGGACTTGTGAATTACACGGGAACCTGTCACCAATGTTGAGTAGGCGGTAATGTTAAAGAATCCTTGTGAAGTTTTTCTAAATCCTGAAAGACTAGGGCTGTGTCCGAATCAGAGCCATATCTACTGCGTCCTGTTTACTGTGTACTAGCATACAGTATACGATTTACTGCATACTATTTAGTGACATGCAGTATGCAAAAAATATCCTCCATACTATTATCAGCGAAAACGAAAAAAAATAAGTATCATCCGGGGATATTATGCACACTAAATTTTCCGAATTGTGGCGTAGCCTACTTAGCAGCTCTTTACAAATGTATACTCAACTGGAATACTCAATAGTAGGCAAGTGCGCTGATTCGGACACAGCCTAGGGATCTGCATCTTCAGAAACAGAAATGGGCATCACTGATGGTTTTCAAAAATGGTTTACTTTTTAAATGTAACTTTTTTTTCTTTTTTTTTTCTTCTTCCATGATGTGGTCAGGGTTTCACCATTGAGAGGCTTGGACGACGGCCGCTGATGGTCGGTGGATTTGGTTTCATGGGGTTTTGCTGTGCAGGGATTACACTCGCTCTGCTCTTACAGGTACGTTTTGTTGTCTGCTGGCTCAATCTTTCTAAGGTTTGCATCTAATCACTGCCATTTTCTTGATCACATTTTTTAAAAATGTATAGTCTGTATAGTCTCATAAACACTGTTGGGTGAAAATGCTTCTATACACTGAGGAGCATACATATTGTATATGAACCAATTCAGAACTTGATCAGGGGGGTATACTATGAAGCAGGATTACTTCGCATCTGTATTGTTGCAGGTTGGTTTTTCTCTCTGTCTCTCTCTCTCCCAGGCATTGCTTCGGCTCCTCCGTGTTGTCCGTCGACCAATGGTGTTCGTCTGCCTGTTTGTCCAGCGTCCAATCAGAGGGTCGTCCGCGTCTATTTAAACATTTCGCTCCCTCTGTATAAAGAAGAGATTGCGCTCACCACCGGTGTTTTGTTTCTGCTCTACTGTCTTGTGTGTGACGACGGTTTTGTGTAGCTGGATTACTGCACTGAGTAAAACCTGGAAAGGCTCATTTTTACTTCAGTCCGTGTTCCAGATTTGGGACTGTTCCGGGTTTTACTCATTGCAGTTATCCAGCTAACTAAGTAATCCTGCTTCGCGGTATACCCCTCTGATGTCAGTTACTTACGGGTAGTCGCTGTGAAGCCATGAGCCCTGAATGAAATCTATATCCCATGTCCTTGTCTTCCTCTGCAGGCCCATGTGCCCTTCATGCGCTATATCAGTGTGGGTTGTGTGATTGGGATCATTGCTGGCTTCTGCATAGGACCAGGTTTGGCTTTTTAATTTTTAATAATTTTTTTTATTTTGCGTAGTCTGCCCTCTGCCTGCTAATGGGTCCTATCACCACCGCAGCAGACTGACTGAGCTGTGTTTACTGCATGATTCTGCCACACATTTACCATCAATTACCATTGATTTTCCTTAACCCTCATAACAGGAATAGGGGTCTCCAAATTACGATTTTTAAATGGGGTAATGGGGACCCCTGGAGGTGAGGTGAGGTGGTGGTGGACTATTTTGAATATGTGTTCCAAATCTTTAATCCTCTATTTTTTTTTTTTTTTTTTGTTTATTTGTTTATTTCGGCATGTGTATAGTCACATTGCATCACATTTCTGAAATATGCATTTAACAAATACATTTCCTGCCGAAAAGGGATACGGGAAAAAAGCAGCCTGCTTATCAAGTCCCGCCCCAATTCCCTCATCTATGACTCTGTTATTGAAATTGCGGTCCTTGAGGGCTGAGAACTACTGCTTTTCCACCCTCCATTTTACCTGGCACAACACGTATATAACATAAGAAATCATAGAAAAACAGACACACATGTAGCGGCTCACTTCCTACACCATGGACTTTAGGCAGTAGAAATATCGGGCCTCCATTCAAACATTAACTGGACACAGGAGGACAGGCGTAGGACAGAAAGACACTGGATTAGAAAACTCAACACCATATTCCCAGGAGGATTAAACAAACGCTGGTAAAACTTCAACACAAGAGGGACCAAATTCTTCCTACTTAAAGGCTACAGTATACTGAATGGCCAGTGCTCTTCCTACTTAAAGGCTGCAGTACACTGAATGGCCAGTGCTCTTCCTACTTAAAGGCTACAGTATACTGAATGGCCAGTGCTCTTCCTACTTAAAGGCTACAGTATACTGAATGGCCAGTGCTCTTCCTACTTAAAGGCTACAGTACACTGAATGGCCAGTGCAAACTTTTCTTTCCCAAGGGGCCCTCATAAGGGGTAACTTGGGAAATAAAGATTTTTTACTAAACCTGGTATTCGGGTGTGAAGACCAATCAGTAGCACTAATTGTTCAGTTAATTACCTGGGAGAAAAGAAAACCAGGGCCAGCTTTGGATTGGAGGGCCAGATTTGAGTATCCGTGCTCCATGAACTGATTAGAACTCTCTTTTGTAAGTTTCTCTGTATAAGAGCTTTGGCCAAGCGATCGCAAAGTAATGTGATCACCGCTACTAGATGGACACAAGTTTGTGCCTAGATATGTTTTCTGATTTGAATGAGGTGTGCAACCTATTCCCAACCTTTTTTCTCTGTGTCTGTCTAAATTACAGAATCAGTGGATGCACCATGATCTCAATTGACAAGTTATGCCTGTGAAAATCTAAAAATGTAGCTTGTATCATTGGACGGGCGTTCAGCGATGTCATAATTCTGACCGCTGAATCTCGATTTCATCTAGCTATGGCCCTCTCGGATCCTTAATCCGTACGCGTGGGAGAAAAGGAATGGCAAATCTGTTTTAAATGATATTTCCTGTGTGGCAGAAAGTTGAAGACTGCACAGCTGCTGGAGTGGGCCTCGCCCTAAGAATGATGAATAGTACCCTGAGCAGTTTACACAATTGATGTATTACCAGTCCCGCCAACAAATCTATAATTCATCTGTGCTTGAGAATTTCTGTTGGTGTAATTACGTCTTTAATTACAATTTTTTGTATGCCTCATTGTTCATAAGCAATGATGAATATGGCTTTTTAAGACAAAATCCTGCGTGAACAATGATTTACAGACCGTGTTCTTTATCCATTTGACTGAATTAAGCCTCTGCTTGCAATTACCGCACACAAGTAATGAAGCCGCCCGCATGGCTTGTTCACAGATTCATTACATTTGGGGGGAAAAAAATTATAATTCCTTGTGTATGCTTATTTTTCACAAGTGAATTCAGAGTTGTGCTGTGACTGGCTGTTCTGTATTTAAACACAACACATACATAAATCTTTTTTTTTTTTTCTCTCCTGATGGTGTTCATTTGGACAATGTTAAAGATTAATTTATTAATATTGTGCCCTTAAACAAAAAATGCATGCAGTATTTAAATGCATTCCAGGAGGGTACATCCAGATCTAGCTTTAAGACTGAAATGACGCTTTTCAAATAACACTCAAATAGTGTAGTGTACATTTCTCTATCTTTGAAAGGGCATCACGCCTCTTCTAGTTGGTTAGAATATTAATTCGGCAATTTTCATAAATTCCTAAGATGCAAAGGAACTCAGTCTTTATCACCAATGTTAAGAGGAACCAACGTTTACAGTACATTGTTAATTTTCTCTGACCTGAAAAGGAGGCTTCTATAGTGGTAACCTCTTAACCCTTTGACGACTAGGTTTTTTGGAGAGTTTTTTTCAAAATTCTAAGTCCGTGTTCTAGAACTATCTGGTGATTGTTACATCAGCATCAGAATGTCAGTTAAGAACATTGTAATCACATATTTGTGATCTTATGCCCTGAACGGTTAAATGCACTTCAAAAAGTCTTCCTGGAAAACGGCGTCTGCTAACGTGAGTGTAAATGTGGGGCGAGTGACTGACTCTATTTTGGCTCTCGTAGCTGGCATTCCTTTCCTGATGACCGCTGAGTTGTTCACGCAGTCTCACCGACCCGCGGCCTACACCGTGGCCGGCTCCCTAAACTGGATCTCCAACTTCACCGTGGGCTTTGTGTTCCCCTTCCTACAGGTGAGGGCTTCCTACCGGTGAGGGCTTTCTCCTACAGCCTGCCCCGATTATACTACTACTTTCTGTTTATCAGAGACCGCTTCAGTTGGCTCGGTGCATGTCTATGATGTGCTTACATTCACATTTTCTTAATTGTCTTTTGGATTATGTGACGTGTGGGTCTTCAGGTTTAGTATAAGAATGGACACCAGTCCTTCCTCAAAACAGGCTAGCCTTGCCCATCAATAATAGCTAATAATTACTACTGATAGTGATGCTTTTTCTTTTTAACTGAAATAAAGTAAAACATATTGGCTGTGTAACGAAGTTTGTCATGTTTGTTATTTAATGTTTTGAGGAATTTTTTTATGACCGTATCCCACCCTTAGTAATGGTCCTCACAGTAGTGGTTTTCCTGGAATGATTTTGCTCACTGCCTGAAAGCATTTTCTTGCTTGTCCCCCCTGGTGCAGATGTCCGCGGGAGCCTTCTGCTACCTGGTGTTCTGTGGCATCTGTGTGGCGGTGGCCGCCTACGTCTACGTCGTCATCCCAGAGACCAAGAACAAGACGTTTGTGGAGATCAGTGAGCTCTTCGCCGCCAAAGAGTCGGCTATCAGCGGCCGGCTGAAGCTGACAAAGATGAACGGTTACGGCACTGCACCGACGCAAATGCGCACCGACGTGTAGGAATGGAGAGAGCGGGAGAATCACGCAAAGGGAAAGCAGACTTGATCATGGTTTGAACCGTTTCGAAATGGCGCCCATCCCTTAAGCCCAATTTATACTTTGTCGCACAACACTTTTCGAAGTGTCGCTTGACAGAAATTAAGGTGTCGCTTGACGTTTCACATTTATACTTCACAAGGGCCTGTGAAGAGAGGGGTCTGTTTCTGTGGTAACGAGACGCCAAACTCCTGATCAGTTGTAAACCGTCCAATCGCACTGTGCGTCAAAGCATGACAGTGTCTGTGACGTAACAAAATTCTAGAGGAGCGTGACACTGAGTGGCGTGAGACATTTTTGTTGAGCGACACTTCTAAAAATATTAATAATAATAATAAAAACAGTGTTGTGCGACCGTATAAATCAGATTTTAGTCTTCTGTGCTTTTGCATAGGAAGCACTGCTGTGCACTGAATGTGTAGGCATTCTCCATTGTGTGAGATGGAAAGTGCCTTTACAACGGTTTCTGTTCCAATCTGATCTCCATGACCCTTGACCCTTGGAGATCCTTGTTTCAGAGCGAACATCTCTCTGCATGCTGTGGGGAAACGATTGGTAGAAATAGTGTTTGAACTTCCCTCTGAGTACACTATCTTGAACACCAGGTCCCTCTCTGTCTGTACATAAATTGGTTTTTATAAACTTTGTTTATAAATGTGTATATTTTTTTCTTTGTACACATTCACACAAGATCTGTACTCCACATTGTTTTTGTTGAGGTGAGGCTACAAGATTCAAACGTATTTCGTGCATCACAGCATGAGAGTTCCCTTTATACCACCTAACATTAATTTCTGTGAAAGATTCTTTGAGCCTCATTTTAACAAAAAAAAAAAAAAAAAAAACATTGAGTATGGATGTTATTCTTTCTTTGTTACACCTATTGGGGAGAAATTTACCTGTTTACCATGTACCATCAGCTCCCAGGTATAGGATAATTTCCCAATGAAGCACAACTGCTGAAGTCTACAATAGTGTAAAACCCATGTTAACCCATCAAATTGGAAATGGAGTAAATTGAATTGAAGAACCTTTCTGTGGTTGAGTGTCCCAAAAAGAAATTCAGAGGCTCCAAAATAAAAATTCAGTGCTTTATACAAACTAGGTTTTATTGGCGGCATGTGAAGTCTTTCTCAAGATTACTTCTTTATGGGTACCCTTGACGCCAAGACCCTTTAAGGCACGTTAGTTTAAGACTTAGTTAGTTTGTTTGCCATTTGTGTAACGAATGGTGTGGCGTTCACTTTCAAAGGACCAAGCCTTCCAGAGGATGCCAACTTTGTGCCTTATGCATATTTAAGTATGGAAAAAGCAATTATAGAATGTATTTATGCATACTGTACCTAATTATTTTTTTAAAGCACAACACCACATACTTGACTTTCTCTGATTGATCTGATTTCCTGCTGTTGGGTTTATAAAGTTATTTTTTTTATATATATGTATCCTAGTTCTGCCATTGAAATCATTCAGTTTCAATTAATTTTCCCTCCTTGTCTGTGAGGAACATAAAGATTTGCAGCCAACTTTGATTTAAATGAAATAAAATTCTTTAGTAGCATTTCTATGCGCTGCAATTGGCTTTATAACCCAAATCAGGACTTCAGATCCATGTCAGACAGACGTACACTAAAGGGTGTAGTTAATGTTGTACTACAACTGTTCTGGAAATGGCTGTATAGTTTTCTGAACACAAGAATATATTAAAAAAAATATCTAATGTTTTATGTAGATTCATGTACTTTAATGTTTGTTGTTCAAAGCTTTGTAAAATAAGAGAAATAAAGTTGTTTGAAGGCATTCCATTTTTGTTTAGTCTTTCTTGGGTGATTTTTAAGTTGGCGGACTGCCTCGCTCTGGAAGATGGCGGTGTTCAATATAACTGCAAACTTGCTCTCACTCCGCCATAGTTGAGTGATAAATTATAAATGTCACGTGAAAATGAAAAATACCACAGCAAGAGGCCAATGAATTCTGCTATAGTATTTAAAAATGCTAGAAACCCAATGCAGTGTTCTACCCTAATTATATTCACCTGCCAGTAAACGTAAGAATATAACGCGCATGCATTGCACATGTCTTAATGATTTCTTACATTTGGAGTTTTATTGCACCTAAGATTTGGATTTTCTTCGATGCAATGGGACCATTGGGAATATATTTTTTAGAATTAATAAGTGCTGACTATGCAATAAAGGCCCCTGTAATGAATCCCTCTGGAGTAGTCCTGTTAGACGCATACTGACAGCGCTGGTCTCTGTATTCACATGGGTACTGTGCAGAGCAAAGTTCTGCCAGCAAATCTCCGCAATAAAGAACTTTTATGAGACAACTGGACGATTGCTTGTTCTCCGCTCTGTCCTTTTATCTGTTGCCCCTAAGAAGTCAGACAAGGGACAGGAAAAAGATTCTGATAATGGTGTTTTTTCCCCTCCCTCATTTTTTCTTTTCCCCCTCCCCCATGTACTAATTATAAAGAATTTTCCAAGTAGGCCTCCATTTTGAAAGGCAATTTTGAAAAATTCAGGCAAGTAACTGCCTACATCTCTGTGAAGACTGGCGTGTGGGTACAGGTGGCGTAATGATGTTCCAAGTAACTTCTGCGCCAACCGGGACCGGCCTCATTAACTCACGAGAGGGACGGGTTCAGTGCTTAATTAATGAATTGGGCTATGTATCTTCCTTCTGTCTGGCTGCTCAAACCTCATTACACACCACACTCTCCCTGAGCTGGGGAATGCCACTCCTCCATATCACTTCAGGGAGGAAAAAAAATAAAAAATATGAAATGTGAGTCAGACGAACAAAGATTCCGGAATTATCTGCCATTAGTTCCAAAGGCTTCGGCCTGGTTTCTATCACAGAATAGCTTCTTTTTTTTATGTCGTTAACAACTTCAGTTTTTTGTCTTTGTGTAGTCAGGTTTATCTCTTTACGAACTGGTTGGCATAAAAATATTGGCACTGAAAGCTCTTTGGAGGAGCTAGTGTGGGTTCAATGGTACTGGTCAGTCACAATATCCTTTCCTAAGCACTGCAAAAAATATATATACACTACTCACAAAAAGTTAGGGATATTTGGCTTTCGGGTGAAATTTATGGAAAATGTAAGTTCACGCTACAGTGATATTATACGTATCATGAAAGTAGGGCATTTAAGTAGAAGCATGCAATGGTGATTTCCTCATCTCAAACAATTTATTGAAACAAAAGCCAACAACAGTGGTGGGTATACCACAACAAAAATGTCAATGTCTCAATAACTTGTCATGTGCCCTTGAGCATCAATTACAGTTTGACAACGACGTCTCATGCTGTTCACAAGTCGACTTATTGTCTGCTGAGGCATGGCATCCCACTTTTCTTGAAGGGCGGCCCTCAGGTCATTGAGGTTCTGGGGTACAGAGTTACGAGCCTCTACACGGTGAGTCAGCTGATCCCATAGGTTTTCTATGGGATTCAGGTCTGGAGAAAGTGCAGGCCACTCCATTTGAGGTACCCCAGTCTCCAGCAGCCTTTCCCTAATGATGCGACCTCGATGAGCTGGAGCATTGTCGTCCATGAAGATGAAATTAGGCCTGTGTTGTTCATGCAGGGGCACAATGACTGGATTAATGATGTTATTCAGGTAGTATGGGCTTGTCACTGTACCATTCACAAAGTGTAGGGCAGTTCTGTATTGACTAGACACACCTGCCCACACTGTAACACCGCCACCACCAAAGGGTCGTCTGGTGACAACAGTGGCTGATGCATAGCGCTCTCCTTGACGTCTCCAACATCGTTGGCGGCCATCATTTCTGCTCAACGTGAATCGACTTTCATCAGAGAACAGCACTGAGGCCCACTGGTCCCTCGTCCAGCGTAAATGCTCCCTGGCCCATGCAAGATGATGACGCCTGTGCCTGGTGGTGTGGTCAGGTACCCTTGCAGGTCGTCTAGCACGCAGACCACGCTGATGTAAACGGTTTCAAATGGTCTGACGTGACACTTGGGTGCCTCTCACCTCCCTTAAATGTGCCTGGAGTTGAGTGGCATTCATCATCCGGTTCCGCAGGGCACTGTTCACAATGAAGCGGTCATCAGTGTGGGATGTGGCCAAAGGACGTCCACTTCTATGCCTTTCTGTGACTCTTCCAGTCTCTCTGTATCTCTGTTGCAACCTGCTGATGACACTCTGTGACACTCTAAGCTCAGTGGCCACTTCCCTCTGAGAACATCCTGTTTGAAGCCTCGCAATGGCGAGGTACTGTTGATCAATTGTTAGGTGTCGTCTTGGTCTCATGATGTCAAAATGTGAACAGCATGATGAAGAGGACTGTTTAAATACCAATTCTAATTGAACCAGGAAATGTATTGGTCGATTCATGGATCAAACACCTGTTGTGAATTTTGCCGTTCAGCTCCTTGTTAGAGAACAGCAAGTTGTGCAAAAAGTACTGAAACATTGAATAGTTGGACATGTGCATTCAAAAGTTTAGAGAAGGTCAAATTAATTTCACCTGTAAAGGTTATAGTGCATTTTAGGTTCATCCTGAAATTTCACCCGAAAGCCGAATATCCCTAACTTTTTGTGAGTAGTGTATATATAAAGTACAGCTTGTCTTTATGAGCTTGACTGATTTATAAGCAGCCCTTCACAAATTCTTAGCTTGTAGGACAGAGTTTTTCAAGCAGTTATGTAACTACACTTTATGATAGTTTCCTTTTCAATTGTTTACATAACATTGTTCATGACTGATTTATGTGTGCATTTTAAAGGTGTACAAAAGTAGGCTAGGCGTTTTCCGCACGTAGCCTATTTCTTAGAACAATATCCGAAGACGGGTTGCATTCTTGAGCTACTGCCTTAAATGTAATGCTGTAATCATTTCATGATTCAACAATAAATGCTCTGGGGTGTCCCGTGCCTTTGTCTTGATTTCCTGGTTTTCCGTTTCTATGTGTATTCCGTTCCGTTCCGTGTTTTCCCGTTATCCTTCCATTTTGTGTCTCCACTTCCCCGCACCTGAATTGTGTTTCCTCATGTGTCTCGTCGTCAATCTGGCATTTAAACACCCCTGTTTCTTTGTTGTGCCAGATCGTCTTGTGCCCTGCCTTGTGCTTGTGATATGACCTTCCAGCGTTTTGTTGTTTCCTGCCTGTTCCCAACCTGCTCCTTGACCCTGTGTTCAGTCCTGTGTGCCCGTCCAGTTTGTCTTGTTCTGCCTGTCCAGCCTGCTCCTGTCCAGCCCGTTCCCGTCCAGCCCAGCTTCTGTTCTCCTGCCTGCCTTGCCCGTTCCCGTCCAGCCCAGCTCCTGTTTCCCTGCCTTGCCTTCCTCGTCCTATCCCTGCTCCTGCCCTTCGCCCTCCTGATCCCCTGCTCTGACCCCTGCCCTCTGACTTCGCTTTAGCCTGTCTACTGCCCTGTGTGGGTAGCGCTAAATAAATACACTCTTTGATGGAGTTTTCTTCGAGTCTGTCTCAGAGTTTTGCGTTTTGGTCCAGTCCAGTACTCTGCCGTAACATGGGGCATTAAACGTAAAACATTTCGGAGTAGAAGTGATGATCAAGGGGGTGTCTTGGAGACGTAGCCTCTGGAGCACTGCCCATGTGCTCATTGAACCATGACATTGTAGGTTTGATTTCCTGGTTTTGCGAACGTGCGGACTGTCGCATGTCTCTCCTACTCCCACGTGTCTCTCTGCACTGTGCTGTCCAATAAAGCAGCAAAGACCCCTTAAAAAACGCTTAAAAGAAGTGGTGATCAAGGATCGGTTTTCCCCAGTCCGCAGACTAACCTTTCCCATTATGAGCTAATACGCGAAACTGATCCCAGATCAGCACTCCGACTCTTAAAAACGCTTTGCGAACACGAAACCCCGGACTCATTTTTATAAACGCACGACCCATATTAACTTAACGGCCATTGAAGCCGAGTTTCTTCCCGTTACCCATCGCATTACACGAATCCTTATTTCCATCACTCGCACCGTCTCGGCGTATCATTAGCCGCGCGCCTCAGAGAGAGCGCTCCAGAGAGAGGCGTAATAAGCGGGGCCTCACTCCGAACGCGAGTTTGGGAAAGGAAGGTGTCGGGTATCGCGGCTACGGGACGGCGGACATTTTTCCAGACGCGGCGGATGGTAAGTAAACTGTGTTGTTCTCTGCCCCCCGGGCAGCGTTCTCCATCTGTGCTCCCCTTCCAAAAGAGCCCCCCCACCCCCCCCCCCGACTGAGTGGAGAATAGATAAACGCTGTCAACTGCCTGCCTCTTGATACAAGAAGAGGAATTGCAGAGTGAATCATATCAGCCTGCCTTGTTCAATATATCCTCTCATCCACAACTCAAGGTCATAGTTTTGTTTTTTGTTTTCGTGTGTGAGTGTGTGTTATTGAAGTCAAATAGAAAATGGTGGGTGCCTGCAAATAAAAAACAAGTCACTTCAGATCATGCGCAGTAGGCCCTACATGTTAACTGTGAAAAGGTGCTTTAAAATAAGATTTTCTGTTTGCTGTATGACAAAATATTACACACTTTATTGTGTTAATTAAAGCTGACACATCATCGTACCCTTGTTGAAATGTTCTGGGAAGATGAGTTTCCAGGGATTATATAGGTAATCTTATAGGTGGCACACTTCATCTTAAAGTGTATATATAGCCTTTTAGCCCTGCTCAAATTGCTTCCCATCCTGATTTTTTATTATGGGACTGCAACTTTCCAATGTCCTGAATAACGTGTAGCAGCCAAAATGGAGGAGCATCTCCAGTATCTCTTCTGGCTCTCTCACACAACCGAGCTTCACAGGCTTGATAACTGCCTTTTCATTTAAATACCATTTAAAATAAATAAATATCATTTTCAGACACATAACAAATGTCAAACTGATTTGATCTTTCCCATAACGGCTAAAATGGACAAGACTAATTTGAACTGATCAAAAAGGCAGCTTTCAACGCCAACGATTCGCTACAGTTTTTTTTTTCAGTGCACCTTTGTCCTCTGAGTTTTGTAATCTGGGCTGGATGTAGCCCTGGTCTATGGAGTCTGTGCTAATTAGGGCAGCTTGCTGATGGGAGAGAATATTTCACTGTGAATTGCCGTTCTTCAGGGAATTACTGTTTGTCAGCAGGTCACGGACACACGGCAGGTCAGACTGCCTACCTAAGCAGCAGTTGCAGAATCCGCTATTACAGATCTGCGGTTTTCGGGGTATTACTCAACCACATTGCACTTTCCCTCGTGTTAACATTTAATGTTAATAGTGGAGTCATGGCTGTGTTTGTTAACCAAGGAATAACTCGTCCAGCTTCTGAAGTCTTTCATGCAGGCTATATCTGGGTTGGTAGAACCTGGGTTGACATGGTATGACATAATTTGTTTTTTTTTAAAGTCTTTCTTTAACTTTTAAGACCAGTCAATCAAGCACATGTTTTTGTGAAGTGTGTGTACAGAGTACACTCATTTTCTCACACATGTACTCACAAGGTGACTCACAATCCACCCTGTATAAATAAAGGTAAAATAAATTTTAAAAAAAAACTTTGGCATGCTAGGCACAACGGTCTTTGACACATAATTATATTCTACATATGATATTATAATAGAATATGGTTATATTCTACCAAACCATCCAAACATTACTGGTTCCTGCAGAAACTCTGATATGGTCCAGATTATACATCAGTGTTTGCCACGCTGTAGCTATAATGCCCCTGTGCCCCGTGACTGACTGTAGGTTTTACACTTTTTTTCCCCTTCTCAAGACTTGCTTAAAATGATCAAGCCTCTGTTGTAAGCGCAAGTATTAAATATATTGTAAACGTTATAGGATTTACTCATGGATAGCATATTGTTTCATAGACATAAATGGTCATCTCAGACAATAAAATGCCTGAGTGTATTTATGACCCCAACGCCTGTTCAATTTGAGTAAAGGGGGAGGCCGGTGCTTTTTGAGGGGTAGCCTTAATGTGCACATTGTTTTAAAAGTTCTGAAGTGAGACTACATACGGGGAGGTGAGTATTCTAACAAATGGACGATAAATTCCTAATGTGATGAACCAAGGCTTGCTGATTGTGGGAGAAGTTATTGAACGTCTCGGGTCGACAGTTTCTAACTTGGGTTCGAGCACAAGAGCGTTTTTTTTTTTTTTTTTTTTTGCGTGGGTGCCTGCCTGCTGAGTGTGGCTTCACGTTCTCCCATAAACTCGGGAAGAACTGCTCGAGTAAAAGATGGATTTTAACCACCGCCGGCTTGCCAAATGGCCAAATGTTCTTGGTGCAGCTGGATGCTCCCAATGTTCCGTCGATCAATTAACGGCCGATGAAAATAAGCCAAATGGCCAAATCTGGCACATTATTAAAAAAACTCTCTCCCTCATCACTCAAAATATTGTGATTCTGTTAAATGCACTTGACACGCTTTCTCTATTTAAAGTAAGTAAAGTTAGTCACAAAATGTTTGCACTCTGGCACGAGTAAATGTGTCATTCTTACAGTAGACTAAGGTGTAAGTGAAGGGCTGAAACACCCTTCCTTGGCATGAATGATAGTTTTTTTTTCTAAATTCTCTCTTCTCAAGGTCATCTGTCTTTTTGGACCTTACTGAAGCTGATAAATAAAATGTACATCCCTCCTTACAAGACTTTCTTGGCTCACAAATAAACAATGTTTTCCGTGTCCCCCACAGTAGCTATTAATGATCCTATTCATTTATTTAATGAACCAACACCCTGTTTATACACTTTTACATGTTCCTCTCCCACATTCCCCTGATCGTGGATGTGGGTGATACATCACGTTCATTTCAGCTTTTTACCTCATTCTGGATCTATGAGAGCTAACTAAACCGCGATTAGCATTAGAATCCTGTAGCTGCTTTAGCCTGGGTCAGCTGTTATTGATAATTCTGTAAACTGTGCTTGTCTGTGACAGTTTCTTTTCGGGTTAGCCTTAATCTCTGACCTGCAAAAAAAGAAGTGAATTTGTTAAAAAATGTTCAAAGGTACTTTTGTTTGTTATTATGGGACCAAATTATTTTCTTTACCTCAATAACATTGTCTTTTTTTGTGTAAATCTTCATGTTCTACCATATCAGGAAGACCCGCATGAGTAAAAGATGAATTTTAACCAGGGCTGGTTTGCCAAATGGCCATACGTCCTCCTTGGTACAGCTCTGTTGTATATACACTTGTATATGCATTACCTTGTTACATGTATCTTGGAACTGCATTTCACCTAGACGTCTCTGTCCAAAGACCAGAATTTTTTAACGTGACTCTTCTCTAATACTATCATTTCAGGTTGCTAATTTTCCTGTTGGTAAATATAAGCACAAGATACTATCATTCCAGGTGGCTATTTCCGGCCCTCCTTTTTCTACCCACCTCCTGTCATATCTGCTCGAACACCCATTGACTCCATGCAATGGCTTCTGTGACAATTCCTTTGTTAAGAGTACTATATTAAATAAAAATTGATTTTAAAAATGGATTACGGTCACCCTACCAAAGCCCATGGCCCTTATTTGATGATGTTGCTAACAGGACAAGTGTTTCACCTATGTGCCTCAGACGCACCGCCTATAGCCTACAGTATATCGGACCATTTCAGCCAACGGCTCATTTTTCATGCTCCGTATACAATAAGGGTTATTTTTTTTCACACGAACCTGTACACAGAGAACAATAGAGAACGCGGTATACAGTCGTATTCGATTGCTACCACCTCTAAATTAAGCATAAAGGTTTCCCGGCTGAAGAAAGGACTTCAGTCCATTCATGAAACATTAATGGCTTTATGAGAAATGTTATTTGGGCCTGTATCAGCCTTTGTTTCGCTGCACCTCGTGTTAATCAGGCTTTGCGGTATGATGCATGGCACACTACGTGTATATAATGTTTTTTTTTTTGTTTTTTTTTGTGCCTGTGCCCAAGAGTAGCTTAGTTTGACTAAAAAATAAAAAAAAGGAGAGAAACAAAGAGCATTACGCCCCCGCCAGCCGACACACCATCGTACACGTTGCTTTCGCACCAAAACAGACCCGCCGCACGCACTAACATTTTAATTAATGACAACAGATTTTCCGCTCATAAGTGCTTTAATGTGCGCTTATTGCAGCGCCGGTCCCGTTGGCCGCGGAAATATTATGTTGACGGATGTGCACTGTCGCTGGCACTCCCTGGATGGAGCCAGCTGTCAGCCCGAGATGATAACATTAACACGGAGCGAAAGTGATGACAAATGCCCGTTATCAGCGAACGAGGCTGGTGACAAATCGAATCTCGGCTCCCAAGCAGGCCCATTACACTGTAATAAAAAAAGATTGATGTCTTTTCCTGGCAGGACCTCTGTTAATGCGATTTCGACTGGTCTCTCCGGCTTCCAATTAAGGCAGAACGGAGAGAGAGAGAGAGAGAGAGAGAGAGAGAGGGGGGGGGGGGGGGGGGGAGGAGAGAGCAGGAGAGAGAGAAAGGGAAAGGGTGAGAACAAGATGGAGTGAGGAAAAGAGAGAGGGAGATAGAGGGAGGGTGAAAGAGAGAGAGCGAGAAAGAGGAAGAAAAGGAAAAAGAGAGAGAAAAAGGGAGGTGGGGGGGGGGAGGAGGAGAAACTCGTCAAAGCGCACGAGCCGCACTAATTGTATCTGAAGAGCCAAAGGCAACGTCTTCTCCATCTCCCTCAGTCTTTATGTCCGTTCTGCAGGAAACAGTCTGGACTGCAGCTTGCGTCTTGCAGCTGTTACCACACAACTTAAGGATTGATGGAGAATGGACAAATTGTGCCAGCCGTGATGAACGCAGCCCTTTCCCATTGCCAAATGGATAGATGCACAGATGGGGCGCGAAGCGCTCTGTACACAGAAGCCTCCGAATAGCCACAGAGACAGGCCCTGACAAAGGGGAGCTCGAACAGCCACAGAGACAGGCCCTGACAAAGGGGAGCTCGAACAGTCGTACACGCAGAGACACACAAGTCACAGGGCCGCATCACCGCCACCCTATCCAAACTACACTGGCTTCCCTTTACCTTTGAAGTCACGTTCATCTTCCTTCTCCGTGCAAGTCATATAAAGCCATCTGTTAGGTAGTTAGGGACTGACTGTGTTCGTTCGGTTTGCGATGCTTGCGAGTTTGAAATGAACCTCAAGTGTTGCGAGCATCGCAATGTGGTGAGCAGTAGCTGCCTTGCACATTAGGGAGAGAATGTGCTGGGCTTAATTAAGAGTTATAAATTCCCAAAAAAACAGCAACTTCAGACAAAACCCTAACCAGATAACCTGTTTTACATTGGATGTCAAATGTGGATATAATCGTGCATTGCCAAGCCTCATCTTACATGTCATTTCCTGTCTTAATGCAAATCACCGAGATCCATTCTGTCCCATAGACAGTGGGTCCCCAGAACGGGCCTGGAGATTGTTGGCAACAAATCTTTTAGCCGACAAGCCTCCGTGTACTCCTTTGAACCCGGGTCTGTGTGTGGCAATCTTCTTTGCCTCTAAGAGGGCACACAGCGGTGACACATTGGCTTAATCTGACAAACTGACCAGCATGACCCAGTTAAAGTGTGTGAAGAAAGGGCACATCTTTTGATTTCTCGTGTTTGATTGTGTGAAACTTGGAGCTGAACACGACCCTGCAGCGGAAGCTTTGACTCCTGGAGTCTGTGAGGACCAAATATCCTGACCTGTGGTGTCTTCATGCACAATCAAGGGGAAATTAATCACGAACCATTCTCAATGTGTAAAGTAGGTCTCCCCACAGACATTTTTATTTAAATTACTTTAATTTAAACGTTTCATTTCTGTTGATGTGATGATCATAGAAGAAAAAACAAATCAATGAACCGGATGTCGATTGGACAGAAATCACTACACAGATATTTCTTTAGACCTGTTTGTGAAATGTAGGGGGAAAAGGTACGGGTTAGCGAATGTTTACGATTACTGCTCCGTGTTATCAAAGCGAAAACCTTTGTTTCACTGTCCTGCCCCTCCCTGGAGCTGCCCTTTAAAACACACACACACAACACACACACACGCACACACGCACGCACGCACGCACGCACGCACGCACACACGCACACACACACACACACACACTCACGCACACACACGCACACACACACACACACACACACACACACACACACACACACACACACACACACACACACACACACACACACACACACACACACACACACACACACTCACACACAAACACACCAAGGCTACAGGGCTCTGGGGATATAGCATAGGGCTCAAACATAGTATATAACACAGTATAACAGTAATTATGTACAGACCCCTCCAAACACACTGCATGATTCTCCCTCTGTCCGGAAAGCTAACGCCTGTGCATACTGAGCCCCCATGTGTGGTCTGAGTATGGTTTAGACACACCCCCATGTGTGGTCTGAGTATGGTTTAGACACACCCCCATGTGTGGTCAGAGTATGGTTTAGACACACCCCCATGTGTGGTCTGAGTATGGTTTAGACAACCAGAGGATCAATGGGGGGATATTAAGAGATTGTATTGAGCTCAGTAGGTTCTATCTGTCTTAGCAGTTTTCACCTAGAGGGGAATGTTTTGTCAGGTTGACAGTGTTATAAAGTCCTCCAGTTATGATGGTAGAAACTAAAGCCAGCCCATATTTCTTTGTCCATTATCTCTTTGTTAATATGGAATAACTGTACTAAACAGTTAAATAGATAAATAACGTTGAGTTTGTCTAGTGAATCTTGCTTTTTTCATATTTTTTCCTATCCCTGTAACATAAATATGAAAACTCACTTTACTGAAAACATTCTATAAGTACTTTAATTATTTTTATTATTAAAAAAAATAAAAACAATAATATTCATTAGAATATGTATAATAATAATAATAATAATAATAATAATAATAATAATAATTATTATTATTATTATTATTATTATTATTAATAATAATAATAATAATAATAATAATTATTATTATTATTATTATTATACTTTATTAAGTGTTTAATAAAGCGCTAACTAAATAAATACAAAACAGCAGGATATCTATGAAATGTATTTTTTTTATAATTTAACACTTCAGTCTGGCTGAACAAACAATTGAGCAGAAAGAATGGTGTGAGAGGCGCAGAACTCAGTCCATATCTTCATTTTTTTGGCTATTTCATGACCAAGCTTGCATTGGGGAAAACAGTCATTGACCCCTAAAAGAAAAAAAGAAAAATCCACATAGCCTGGCCAGCAACAGCTGCACAGCTGTGAACCACATCATTAAGTTGTCAGCCAGACTAAAGGCTAAAAAATGGCAAACCATTGAATGATATAAGAATTACAGTACATGGTTCTTCAGCGATCGATACGTGGACAGGGTCATTATCCCAGACTCTCTACTGCCAGGGCAGTGAGAGGCGTAGGGACAGTTTGTGGCGGCTAACATCTATGGCCACGCCCTTTAGAACCCCCGCCTGCATTGTGCTACGCATGAATGATGATTTAATTCTAATTAAAACAACATCATCAACCAGAATAATAATAGTAATCATAATATTATTAACATCATCACGATATGTGTTTGTATGTCTGTCCGTGTGTGTGTGTGTGTGTGTGTGTGTGTGCGTGCATGCGTGCGTGTGTGTGTATAACTGTACATATTATGTGCCTGTGTACGGCCGAGACTGGGCTGTGTTTCTGACAGCAGCACACAGGACTTGAGTCAGACGATCAATTTCACTTATTTATTTATTTCCAAGTGCAGGGAGAAATTAGGCATGAAATTAAAGCTAACATCAGTGACCAGTGTCTGCTCCCAGAGTATTTATACTCTCTAACGCTCTCTTTGAGAACGCACAACGTTTCAAAGCGACAACATGTCCATTTGGTGGAGGAGGCCTGGGAGGAGAGGGAGGGAGAGAGAGAGAGAGAGAGAGAGAGAGAGAGGCTAGAGGCAGGCTGTATCCAATGCTAGAGCAACAGCTACCCCTCCCCGCGATCTCTAGACCCTCAGCGCCAGTGACCCGCCATTATTTATACTGCTTGAAACCAAGAGCAAGGTCAGTGCAAACTGGCCCTGCTATAAATCAACTCACTCCTGGAGAAGCCAAGGTTAGTGGCAGTGACAGCCATCACTGAGGAGAGGGTATTTATAGATTGGGGAGGAGAGGGTGGGCATTGAAATAATAATAAAAAAAATAATAATAAAAGCACAAAGCCAGGACGAAATAGATCAACATGGTGGAAATACTTTTTTTTTTAATGATATAATAAAGTGTAACTGTGCGCCACGCCCCGCTACGCCATTACGCACGGCGATACGTTATTGCATCCTCACATCAAGGTCAGTAAGGCCGAGCTCTAAGTGTGTCCCGTCGTATCCAATCGGAAGAGACTGGTAAAAAACAATCAAACAAATCCATATTCACACTAACACTGGCTAGTCAAAGGATCGAAGGAAAGTCAGGTGCGGGAGTTTAGTAGTATAGCCTGGCATGTTTAATAACTATGACTGTTTTAAATCTGATAAAACATTTATACCTCCCCCAATGCATATACATAATGCATATACACGCCCAGGCACGCACGCACAAAGTGTGTTGCCATCATAATTCCATCCATTTGTAAACGCAAGTAAGCAACTACAGCCATTTAGATTCCATTTAGCCGCCCTGTTACTCATTTATTTGGTGTAATTACTGAAGGGAGAGAGAGACCTAGTTACCCTGTGTGAGAAAGGAAAGGGCTGAGGGTCACGGGCGTTTCAGAGGACGATTCTACACAGCCACAGTTCCCAGAGACAGTGCTCTATCCTTATTATACATTCTGTGAGGGGTGAACACTCCTCAATGTCCTCTTTCCTTCTAAATGTTACTCAGCCAAACATCTGAGGTAGACTAAGCATTACATTGCCAGCTGACGTCTGTTAACATGGTTCACTGCTACTGGACATAATTATGACTAATAAACTTTGATTTGATTTGACTTTATTTAAATGAGCCAAACGTGTGTGTGTACCATAGTTTGGCCTGTGTTGCAGATGAAACAACCTCATTGTCAACAAGCTGTTTAGAGGTTTTACTTTTTTAGGCTTATTAATGCGGATCTTGTTTTTTTTTAAATTATTATATATTACTGAGTAAATTCAACATTTCTGCAAGAGGTATCCATAAATATCCGCAACAGGCATGTTCCTTCGTCTCGTATTTAGCTATTCTGCTGTGAAATGAAGGAGATTTGAGGCAAATGAAAGCGTTTGGTTTCTTGCTCTGTCTTGAAGTATTCAGGTGAGGGCTCTGGAACGTTCACTAGGGGGAGCTAAAGACACACACTCAGTAACAACCCTCATAATAAATGACATTGTCTAGTTACCATTGTGGTCTGTAACTGGGGTGTGCTCTTTCTGCAGTTTTTTTCTTCTTCCTTAATGAGACACGGTTTACCGCACCTGATGGTGGAAATTAAGCTTTACCGAACCCGGCGCTAAACAGAGGTGTTCCGAGGTGGTGCTCCGTGTGTTATCAGCTAGTTGTGTGGATGGATCTGAAACACATGAGAAATATTCATCCTTAGATTACAGCTGTCAGTCCTCATTGATTTCATTGAATCCTGATGATTGTGAAATTATTGTCATGGCAGTATCCTCCTGTGCTTCTTTGCTTTGTATGTGGTACGCACACTGCACTGTAATTGAAAAGTGATTACTGGACACTGGCGGCTTTTGGGAGACCCGCAGCCACTGGAGTATTCTGGTGACATTGCATTCGTTTGGACAAGCGCAGTTCTTCATCTCTCCGTGGAGTGTAGCAGTTTAGCTCCGTGGCCTATTTTCGATCATCCCAGCCCACATGTGCTCACACTGCGGCGGCAGGTGTTAAAAACATCGCAGAAAGCAGACAAACGTGGGCAGACATTTAAGTGTATCTCTCTATAACACGCAAAATGAAGCCCAACGTTGAATAGTGACGTTATATCACAATGCGGTACTAATTTAAAGAGAGTCTCCTCTGTACCCCCGACTGTACTGTACCGTAATGTACGTGTGCACACCGTGCAGTTTTAGCTTTTTCTCCGAGGAGAACTGCCTACCTTTCTGTACACATTCCTATCACTGCCTCTTAGAGGTGCTAATTACTTCCCAAGTGAATACAAATTAACTGTGCACAGCTGCAATACCCTCTAATTAACCCAAAACAAATTCACACAATCTTAATATCCCATCAAGTAATCCAATTAAAAGCTTTTTTTTCTTGCAAACAGTGCATATTATTTTTGGTTTATGACACTAATACAAAATAAGTTTTTTTTTTTTTTTTATCACGCTGAGCGTTATAGCTGAAATGATGAAATAGTCAACTCTGATTTTTTTCAACTGAATCAGTACTGGTGCTATGGGATGAGAGCGTTTACTATGCTTGTAAAAAAAAAAGCACGGAGGTATTTCATCGCCATTTCAATTCCACTGTTTTGCACAGGCAATGAAAACTGTTCGCAAGCCCAAATTGCTGTGTACACGCACAGATGTTTCTGTTTTTCTGGGCGACAAAATAATTGCCAAAGCAATTTGTCATGATCATCCTGTTGCAGTTCTGCCACTTTTAAGACACCAAACTGACTTTGTTGACACTGACAACACCAGCCCTAACTGTGATATAATAACTACTGGCTAAAAGCCGGAACGAAGAAAAACTGCACAAACTCAGCAAGGGAGACCACGGAATTATCAGTTCCCCTTTCAAATCTCCCTGAATTACTATCCTTATCTTGTGCTTGAACACGTATATGTCTCCTCTTCAAAAAATAAACTTATACCCAACCAAGAAAAAATGGAAATAAATTATGTGTATCGTAAAAAGAATGTGTTGCTCTATCACTCTGTAGGACCACACTTGCATTGCAATACTCTCACATTACATCGGAGACAATATTTCTTTGTTTCTCTTTGCACAAGAGTTTTCACGTGGCAATGGAATGCACAATTATAAACTACCCACTGCATTATGTTACACCATCAAAAATGTAAAAGTGTATATCAATAATTTCTTTAAATAATGCCATTAAAGATTTAAAATGGCTGAGATTAAGATTTGGGCCTTTTCTCAATTTATGTCTGGGCAATACAGAGGCAGCTTCACAAAACAGTAAACAGTAAAATAATCAGTAGGCCTACTCCCCGGCCTTATACCTATCAGCCAGAGGAAGGCTTTCTGTTGTATTGTGTGATTCTTTGGAAGGAGCCAAACTTCTAAATTTCGCTAGCTTCTGATTTGTCATCCTTTGTTACACTTCTTCACAAATCTGTATGTCTCATAATGTCGGTGTCATTCCCTAGATGTAATCCCCTAGATGTAATCCCCTAAATGATCCATTTAGGGGATTGATGATGAACGAGCAAATCCCGTTTCTGTTGGGCCTAGCATGTTTCATTAAATGAGGAGCAGTTCAAAGCTCAAAACATTAGCAGGTGGAAGTGGATTTGAGTCGGTCGACTTCTCTGAGCACAGCCACTGACCCTCTTTTGCTTTGAACCAGAGTCAGTCAACGCACTGTCTGCCACGAAGGAGAAATGTGTCCACTCTACAATCTCTCTTAAGGTTGTGCCCTCCGATTTAACAGCAGCAAACATGGCCCCCTCTCTCTCTCTCTCTCTCTCTTCCCCGTCATGGCTTCTGATACAGGGCTGATGCGCCGCGTGAGTGACGTGGAGTAACGGTCCGCGACAGCAAGCAGGGGCGGCCTTTTCTGGACTGTGTTGTATGGACGTCAGGCACGACTGCGGAGGTGCGCTGTGTCATCGCGTGCTCCGCTGCTGCCTCAGTCCAAACAGGGTGTGTGTGTGTGTGTGTGTGTGTGTGTGTGTGTGTGAGTGTGTGTGTGTGTGTGTGTGTGTGTGTGTGTGTGTGCGTGTGTGTGCGTGAGTGTGTGTGTGTGTGTGTGTGCGTGTGTGCGTGCGTGCGTGCGTGCGTGCGTGCGTGTGTGCGTGTGTGTGTGTTGTGTGTGTGTGTTTTAAAGGGCAGCTCCAGGGAGGGGGGTGACCTGTGATCGATAAACATTCCCTGCCGTGTCGCTGACGGGCTCTTGTCGAGGATTCCCGGGGTCCGATATCAAATGCAAAACAGCTGTTTACTCCCCTCCTCCCCCAATGCCACTCATATCAGACTTATGTTATAAGACAAAAACATTATCACTTGACTTTTATAATCTAGTGGCTAAATTACAACCATGCATGCCTTAAAAAGTCTTCCTGTCATTTTTAAAATATCAAATTATGATAATGGAATATAATGTACTAATATACATACTGTATATAATAGATAGATAGATAGATAGATGGATGGAGGGCCACTCTGGTAGGGGAGATCAGATCTTCATTGCCAGTAATCCATCTCTGGCATCTTTGCATAAGAGTTGTCCACATTTTCGTCTTCTGACAGCATGAGAAAGGTTTGACTTGATATGACCTTGGGCCGGTCGAGGTGGGGTATTTTCCAGAGGTAGGTTATGTGAAAGGCAGATAGTGTGTTCTAGTCTTGTTTGGTCATCCTCCAGGATTCTGATGTGTATAAAAGAGGTGACTGAAACAGCTGTGATATACATATGTACATCACAAACTTGTGTATGTAGTCGTCTGAGCAAAACCTCATCATCCCTGGTGCCATAGCCACAGAACATCACATTCCAGTAAAGATGTATTGCCCTAGAGTTTTCATTTGTTTAGGTGTGGCTATTTGTGTGACATGAAATAGACTTTCATAATCTTGAGGTAAAGAGGAGTTATATTGAGGCTGAACACTACTTTTAGGATAAGGTAGCCAGGATAGCGATGTAGCGATGTCCTAGCAAAGAAGTTATGTGGAAGAAATGAAAACGTCTGGACTGCTCTATCAGCACTCAGAGGCGATTAACACACTGACGATCGCAAACTGAAAGATAGGCTGAGAGAGGGGTAGGGGAGGAGATGACGGTGTTGATTTGCATCTGAAGAGCGGAAAAAAACCAACCTCAAAACCCAACGGAATGTGTCAGCCTCTCCCCCTCACGTTATCATGTGTCGAGCCCAGAATTTTTAAAAGCATTCCAGACGGTTAAGACTGTCTTGTTCTCAATAGAATTCATTGTTTGTTTACGTAAGTAGGGCGAACATACCGTATGAACATTACTCCGTGTCACCATTAGCTATGTCAGAGACCAATCACAGTCAACTGATACTCCGGATTCAGAGATTGGTATTTCATAAAAATGGTCCATGCTGACAACATTTCACCGCATAAACCTTTGAGCTTTCTGTGTTTTATCAATCTTATAATATCTCCTACCGAACACAAAGTGTAGAGCCAGACTTTTTTCAACTTAAGGGATAAGGGAATTACAACGGGTTCAGAGAAGGGAAACGAAAAATCGGGGGGAAAAAGTAATTTTCCTAGGAGTAGACCCAAAAACTACACGAAATGTATTTTTGATGTTCCGAAACAAAAACAACATTTTAAACTTTTAAAGCATAGCCTAATAACATCATTATTTTATGTATCGAGGGAATTTTCACAACTATTTAAACAAAGAATGAGCCTTGTCACTGGCATTAAGCCAGTATCAAAGGGAAATTCTTCATAATTTTGACAGACAAACATCAGTTAGCTCAACAGTGTGGAACTAGCAAAGCAATGGTTTCTGGGCCTCGAAGTCCATTGGGGCTTCATGCTAATTGCTGCAAGCAATACGTCCCTTTATAGCAGACACTAACTCATCCGTGCTGATTTATATGGAACATCATTGCAAGCATCTTGCATTTTTCAATATCTCCTTTAATCTAAATTTGTATCTTAAAGTAGCTGCACCCTATAAATGTGTATTGCACATGATTCCTGTATTAAAACCTGTATTCAGGACTAATGGTAGCATCAATTGTGTTTATTTGCTATTAATCTTTTAAAGTCATTATTAATTAGAATTAGAATTTTGCTAACTACCACTTAAATATTTTAGCAGATATTTTATCCTTTAAGCAAGTCCACCGTGCTGCTTGGTTACAATAATTTTAATAAAAACAATTTAACAAAAATGACATTGGGATTTTGTATATTTAGTGTTTAAAAACAAATCATATTTAATGGTACGTTTCAACAGCAAACCAAATCTATGGATCACAATTAAAACTTTGAAATTTTTATAATACTTTCAAGAGCAAAGAAGCCAAGGGCACAACTTGGAAGTAAAGCCAGAAATAGAAGGCGCACACAGCAAACATTCTAGCGCAAATCTAACACAGCTGGTGTACATTTAACACCCTCAGTGTTAAATATACACCACCATTTTTTCTGTGCGGAAACTCTGAAACATAGAACAATGATTTGGAATATGGAGTGATATCCTTCGCAGTGGACAACGTGCAGACAGGCTATCATCGAAAAAACAGGAGCATCTTGGCCTGCTACTGACAATGTACTGTAGATGGCCAAGAAAAGATGTGACATAGACCCTGTTTTGGGCAGAGAGCCATGAGACAGTGGGGACCCCTTCATAGCCAGATGCAATGACTAAGCAAGCTAGTGTGGGGTATGACTGATGCCAAATACAAGAAACCTTTTACAATTGGTAAGCTTTAAAACATTATGACATAAGACATATGATACACCGTAATGACATATTCTTGGGATGATTTTTAATTTTAATTTCAAACGTGAGTGGGGCTTATACAATTAGGTACATGATGTGATACGTATCCTGTTTTGAAATGCAGGTATCCGTCAAATTAGGACAGGTAACAAGTTATCCAGCTACTGAATTTCAGATAGGGAATACCAAAGAAAACATGTACGTGTTAACGCAAAACTGGCTATGGCTACGTGCAATAATTTAACCTGAGCAGGAGCACCTGGCCTGATTTAAGATTTGATAAAGATTTTAATCTGTTAGTTGCTTGAGTTTAACATTGTAGATTGTGTCTTTGAGGCGAGAGGGGCTCTGTGTCTATGCCACATCATTAGAGCATTGTCGAGTTTCAACAATACAAATAACTGGTCGTCCATTTTCTTTTTTTTAAAAGGTGTATGTGTGATCTTGGGGTAGGCCCAAAGCTTCTCTTGGTTACCAAGCAACAGGACAGAAATTGCATTAAAGCTGCATAATCAGGAAGAAGGACAAAGCCGTAGAGCAACAGGGAAGGCAGTGCATTATGATGTCATTGACTCAAATGGGATGCTTCTTTTTTTGGTGGTAGTGTAGTATAATGGTTAGGGAACTGGGTTTGTAACTAAATTCTGGTTCAATTCCCAGGCAGGGGGGGCATGATGGGGGGGGGGGGTTAGGGGTCAGGGGAGGGGGGGGAGGGGGGGGTTGCATTGCCACTGTACCCTGGAACTTATCCTGGATTGCTTCAGTAAATATCCAGCTGTATAAATGGATTGAATGTAAAAACTGTTCAATAAGTTAAATAAGGAACGTTAAAAAATGTGCCATTACTAAAAAAACAAATCAGCAGGTGAAAACATGCCATAACTATACACAGATGTGTCCATTTTTCTTATTTTCCTCAAGAGACAAGACAACCATCCTATAGGTCAAAGCATGTTCATGTAACTGTAGTGCTTTTGAGACATATGTTCCCATCAATTACATTCATAATCATCCAACTGAATGTGATTGCAGTTGCCTGGAAACTACATAGTATTCAAGTTTTCTTTCTTTTTTTTCCGTATTTATTTTTTCCCTTGTCTATATACTGCATATATTTTTCTTATTGAGACGGCTAGTTAGTTATAGATATTTTATTTATTATTACTATTATTATTATCTTTAGAATGACACAACTTTGGAGATAGATATCCATAGGAACAGACTGGGCAGGGACTCTATTAACGAGGCAGAAAGAACAAAATGGCCACCATATTTATTTATTTGCTTTTGACAAATACTGTACTCTGGCAGGAAGATGGCCCATGCATATTTCCAGGTAATCTTAATATTTTTACAAAGGTCAGCCTTCATATGGCAGGCAATACTGTTAGACAAAGCGCACAGGCGCGGCGTAGGACACGCACGGGGCTGGAGGCACTAACCCACGGTTTGAAACCTGCAGCCCCTCGCCATCGCAGGCGGTATGGAAAAAGAATTAGGCGCTCCTTTGATGGAGACTACATAAACACAACAGCTCTCAAAACTCCCTGCTTTTCTCTTTTCAATTCTTTCCCTCTCCTCTCCGAATTCCTTCTCTGCTTTTTCACTTTATTTCCCTCCTTCTCATTCCCTCCTTCCTTTTATGCCCTGCTTTCTTTTCCCTGAGTTTAATCTCTCTCGTGGTATGTGTTTTTTTTGGTTTGTGTGTGTGATTGTGTGCGTGCGTGTGTGTGTGTGGGGGGGTTGAGTCAGAGGTCATATTTTATACATCTTATAATGTCATTTAAAACGAGGGATGTCTGTTTTAATTGTGATCCATCGCTTTGGTTTGCTGTTAAACCATTTTGTTTCATACGTTTCGGTTTTTACATTGAATACCCAAATCCCAATGTCATATTTGTTAAAAAATATATATATTAATAAAATTATTGTGATCAAGTAGCACAAGTCCTTTTAACACATACACTGCTGTATGTGGATATTGACTAAGAGAAACTTTAGATATCTCACCAGGTGAAAATGTCATATATGTGCTGTAACATGTGCTATTTCAATCAGTCCAAGTTTTTCTGCCACACGCCCATATGGAAAGAACCGTTCACGAAAAGGTCTCCCTGCACAAAATGTGCACGCCATAATGTTTTACCTCTTGTTTTTCAGATTTTAGAGTTTATGCTGGCAGCGGTCTTAAACCTTTTTTTTTTTTTTTTTTTACATTATTGCTGTAATTATGTTTATTCATATGAATTAGCTGTGTTTAACTCACTAGTCTTTTATGAACAGACCGTTGTTTTACCTCTTCATATTTAAAGTACATGAGGGGCTACTGAGTGGTTAATCCTGCTAATACACTGTTCTAGTGCATGTATGGGCCCCACGGTCTGGTATTGAATGCGGACCAGGCTATTGTAGGCCCATAGGGTGAATCACAGCTGGCTCTAGCATTACCCAGGGATTGGATGGTTTCAGTCAGCTGGGACAACACAGCTTTGTGCACCAGTGACCCCTGCTGGTCAATTGGGTTTCTGCATGCCTGCTTGGTAAACACACAAAGGATCCCTTTCTAAGACTTTAGCATATGCAAATATTTTAGCACGTGAAAACTTATAACACAACCAATGATTGGTGCAAAGCAAACACCAGGACCAATCACTGGTCATGTTGCTGGTTTTGCGTGTGCTAAAAGGTCTTAGTAAATCAGGCCTAACGTCTCTTCCTTCACCTCATGTCTATGTGGACTGTGGTGTTATAGGACGTGGCGCTGAGCATCGGATGATTTGGAGGAGAGCACATGCTTGACTCTCCTGAATATAGTGAAAGCTGTAGAAATGGGTGCATGTATACATGATTGGACATTCAAAATGTGGGAATAAAAGGTGAGAACAGCATTTATAAATTAAATAAAATGTTTACGTTAAATCTTTACAGTCTATTTCTCTATGTGCAGGTATGCCAATTTATACTTGCATACAAGTGTCTTGTATTGCATAGCTGTACCACACAGCCAACCCTTTTTATTGAGACAAGGGGGTGTTGGATGGCGTATCCAGCTAAAGCGCTAGATTCTCAGTGCAGAGCTGCACCCCACAACCCAGAGTGTCAGTGTCAACTATGGCTGGTAGCCCTGCAGAATGGTGCACTACCAGTGTGTGAAATTAGCACCGCCAGGTCGCCACCAGCCAAATGCTGGTGAAATTTTGATTGTGGCTGGTAAGATTTCTACTTTAGCAGCCAGTTTGGCAGGGAAACCAACCAGGTTATATTGTAAAAGGTAAAGACGCTGGTAAAATGTTGAAAATGGCTGGTGTGTTTTAGAATCCACAAACCACCATGGCCAGTTGGTGAAAAAGTGAATTGCATGCCCTGTACACTATTGGCCACGATGTCACTGGGGTTGTTAAGGTTACTGCGTACAGGTCATTCCCCAACTTTCATCACACAATAACAACTCCTCAGTGTGATCAGGTTCTGCAGTCTGCTCAAACCAGCTGCGCATGACTGCCCTGACTGCGCAGCTCAGCTGCTCCACTGCAGAGTGACAAGAAGTACTGGCTTCAAAGGTGCCAATTTCCATCACCCTGGCCGTCCCCAGAACCTCAACGACCTTAGGTCGTAGCTCCTTCCCCTTCTCTGCAGCCCGAGACTGGAACACCCTACAATCCACTCTCAAACTCCTTCAACCTCAACACACCCATACATTCCTTTAGAAGACTTTTACAGAACATATTTACTGATCATTGCTCCTGCAAGCTCCCCATCCCCTTGTCACCACTGTTGCCTTACCACGTGTAATGATTTAATATGATCTTATTGGTCATGTTTTGTCCTTTACAGTGCAGTGTCTGCACCTGGCTTCAAAGCATGAAGCCTAAAGCATTTTTGTACGAATTGTATGAACTGTTGCATTTTTGACACGTGCCTTCTTGGCCAGGTCAGTGTTGTAAATGGGAATTTGTTCGCAATCACTTTTACCTGGTTAAATAAAGGTTAAAATACTAAGTAAATGTGCTTCGGATTCAAAAATCGGCACTGAGATGAACCGCTAGCAGAGAGTCGCAGTGAGGCGGCGAAAAAGAGAGGCGAAAAAGTTGGTGAAGGGTCCTGCAGTCGGCAGACTGCTGTAATGTCGATTTGCGGAAAACTTGCCAAAAACGTGTCCTTTATTTGTTGGGTGTTGATAAAGCTGCAATGTGGTCCCCTTCATTCACGGATGTTATTTTTGACTGTATTTAAAATGAATGGACACTTCACGATATGTGAAATGTGGCTGAAATGTGGCGTTCCGTAAGGCAGGGACGGCCCGCCCATGCAGACTCAGAGCTAAGCGGGCCGCGGGAGATGGAGAGAAGTCAGATTTCCCCCGGGGGGACCCCTCAGTTTCCTTTGTCTTTCTTCTTTTCCCTTTCATGGGGCCGCTCCGTCCCCCCGGTCCGCGCGACCGGCCTCGGCGCAGGGGGACCACTTGTGCGTGGCTCGCGAGGCTGATTTAAGCGGGCCGGCAGACGGCGGCTGCAAAACGCATTGCCCACCCTCCCGCCTCACTGCCATTAAAGCATCGAGGGAGAGAGAGAGAGAGGGAGAGTGAGAGAGGGAGAGAGGGGGAGAGGGAGAGAGAGGGAGGGAGAGAGAGAGAGAGAGAGAGAGAGAGAGAGAGAGAGAGAGAGAAGAGAGAGGATGGAGATGGTAGGATACACCGTCATCCCAGGACTCAAGTCTGTTTTTATTGACTTTGTTAACCCATTTTCAATGCTACTTCTTACGTGTTTACAGGACCGTAAATTACCCCTATTCAGAAGGCCATTGCAATAAAGTCTGAGGAAACATTGGGGTCAAAGGGGAATGGATGGGCTGAGTTTCTACGTGGTTTAGTTTCCCCGTGAGATGGGATTTAAAAAGGACATAGTTAAGCAGAGCCTTTTCCATCATGCGAACGGTTGTAAAAACAAAAAATGGTTTTACTGTAAATGTTGTAGGCCTATCTAGTCATCACACAGTCAAGCTACCCATATAAAAGCCAACACATCATTGCAACCATTGTGTGCAATGAAGATGTGTGATCCATCTTGAATGTTAGCGCAGACATTTGAATCAGGTCTGATTCGCAACCCGGTTGGTCGTAATACGTGATTTAAAAAAAACATCCAAAACCCAGTTATACCCGCAGTTCCTCTGTCTGCCTAACGTTTCCCACAACTGTTATGCATATTTATACTGGTGAAATGTTTTCAACATGGACCTGGGAGTTAACTGTTCTCATGAACTTTTCAAAATCCCATTTCAGATATGGTCTTAGCAGGGTGAATGGTTTTAAGATCGCTGTTCTGTTTAAGTCATTTCAATCCATCTACCACAGAGGTGCGATCGTTTAAACAAAAAAAAACTATCAATCCAGCCAGGAAAGCAATTTATTTCAATAGCGCTAGCTGCTATTTTTTTGTTCATTTAAACCAATCTCTTAAAATAAAAAAATAAAAATACTTTCCACGTCTAATTCCAAAGTCCATATTAATTATTCCCATTTAACTCAGGAGTCATCCCTTTGAATAGTGCACTAGTGAGTGGTAGTGCCACTGTAAAACAAAATACCACCGTTGGTACTTTTTCCATATTCTTGGCATAGCAGTTTACTTAGACAGTAAAGCCGTTCATCCCACTGAGCCAAATGGCTCTCAGGTCTCTGGTACGGGAGACTGTAATGTCTTACTCACTTTAGGAGATTACATCATTGGAATAGACTCTGTGAATGACCCCCTCAAAAACACTTTTCCCTCTCTACCTCAGAGAACTTGCTGATTGACCAGCTCAGCCAAAAAATATGTGCTGGAGGTTCATAAACCTGTGACCCCTCTTACCAAAGCTGTAGTCCCCCCCCCCACACACAATGAGCTTTTGGCCCCACTAGGTTAAAAGACTGCTTTTATTGGCAAGGTGGGGGATTTCCACGATCGTATACACTCCTGGGAGGGCAGCCACTGTAAGAGGACGGTTACACTCAACCGAGCCCCACGCCCAAGCGCCGCGGGCCGGCGTCCAATCCACTGCCCCCATCCCAACTGCCAACTGAAATGCTTCAATCAAAAGCACTTCAGATTTCCCCCATTTTCCCATCTGCAGTATGTCAATCCATGTCACTTTTTCTTTTTAAAAACTGTCATTTTCAAGACATTTGACTTTTAAACGACACAACCGCTATACAGTTACAGTCGAATATTGACACTTTTTGGGAAAGCATAAAGGTTTTGATGGTTATGAACTGCAGAAGTCTTTCGGGGTGCAACATCGTTCGAGAGTGAGACACCCCATTTTCCCCGTTTTTCTTCCCGCCGTTGTTCCCGTGCGTACTCTCCAGAGCCTCCGCCGTGCCGTCTACCTTTCCACCTCCCCCGTCTCATGGCGGCGTGTGTGTTTTTATGTCCCTCTGCTAGCCTGGGAAATAATACCTCTGCAAAGGAGTCTGTTCCTCTCCGCTTCAGACGTTCAGTCACTCCTCTTCTAAGAATAACCAGCGCCAGCTTGCCAAAGGTTTTTTTTACAGCCCCGACTGATGCTGCCTTCGCCCGCCGCCTCTGATACCGCCCCGCCGCCGTACGAGAGCCGTCAAAATGCAAAAACCAGCCCTGGGGTCTCAGGCATCTGGAGCAAATGAACCCAGAGCAGGGCGACACTTGGAACGAGTCCAGGCCTCGGAGTTTTCATGACTGGACATCAGACGGCGGAGCGTGGGAAGCCGCCGGAGTGGCATTATATGCGCAACACTGTGGGCTTGTGAAGCTGGCGCTCAGGTACGGGCACGCTCTTGCCTCAAAACGCCATCTTTTAGCCCTCTCCTGGGCACAAACTTCATCAAATTACCCCATGGAGTGCAGGGTGACACCTCACTGAAGGGCGATATCCCCCAAAATAAGACACCGGGGGCTTGATTTACCAAGACATTTGGCGAGTGCAAAACACGCAAAACCAATCACATGACCAATAATTGGTCATGGTATTTCTTTTACACCAATCATTTGGTTGTGTTATTAGTTTTGCGTGCGCTAAAAGGTTTTGCACGTGCTAAAGGTCTTAGCAAATCAGGCCCCGAATCATTCCAGGTGCCAAGTTTACTGCTTACAGTGACTTTCCGGTAGTTAATAATCCAGGTACGTTTCACCCCCACCCCCCCCCCCCCCTAAATAATCAAGGTTTGTTTTCACCCCTTAAATTCCCAGCAGTGAAAACCTTAAACTGCTTCTCCGAGTGCAAGCACTTTGTGGGGTAGGCAGTTCTCCAGTTGCTGGTGGAGGCCTTGGAAATAATCCGGTTGAATGATGTAAATATTCCACACGCAGGGGGCGTTTCACACTTTTGCTGCCTCGGTGTAGCGTGTTTTTCACACGCACGGCCACAACATGAGAACGCTCAGCCGTTTGCACTCAGAATGTGAGTAATAGGGCTAATGTGAAACCCGGGGGAATCAATGGCTTTTCCCGCAGGTGCATTTGCAAGCAAACAGCGCAGTGCTGCGGTCCGCGCTCTTCATGGTAGGTGGCAAGTTACATTTGAGATCCATGAATACATGGAAAAAGAAACATTGCAGAAGAAGCTTTCGTGAGAAACTTGGTCCATGCAGGCATTTCCCCAACACTGGTATGTTGCAGTTAAAATGCACTCTCAGGACATAGCTATAATTTTATTGACATGCTTTGGATTTTTTTATGCTATTCAATATTTATTTATAAACAAGGTAGCAGGGTGTTTTCAAATGCACACTTGGCTGTGTAGGGAATAATATGATCTAGTGGGACTACAGTGGCTCGAACACATGGAGAATAACATTCAAAGAGACTACTTTGGCTGGGATATTTAGGTTTTTGGTGGTCTCATTTTTCAGCACGAGAACAAACTTCCTGCAATGATCTTGGTTTCTCTCAGGAGCTACGTGAATCCAAGCAGCGCGTTTACATGTTGGGAACTGTGGTTCAAAACAGAAACGTGCATATGCTCTCGAGAGGCGAGCAGAAATCATTTTACCAATGTAAACTGAATGGCAATTAGACAAAGGACTCAGAGAGCACGCTTTCCTGCAAGCTATGCCCAAATCTTTTGTAAGGTTCTCCAGTGGCATGCTGTGTCGAGTGAGTGTTCTGTGAGGTCACAGTCAGCGCACAATGTGGGCGGGGCCTGGGGACACATTCTAACACACTGTGAGATAGACCTCCTGAGATGGAGCAAGAGGGCAAGTAAGCAGTTTTGAACATAACTAAGAACTACGCTCGCATGAAGCAGACACTCAAAATGTAATGATTAAAAAATCTCGTTGACTTCATAAAAAAAAACACTACACCAGTCTCATAGACCATCGACCACAGAAAAGCATGGATGGATCTAAATATGCATAAAAAGCAAATGGAAACAGTTTCCATTTGCATAAAAATGTACGAGTTTACTGACCACTCTTCTGAATGGGCATACGTAACCAATATACCTCAAGTGGAACTGGGAATCCACCACAAAAAGCTTGCATGTGTTCAATGTTAAATATGCTTATGATATGTTACTTCTAACCTTCAGAACAGTTTGCAAATTTTTTTTAATTAAAATGTGACAAATCCAACTCTTTAGTCCAGAACCGAAGCACATCATTTGTGCTGCACGCACCATTTGGAGACACTCTCTCTCTGGCTCATTAGTGCGGTGAATGGAGATCAGCCCTCCCTCAGAGGGGACTGGGTTGTGAAGGCCAGCGCTGACCCAATGGCCAACATATTTTCGTAGCCCACTTTATTTCAGCAGTCCAGCTGCTTTTGGCTTTAATCCCGCAGCATCGGACTGAAACGCTAAAACTGCACTCTCGCCACGTTTAAATAAGGCATATAGGGTGTGGTCATTGTAACCACTCCCCCTCCCCCTCCCCAACTCAAACCCCAGCATGGGGCTGAAGTAAAGCTGATTGGCTGCCGGGGTTTCTAATTGCACTAACACCGTTTTTTTTTTTTTTTACGAGAACGCAATGGTATAGATTCAGGTCCTGTTTTATTATCACACAATTACTGACTATATTAAATGCAATTTGTCACATAATTGCTTGGTGCTTGTATATAAAAATCTGAGACTTCCTGCATCTGTTGGATTTCAACCTTGATGGGGTTTTTTTTGTGCACACTGAAAGTGATTAGTTATGCTCTTAATTACTCTAATTAGCAACTTCCGCTAAAGTTAAAACAAATCTAGGTTTCTTCTTTCAATCATATTCTTCTTCTACCATTATGTATTTATGGAGTGATCTGCTGCCTGCTATTATAAAAACTCAGAAAGGCTTAAAATGCCTTACTTCCATCCAAGAGGCTAATCTTCAAGAGACACTGGCTGGGAGACACATATTCTACTCTCTGATTCATAAAAATTTGTATAATCTCTGTCTTGCTAAATCCAATGGTATAGCAAAGGTAGGCAATTGAGTGATTAGTATAAGGTATAAGTTTATCTTTGCCTAATTGTTATTGGACAATGAGAATATAACAACGGCCAATTAAAATCCAGGCTAGTGTCTGTAGTATTGAATCAATCAACGAGTTTTCTAAATGCTTCCTTCTTTCATCCGTGAGGATTTGATAGATATAAATGCAATAATGGCATGTGGCAGCTAGGTTTCGCGCTGTCAAGACGAGTTTCACCAAAATCTAACTAACATGGTTCTCAGCACCATTCTGAATCCAGGGCTGCTGTCCCACTGCAGCTCGGTGGATATAGGGGAGGTCTGGCTATGCTCTCTAGCTGAATATACTGTATTCGCCAGGATAGATGATCATGCCGGCTTAACAATGTAGTTAATTCGAGCACTTTATGCATTGTTACTGGCACAAAGAGTGTCAGTTATCCTTTAGTTTAATAGTGACTGCTGCTCTCATAAAACCATTTAATGAACTTGATGTCGCAGTTGTTCCGTATAAGACTGTCTGCTAAATGGATATAATAATGAGCTCTCCCAGGCCTCTCTGCATGTATCCTCATGTTAGGTCTTCTGGAGGAGAGGGTGGACCCAAAAGACTCATGGCAGGTAGCCCACACCCTGCCTTGCTGCTGGTGCACAGCCAGACCTCCCCCATCCCTCCGGCTTATTTTTAGTCTTTCTGCATGCCACCATAATGTACTGTAAATATCACCTGTATAATATCACCTGAGATTATTTATACACTGTGAGCCTGATTTACTAAGACCTTTTACATGTGCAAAACCTTTTAGCACGTGCAAAACTAATAAGACAACCAATGATTATTGCAAAACAAATACTATGACCAATCATTGGTCGTGTTATTGGTTTTGCATGTGCTAAAAGGTTTTGCACATGCTAAAGGTCTTAGTAAATCAGGCCGTGTGTGTGTGTGTGTGTGTGTGTGTGTGTGTGTGTGTTTGTCTGTGTTTGTCTGTGTGTCAAAGGACATTTAAAATCCCAACTAAATCAATCCCAACTGGAATGTCCAATTCATGTACTATTGGGCTCATATACGTACGGCCACTGCTGCTGACTCGGGGGAGTGAAGACTCACGGTTCACCCCCAAAACATGCGGTGTCAACCAGCTGCTTTTTTTCACACCGCAGCCACAAGCCGCGCTTGTGCAGAGCCGGGGCGGAGGAGACCCAATCATACGTGTGCGCAGAGAGCAAGCCACGGGCGCCTGGAGGGCCAAAAGGGGTCGCTCGAGCAATGAACACTGCTATCCACACTGACTGAGTCCCTCCCATATATCGCTTGGGCGACGCAAAATCAATTGTGCAGCCCGTTGGTTTCGACACCGAGACCTTGGTGCTTTACAGAGTGAGCTACCCGGCGGCCCCACGTCACTGGACATTTTTAACCATTCCCGAACACAAGGAATTGCCATCACGTCTACCAAGGAAACAGAAAAAGGACTGGTATTTGGGAATTGGAATGACACTTTAGAAGAGAAAGAGGGATACAGTGACTGTAAAAAAAAAAGAAGCCTGTTAGACTTCCATCATGTACTTGTCCTGTAAGCCTGGGAACATTAGCCATTACCTGCAGTGTTCTAATAAATATGGAAACAAACGTGCGTACAAAGGTAGAGACGAACTCATAGGAGAATATCCCTGCCTTCATAATAATGTAAAAAAAATATCGCTTTGTGTTACTGAACCTTTCCTCAACTTTTGAGTTCAGTGAGGTCTCTAGGTAATAAAACCCGCATTGACCTTTGACTTTAGCCTAATCTGATGTTGGCAAAATAGGTTCGTTAAGAGCAATGTACATCGTTGCATTTCTACCATCCCATTCAGTCCCGTGTTGACAAACTAAATCGTCGACACATCAGCAATGCTGTCTTGTCTTAAAATATGTTCCAAGTTCTTAAGCTCTGTAGGTGTATGCTGATTGCTGAATGTCAGTAGGCCTGGGGAGGTGTACCTCACAACGATAACAATGTGTAGGAACACATCTGAAGGATGCTTCGTAATGGGTAAGTGGAAGTATACGCAAGCGGGCGGGTACCCCGTGGTCAAATGTCCCTTAGCTCCAATTCCCCCCTATCCTGAGTGCCATATATAATGTGGATTGAGCAGAAATCCTTATTCCCAAGCTAGTCACAAATACAGGTTAAGCACACGCTGAAAGGGAACAGATCTAGGGGTTAATGGGAACCACAGCTTTTCCAAGGGGTACACCCAGGTGCTCAGCCACGGGGCGTGGGTTAAAGGTTTAAAAATGTCAATTTCTCTGTGACCATTTCATCGCAAAATATAGCCTTTTCATGTTTTTTAAAAAGGCTAGCTTCAAAGAAAGGTAAAGGAATCAGGATGTTTGGCGGTGTAGAGTAGCACTGTGACTGATGACATGATTTCTGTACCAGAGTATTGAAAACTATGTGGGTTGCAGTTAAAGGGGCAGTTCACCCAAATATTTTCCAAATACTGTATATCCAAATCAATTGATAAGATGGGCTCTTCTATCACTGCTTTTTGTTAATTTACTATGTAAAAAAGAACAATGATGTTCATTATTTCTTAATTATTGGACTAAGAGCATAGTGCTCTACATGTAATCTCTATGTACAGACCAAGGCATGCAAACAACTAATGTCATGTACTGTATGGACACCATCCAGTAATTGTGTAATTATTATCATTGTTTATATATTTCTTATTTTATTTTGAAATATAGTGAGCAACAGTACTGGATTTATCACAACACAATATGATTGCAGTCAAATTGGGCTCTGTCTTGTCAGTGAACTGTACATTTGCTAAACTTAAATAGGGATGTAAATATAGTATTGCATTTCCTCACAATACTCCAGGACAACTTGTTCAAACAACAGCAATGCACACAGACAGAGACGTGAATCGTGATTGGAATTCATTATTCTGCCTTCCTGATCCACAGATTTGAACCCCTGTTAACCCCTTCTGTAAAGCTATTGTATCCCATGATGCACTTGCAGATTTGATTGTGTATTGCGCTATGTTGTTTGGCATGCTTTATTATTGTTGTAGGATTTGAAATCTGATTTTAATTGAACTGTCTTCTGTGCCGCTGAGTCCTATAAAGGGATACTGCTGTTTGTGCTTGAAACTACAGGCCTGCATTTTCTATATTAAGTGTATTACACTTATAGCTTAGCCAGTGTAGCCTATGGGAAACGTGGTATCAGTAACAATACTTACCATGACAATAGTCCCATAGGCCCTCTCTCTACCCAGAGGAATATTGGTCAGTCATCAGGCAATGGTAAAAACCCTTGAAGATTGATGATACAGTTTGCAGGACATCATCTACCAATAGTCACCAATAAAAGCATCATCAGGGTGTGGCTACTGACCACAAGCAGCCTATTTCTCCCTATTTCAGAGGTATAGAGCTTATTTGCATGTTCCATACTTTTACTAAACTAAACCAAATATTTCAGATTCAACTTTATTCAATATGTTAAACGTGTCCAATTTCTGGCATATTTTTTGTGAATTGTTTATTTATATGTTGTACATGCTGTTTAGTATGTTTCAAACACAGAAAATGTTCGTTGAAATACATTGACAATTTAGTCAGCATTTGGCGTAAGTATGTAGCATTTGGAGCAGCTATCAGATGAAGAAGTGCATCAAAATGTTCAAAAGATAAATTGGTCTCGTTATAACTGAATAAACCTTAGTGTTTTATCTTTTGATAAAAATATCAATGTATGTCTCCAGATGCACGTTACATATGAATTTATTTATACTCAACGGTGTAACTTCAGAATATAGATAATAGCCTATATTTCACATAAAATCTATGGATTATTACACATTTTACCAGATTGATGAGTACCATGAGTTGCGAATGCTTTAATTATATTTAGGTGAGGATTAATTTTATCATTTTACTTTGGGACTTGTCTAAAACTTTACACTGCTCTATAAAAATGGAAACTTCAGCGGCCCTATTTTGATATTTTACCGTCTCTTGTAACACCTCCCCAGCGTAGAGGTGTCATTACGCGAAGTCTATTTTGTATAAGCTCCTCCTGTTTTCAGGCAAGTGTTTACTTTTTCGTCAGGTGAAGAAGGTAGACTTTAAGTGTACAGAGAGAGAGAGAGGCACGTTAGTTGTTCCTTGGGGACGTTCCTTGTATTTTAAGCTAGGATACGAATGAGAACAGGGAGCCGACACTGGAGACTGCAACAGGGAGATGAGGAGGGGATACGGGGCAAAAGTCCTTCACGACCGCTCTGAAGTAACAACACTGATTGCTATCACTGCAGTGGAAGCAGAACTCAGCGCCCTCTGACTGACTAGATGAAATCTGACCCAGGATCCTCTCCGATTAATGAATTGAAGTTTCTGAAAGGAGTTTTATTCAACGAGAACTTAAAATACAGGCTAACAGATGATGCATGCACTGGCGCGTAATGGTATACCTATATATATACCTCTTCAATCGCCTATGGATATTGGAGGATAGAATATTTTGTTTTAGTCTCCATCATTCTGTGTTTTGTATTAAAGTTTATTTTGTCTAAACTAAAAATGCAAATTAGGATTTTTTGCACTTTCTAAAAGAAAAATGTTAAGGAAGTATGAATGAACAGACAATTGTTATCAGGACTGTCCGTTTTCTGTCACCAAGTGACAAAACTGCTCTCCTATAAGGAAGGATAACATTGGATACCTCTAGCTAGAATATAAATTAAACGGATTTAAGAAGAAGAAACTTCGAGGTACATTCGTTAAATGGACACGCTCTGGCATTTTCCTGACGAACCTCCTACACACTGTAGGTACAGTCGAATTCATGAGGAATAATTTAAACAAAAGGAAAATCCATCGCTGTTTTGAAACTTCGAAATGAAGCCGATACCATCAAGATCAAACTGTCTGTAAGTAAATGTGCTGTCAGGCTGTAAACAGCAATAGCTTTTCCACATGCATAGCCTATGTACCTGTGTGATGTAACAACAAATGAACGTTGTTCTTTCAGGTTCCTCCATTTCTTTGCCTTTTGCATCTATGCACAGGTATGTATACGCTGGTTATAGAATGGTTTTACAAGTTGGCTATAAATTATTGCTGCAAGTTAATGTCGAACTAAAATGTGACAACCGCGTTAAGTATTAGCCTACATATTATGATAGATGATCATGTTCGATTATCATATTTCAGGTTATAAGAGATTAAGGAATTACAGATCTCCAGAATTGGTCTCCTATAAAGTAGAATTTTAGGCTACTCGCTAAACCATTTTGGAGAAAGAGAGAAAATCATTATGGAAAGGCTAGGCTATATGACGGAACTTCTGAAAACAGTCGTCAAGGAATGTAGCTCAGTGAAAGATGGGTGAAAAAGTCACTGTTGCAGTACCCATGTCTATGAGATGGGTATCAGTGTGAACGTCGTTAGGACAGCGGCGCCACCATAGGCAGCCGTCATTATGTAGCCCACTGGCAGCTAGTGTCCCTTACTGTTGTCCCATAGACAATGATGCAGTGGCATGACCAAAATTAAATGCACCATCTCTGCGAAAATAAAAGTCAGTCCATAAGAAACCCAGTCATAGAACCTTGATGTAGTTTTTAAAGCAGAACTATACGTATAGCCTATGCTTAAACAATACGGCCATTCCCTCTTCCCCTTGAAAGAAACCATTTACCTTCAGAAATTCTACGTTAAAGTGTATTTTAGGCGTTATTCTGCTTCAGTGCGCAAATTCAGTGGATTTGTTTCACTCTCGAACCTGACTACCTATTCCAATACACCCGACCAGTATAAATGGAAATGTGTCGTTGCGCAGTTATAAATAAGATGTGCATTACTTACTTCCACACGTTCTTGACAAACTTGAGTTATTTTTAAATATTAATTACGAATCAGTACTTACTAATTGGGTCTAATGTGTTATATTTCAGGTGACCATTCAGTCCCCGCCTAATTTTACGCAGCACGTGAATGAGCAGCGCAAGGTTACTGACCGGACCAGTCGCAGGCTTATTCGCACCTACCAGCTCTACAGCCGAACAAGTGGCAAGCATCTGCAAGTTCTTGGAAACAAGAAAATCAATGCCATGGCGGACGATGGGGATATACATGGTAAGAATAGTTTATTTTACTATTTCTGTCTGGTAGAAAGTTTGAGCATGCTTTCCTCAGAAAGGTAGCTAGTCACTGAGAAAATTGGGTCGACTTGTGGACGGCCGTGAAATAATTAGCACAGTATAACGAAGTAAAATAGGTAGGCTAATGAGAGAACATTTTGAAAAGATGTTTAAGGTTTCATAGGATATAGCCAGTATAACTCTTAAGGATATTGGCTAGGTGGCATTTGAAATATACATTTTCGGTTTGCTTGCTTGAGTGCACATCTCAAAACAAAATGTAGTAGCTACACTGAATTTTCTCATTAGAATTGATAGTATATAAACTCATCTTAAGTCAAATGAAACTAAACTAGTATAGCCTACTACCATTCATCTTGGCCCATGACTGTAAGGCCCTTTGAAAAAGTGACACTGCCAATGAAGAAATACACGGAAATTTTAGATGGCTTGGTGTTTGATTCTCAAGAGAAAACTGCATATCTGGGATAACCATTAGAACCTATCTTACTATAACCTCCAGAACATTTCCAGCGTAGTTTTCCTCAATGCTTGCCAGTGGTTGGATAAAAATCTCTAGAATCACTCCAGCCCCCAGATCTAAATTTTGGATCAGACGGTTTTGTTAGAAACAGACAATAAATGATATTTAGACTGATTGTAAAGGCTTACAACTCATAATATGTGACTCTGCGAATGCCTTGCATTATCATGGATCATTAAATAATTATTGCCTGACTCATGTGTAATTAATTGTATAATTGGTTATCATGGTGGAGTTATTTTTTGGGGGTAAATCAATTAAAGGATTTGAGCACAATGCATTGACTTAACTGAATTAACTAAATTCTTTGTATGTGTCACTGTGTCTGAGGGAATTTTCCATTGATGAAATCTTGTCGATTTTGTTAATGTTGGGTTTCTGGCTGGCTTTCCACTGTAGTGGTGCGTCCAGCGGTCTGTTATTCAATCTTGAGCAAATGAGCGTCAACAATGGTTGAACCACCTACAGTAATTGGTTATAGTTTAGGCCAAGGAGGAAGGCAGTCTCAGTGGCCCCTGTTTCAACACGTTACAGGAGTGACACACAGTGGCATGGGGGCGGCCGGCACGGTCGCCTCACAGCAGGACAGTCCCGGGTTCGGATCTCGGTCAGGGCATTTCAGCGTGGAGTTTGCATGTTCTCCCCATGTCCGCATGGAGTTTCCTCCAGGTGCTCCACTTTCCTCCCACAATCCAAAAGACATCCGTGTGCGGCTAACTTGGGGGTGTTATCAGGGCGTTGCTGTACAAGAGCATGTGCGCTCAGTCAATTCACCCTGTATAAATATTGGTTAAATAAAATAAAAAATAAAAATAGTGGTTTACGGTTGTAAAGTATAATCAGGGTGTGAAATTTACCAGACAAATACTGGTCAAATTTTGACTGTGGCTGGTACGAGTTTCTACTCCAGTAGCCACTTTGGCAGGTAATCAATCAGGGCCCCGTTTCCCAAAAGCATCTTAGAGTTAAGATCATCTTAGAGTGTTTTGTGTTTGTGCTTTATTAATTGTATGAATAAAATTATAAAAATTTACTGACATTACATACAAACTATATTAAAAATAGAGGGAGAAAGACAAAAAACAAATGACAAAAAACAAACAATTAAAGTAATATAAAAACAAAATAGCCTAAGATGATCTTTACTCTAAGATCCTTTTGGGAAACACAGGGCCACGGTTGTGTTATATTGTAGAAGCCAGGTAATGGTTGGTTGGTAAAAATGCTGAAAATGGCTGGTGATTTTTGAGAATCCACAAGCCACTCTGGCCCGTGTGTGAAAATGTTAATTTCATTAAAACCCTCTCAGATGACCGCAGTGTGAAAAGAGCAGGCGCTGGCAGTATGCACTTAAGAGGAGGCTGTCCCTAATTATCACTTCATTGCGTTACACTGGTATTCTCTGCCTGCTCACCTCTTTTCCTCAGTATGCAACAAGTTTGCATCCGTAAGTTTGCCTCCAAATGAGCAACCATCCAAAATAACTTTTCTCCTTTGAGTGCCGGGTTGAACATTGGAGCTTTACATTGTATGTATTTTCATCCTGGTTCTCATTCTTTTTCCAAAATATTTTGTGTTTATTTATATCATTATATAGATTTTTGTCAGGGGCCAGAAGCACATCACCCATAGTTTTGTTCAAAATGTTCTTATTTTTTTTATAACCAGGTGTTCAGACTGCTGCCAAATAGCCTTTTTGTTTACAGGGTTGTTTATCTCTGCGTGTTCTAGCACTGCATATTCTAAAACTATATCCCACAATGCTCAAATGTAAAGTGGGAAACATGTAAATAAATAAACAAATAAATAGTACATAGCAGTGTATTCCTTGGTTACTCAATATTTCTACCGTATGTGGCAGATTTCAGATATTAGCCATGCAGTTTGGAAAGTGTTTTGTAGCTATGGAAAAAGAAATAGCAAGACACAGTAGATAACATTTAAATGTGCACATTTTGTGCTGCTAACATTTCCAGCTTTTAACAGAAATGTACTAGCTAGTTAAATGGCTAAAGTGTTGTCACCTAACAAACCTAAAATCGCCTCCCATGCCAGCTGGGCTACATTCTCAGAAATAAAGGCACAGTGGAGTTTGTTCTTTAAGGTACAAATTTCCCAATTATACCCTGAAAGTAAAATAATGTTCTATTTGGGTACTAATAAGTACCATTTCAAGCAGAAAACATACAAATGAATTATGTATTGCTGACTAGGGGTACACTTCTATGTACCTATGGGGTACCACCCCGGTGACAAGCATTTGTACCTGTTTAGGTACTTTTCATACCTTTTTTCTGAGAGTGTTGCTTGCTTGCTGAAAGTAATGACTGAGTGGTGAATTGTTCAGGTCTTCAGGACTTTTAGACAAATACCAGAGTGAGTTAAATCCATGTTTAAACCCCCTCCAGAGGACGATTTAATAACAAGGCTGTCAAAACCGGTTATGAACTTTTGGACAGAACCGGAGATGGAATGATCAGAACTGAACCCTTAACACAGTTACCGTTTCTAATACAAAGCACACTTTTGGGTCCTGTTAAGAAGGGGCGAAGGCGGACCCCTGCTAAGCACGCTGATGTCATCCGTGAGTCTGTTCACTCGTAGCAGGCCGAAAAAGCCCAGGCTGGAGTCCGACTGCTCGCCTGTGGCGGGACTGTTCATCAGTCGCTTGTCACTGTTTCATCCATCACCTCCAGGTGAACCTCAGCCTCTCTCGGTGTTAAGTGATAATAATTCAGCAAACAGGCACTACGTGTCACACCGGTAGCCTTTGCTGTAATTCTTTTTTTTATTATATATATATATATATATATATATTCTTTTATTGTATCAGCTTCATCCATTGGCATATCGCATTTGCAAGAGTTGCACACGCCTTCATGCAATTGTATGTTTTGTTCATGTACATGAACCAATAGAATGAGGTGACATATGAAAAAACTAAGAAAAGAATATTTTCTATTTAAGTACTACTAATAGTAACCACTAATTCATATTTTAAAGTAATATCAAGGTCAGCTAAATAGGTAAAAAGATTAGGCAAAAATGCATTAAAAACTAACTCATACACAGATATAGCTCACCTGCCATTCACCACGTCTCACACGGTCCTCGTTGTGGCTTTGATGTGGACATTTCTGCATTGTATTACAGGTTTTTGATTAAAATGATTCCGTTTTACAGTATAATTGGCAGGTTTCATCCGAAAGCATAGCATTATAGACTTGTCTACTCTTGTTGCTTTTACATTACATTACTGGCATTTAGCACACTCTCATCCAGAGGGACTTACACGGCTTTTGCATTTGTTTTTAAATAGTATCCATTTATACAGCTGGATCGATAGTGAAGCAATGCAGGTTGAGTACCTTGCTCAAGGGTACAACGGCAGTGTCTTACCTGGCAATCAAGCCTGCAAACTTTAGGTTACAAAGCCATAACCATTATACTACACTGCCACCGTACCTTTATAATACATTGTGATAAACTACTTGTAATTCACATTGCATGTCCTTCTCAGTGATTGTGCGCCGGTGACAACATACACGCAACATACACGCAACATGCTTTACGTGCTCTTTTCGGGTCGTTCGTTTTCCGAAGGCAACCTAAAATAAAGATGTGTGTAAAATCTTACGTGTGAAGTGAATGTGGATTTATAAAGAAGTTTATTGCCCTTGCAGGATGTCTTCTTCCATTTCAAAAAGAATCGTGGTGCATATGTTTTTGTCATTGTGCAAGAATTCAAGCTTGCATAAATCCTCAGGAATGGTCCCCACAGATTTCATGTATGTGTGCCTGTGTGTGTGTGCGTGCATGTGTGTGTGTGTCCAATTGCAAGAGAAGAATACCAGGAAAGAAGTATGACAGAAGGTGAAAAACTGAATGATATCAGGAACTTGAAAATTAACTGTTGAAAAATGTTTTACCTCAGAAAGTAATTTTTTTTAAATTGTAAACTTCAAAAGTAAAAGTTGCAGGTGTTGAATCAGTACATAGTATAACGAGTAGATTTGCACTCTTTCACCTCTGCAGCCAAACTCATAGTGGAGACGGATACGTTCGGGAGCCGGGTTCGAATAAGAGGAGCAGAGACTGGATACTATGTCTGTATGAACCACAGAGGGAAACTCGTTGGAAAGGTGAAAATACATTTTATTTTATTAATGTTAGTTTTATTTTATTAATGTTATCGTTTTATGTGACTGCTGGTTGTGTTTTTGTCTCTGACTATCATAGCCTTTTTTATAATGGTGTTGCTGTATACCCTCTACTGTTTTAGGAAGTCACCTTTACCCCACGGCCATTTTGAGATGTGCTGAGAAACATATGAAATTAAATCAAAAGGAAAAAAGTGTCTTAAGTGTTTTTTGTGTCTTAAGTGTTTTTTTTCTGTACTGTATCTATGGCCTTTATTTTTGTGCTGGTACATAGAGCAGGAACTGGGGTTTTTTCAGTCTGGTCCACGGAAAAATGGGGGGCAGAACTTTTCCCGAAACATTGGTCAGCATTGTAGATGTAATCAAACCAGAATGGATGGATTTATCAAATTCAGACCACTGCCTGGATACGGTGCCTGTGGTCAGATGGGTCCTGAGAAGGTCCTCAGTTGTTCTGTGTGTTCCTGGCATTACATGTCACCCACAGTTCAGCACCACCTTGCGCAATCGACATGATAGCAAATATGGCCAACAGGTGCTACAGCAAGCTTCCCATTTGGAGCTATTAAGAGAACATAATTGCGCTAATGTAAAAACAAAGGACCTGGAGGCAATATAATTTAATCTTTGAATGGAGCCGGCTGCAGCCAATAATGAAATACCTATCTCAAGATAGTCTGTCTTTATGGAACTGTGGTTCCATGTAGATGCTTACCACACCTTCAGGGTTGTCAGTAACCGGCAGCGGAGTGTAAGGATTGAGCCTCTCCTCATTGATGTTTGTCAGACGTTCTCGATCCCAGGGTAGATTTGTGTTTCTTTCTTGCTGTGCTTGGTAATGAACGAGGACACTATCGCTGCCGTCGTTCTCCCAGAGTCCTGTCAGGCAGGCCATCTGCTTGGATCCCTGATCCTGCTTCGCATCGGTTGCCCAGCGCAGCATGTATGGGACTTTTTTTTTTTGGTTGAGATGTGTGTTACATTCTGAATGTGAACGTTTATTTTTAGCATCACAGTTTGTTAAGTGGCTTGCGCTCTTGGCTTGGCTCATTAAGGCAGTCGTGTGTCAGGTTTTTGGCTGGATGGCAAGGAGACGTTCAGCTGTTCTGTACCATGTGACCATATTGCAGTTACTGATCGAAAACCTGTATGCAAAGGATGTTTTGTTCTTGTTCCAATTTTACTTATTTTTTTAAAATTCGAATGAGATCCTGCCAAACAAAATCTTTTGGTATGGTTACATGCCAAAGTATCGTTTAATTCCTGACATTTTGTGGTTTTTTCCCTGAATTAGCACCAGCCCGGAAGTGGTTTTGCTTATTTCATTCATTGTTTTTTTTTTAGGGTGAATATCTGCTCACACAATATACCGTTTGAAAGTGTTAAAACTCACAATTCCATCTCGAAACTATTTTATGATCCCAACGTTATAGCTAAAACGGTTCCTTACTTTGTAACATGAAACAAAATATTCTCAATCAAAATGATTCTGTACATTCGGTATCCTTATCCCGGCAAAAAAAATTCATCTTTGGGGCGAGGGAAAAAAAAAAAACTTACACTGTGTTTGAGCTTCTGTTACTTGGAAAACAAACTCCCAAGGGTTACCTTACTGAAGAGACCAGGATTATGTCTGTTGGAAAGGGGTTCAAGAACCGTTGTGAAGTACAATTGATGTCATCACTGCAATGTACATGGTTTGATGTGTCCAGGACAACTACACACACACACACACACACACCAGTAGATCCGGCTTTCCAAAATTCCTGCAGAGATAGGATAAGTATAACACATTTTCCCTATAACTGGCCTGATGGGTAGTGATGGTAAAATTGAAACAATATGTCAGCCGGTTTATATTGTTGGCTTGGACTCCCAAAAATGTTTATTGGATGCAAAACTCTGATTACTATTGAGGCTATAGTTATGATTACTATCTGACTAAAATTTGACTTTGACATAACAGAGTTGCTTTTAAAAGTTTTAAAGTTACTGTACTTTCTATATGTTCATACACTGAAGCATCAGGCACTTTGTAGTTCTTAATTGCTTAGTGTGGCCCGTAACAATTTATAGGTTAACATTGCAGTGGGCATCACACAACACATACTTGATGCCAAGACCTCATCAACTCTACCCACAAAAAAAAAAATCCACGGTCCAAGGAGTGATTTTTCTCAGTGGAAGGATTTGCACTTCATACAAAACAGAAGCCAAAGTAATTGGTTATTGCAGCCATTTCCCCTTCCCTTGATCTTTGAGTATAATGTGTTCAGCATATGGTTTGTGCTAAAGGGGCAGATCTCTTTATGTTGGCTGGCAGCGACTACCTGCCAGTTCCTCTCGAAAAAAAAAGAAAAAAGGTTTGATTAGTTCCAATTCATAAACGTTTGTTATTACCTCGAGGAGGCAGCGCTTGTGAAAATGTCGCTTCCCCCCCGTACAGATCCGCGGCCGGGGGAAGGACTGCATCTTCACGGAGATCGTTCTGGAGAATAACTACACGGCCCTGCGGAACGCCAAACACAAGGACTGGTACATGGGCTTCACGCGAAAGGGCCGCCCCAGGAAAGGCACCAGGACGCGGCAGCACCAGAGGGAGGTCCACTTCATGAAGCGGCCGACCAGGGGGCAGCGAGTCCCCGCCGAGCGCAGGCCCTTCAATTTCATCAATTATCCTTTCGGCAGGAGGACTAAACACATCCGCCATTCGGGAGGGAGCTGAGAAAGGAATGGGACAGAGAGGGGAATAAAGAAGCCAAGAAAAACAGCTAATGGCCGGATCCTCTAAGCAACCTTTCATTAGTTTCTACTGGAAATGACTATACCTGCTATCTAGCTGTTTAAAATCTAGAAATGTTAAATATATATATATATATATATATATATATATATATATATATATAAAAGTGGGAAAACTGTCTATTTTTGTACTTTAGACCAAAAAAGACTGACTTTTATAAAGTTTTTTTTTTATTTTTATTTTTTATTTTTTATTTTTTTAAAATGGGAAGTGACATACAGTATGTGCCTCATTAGGCAGGATTGCTAATGCAAATAGTGTGTTGACTTTTTGTCTTTGATCTGTTTTTTTGTTTTTTGTGTTGTTCTCGATGACTCAGTATTTGCGACACCACATCTGCTGCTCAAGGAGACGTGTAGGGCCTGAGAGACTGCTCTGACATCAGGCTGTTCAGCTCAAACAGTGCAGCGTTAAGCTCAGACAGCACTGTGTTCAGCTCAAACAGTGCAGCGTTAAGCTCAGACAGCGCTGTGTCAAGCTTAGACAGCACTATGTTTGACTTAGACAGGACTGTGTTCAGCTCAAACAATGCTGTGTTAAGCTCAAACAGCTCTATGTTAAGTTCCAACAGCGCTGTGTTAAGCTCTGACAATGCTGTGTTAAGCTCTGAGAGCGCTGTGTTCAGTTTCAACAGTACTGTGTTAAGCTCAAACAGTGCTGTGTAAAGCTCAAACGGTGCAGTGTTGAGCTCTGACAATTCCGTGTTCAGTTCAAACAATGCTGTGTTAAGATCAAACAATGTTGTGTTAAGCTCAAACAGTGCTGCGTTAAATTTACACAGTGCTTTGTTAAGCTGTCACAATGCTTTGTTAAGCTCAGACAGAATTGTGATCAGTTCCAACAGTACTTTGTTAAGCTCAAGCAATGCTGTGTTAAGCTCAAACAATGCTGTGTTGAGCACAAGCAGCTCTGTGTTCGGCTTAGACAGTAGCCTACTGTGTTAAGCTCAGACCACGCTGTGTTAAAGAGGAATATGCTTGGCTTAGACAGTACTGCGTTCAGCTCAGACACTGCTGTGTTCGATTTAGACAGTACTGTGTTAAGCTCAGGCAGCGCTATGTTAAGCGCAGACAGTGCTATGTATTCAGTCCAGAACAAGCTGTGCTCAGTATCGTGCAAGTGTTTCACAGATTGACGGGGAACCAGTGCCATAGTATAGAGAAACTGCTGATCTTTGAGGAAACGCATCGTTACTTCATTGGTTTGTGGTTGAGTAGATAATTTAGGGTACTATGCAGTCTAACCACTATACACTTGTCTGTCTGTAACTTTACACAAATTACACAATATGAGTTTGGCTGTCACTGAAAAAAAAAGTAAATAATAATAATAATAATGTATTATTATTATTTACACACCTTACATTTTTGGGATACATGCCCAGATCCTAAACAACTGTGCACACATCAAATAGGAATTTGTTTGTCGGGGCAAGGTGCATTGTGATTAGACTGAACATAGGCCTTAATCAAAGCAAACACAGCTTTGATCATATGTAAATATGGCAGCTACCTTCGATTATCATCCGTTTCCTACTGTTATACTGTTGTTTTAACTGTAAAATGGAGGTGTAAATGTACATGGTTTGGCATTTTGGAAGTCTTTTTTTTTTTTTTTTTGGCATTTTAGTTTTTTTATACATATGCAAGTATATATTTTTATTGGCAGTTGCGTAAAAGGATTTTAATGATGGAATATTTATTTAAAATATGTATTAAAATGCATTGTGATATTAAAGGTTTAGTGACCAATTACTTTCATTTAATAGTTTTATTACACATATATAGAGCATTCAGCCAAAAACTGGATGATTCAATTAGCAGGATGAAGCTACTCTAAGCCCAAACCGACCCATAACTCTGGTTCTGTTAGGCTTAGCATTGCATATCATTACATTACAGGCATTTAGCAGACACTCTTATCCAGAGCGACTTACACAACATTTTAGCATATTTTACATATTATCCATTTATACAGCTGGATATATACTGAAGCGATTCAGGTTGAGTACCTTGCTCAAGGGTACAATGGCAGTGTCCTACCTGGGAATCAAACCTGCAACCTTTCGGTTACAAGGCCAGTTCCTTAACTACCCTTTGTCAGTCCACTAGCATATACCTGATGGTTGACAAATTCTACAGGACCATAATTGTCATTCGTATTGACTAACACTTAGTATTGTATAGTGTTGGCTTGCTACATAAACAAACTGAACTAAGTTACGTTAGATGTTGGCCTGGAAGTAAGAATGGGAGCTAACCTCAAGGTTAAATATTAGCTCTGTTGTTTAGTGATTGCCCGTGTGTTGAGTTGGTTTAGGCTACTCAAAAAATGTGACAACTGCTACTTCGTCATCTTAAATGAACTCTCATGTATTTACATCACAAAAGCAAGACAAAGAAGATAAGCTATTTCTGTTGCTTATCTTTAAATTTGATCGCTTCCTCGTAATAAAATATGTAGTTCCCATTTTTTTAAAAATACATTAATTTGAGATGATTGAAGCTACGTGGAGAAGAAAGGTAGAGAGCTCAGGGTCCGTTCAGGAAGCCGTGAGACCTTTGCTCCAAT